>OZ010609.1:34344240-34361740 GCA_963932145.1 Acanthosepion lycidas | reverse complement strand
CTGTGCAATACTAAATAAGAACGTGATGAGATATTTCTTGACATGGACTGCTGAACGATTCTACCCCCGTAAATTAAACAACGAATGGATATATATATATATATATATATATATATATATATATATATATATATTATAATCTAATCATATAGACAAAACCATTTTACTATCTACAAAGTTGCAACTTCGTTTCAGTGCATTTAAACTGTACTTCGACAGGTGAGACGGGTTTTTCGATTCTCACCCGTTGAAGTGCAGTTGAAATGCACTGAAACGAAGTTGCATCTTTGTAGTGAGTAAAATGTTTTTTTGTCTCTATGATAAAATTATAATGAATAAATAATTATCGCTCTATTATCGGTATCGAGCCCGGTCTACCCAATTTGCAAGAAGGTTCATCCATTGTTTGGCAGATCCCATTTTTATCTTGTTGGTTGTCTAACCACCATCAACAGAAAAACCTGATGGAGGAGTTGTTCATGCAGCAGGTAGTATTGGGTTACATTATACCAAAAGCACTCATAGAATAACCTGGTATACATATGGACTACAAATAAAGTAATACATAGATATGTATCGAAGAGAATACCTGAATAACGTCATAAACAAAACTCATTCTTCCCTCTTTCTCTTTCTCTCTCTCTCTCTCACACACACACACACATTCTTTCTCTCTCTCTCTCTCTCTCTCTCTCTCTCTCTCTCTCTCTCTCTCTCTCTCATTTTGGCTTACAGCCACAGCACGTTGAAACACCAGAACGGGAAGGAGGCCTAGCTCCCTAATCCCCTTTTTGAAGATACGGCCTAGGTACTGTTGTGGTGGGGTTTTATCTGAACTGCACCATTTTCAGTCATTTAAAAATATAGGGGAGGGGGCTTATCTCCCTAATCCCTGCTCCAGAAAGGCCCTAAAATCAATTTTCAATCGGCTTTTATTTCATAGTTACCGAATTTTTCACGGTGTCAAAATAACCGAATTTTTCGTTATCGAATCTTCCATTGCCGAATTTTCCGTTACCGAATTTTCATGAATTCAAAAAATTGCACACTACTTAATAATAAAATCAAAATACTTTTTCTTCACTTAAAAATATGTTTCTGACGTATAACATTTATGACAGTATTTTTAAAAATAACTAATTTAGATGATTCATGCAGATTCAAATACCTTGATAGAACTTAGTATCCGTTTTCGGCTGACGTGAAATTAAAAGAGACGGTATTTGCAAAAAAATACTAAGTGTTGTATTGATATAGAAATCTCCACGTTATAAATATCAGTTGATACAGCTGGAGGATAAATCCTAACATTTTGGGTTAGGATTTGTATTCTTTGTAGCCTAAGACCCCGCCCAAAACGGGGGTGCTTTCACTTCAGGCAGTACCTCTCTTTCGTGAACAGGCTTGAGCGGTCTTGGGCATCAAACGCCTTTCGGGTTTCAAACGATTTAGGCTCAAGTGCAATGATTTCAGGCTTTCAGTGTTGTTTTGAGTTGGGTTTTGTATCTTCGAAGAGGCAAACCGCATGATCATTTCCCTGTAGTGAGCTCACTGAACAGGCCGCCTGACGATTGCCGCCTGACGATTGCCGCCTGACGATTGCCGCCTGTCGCCTCTGAGTGTTGACTTCAATGTTCACTTTTATATTTACATTTACATACGCTCTATCTCTGATACTGAGTAATTTAGCACATAAATATAGCACACCTTAAAACTATATTTCTTCATATATATATATATATATATATATAAATTTCGCTTGAAGATGGAACAGAGCTTGGTACTTTAATTCAATTTAATTCAAAAAATTATATTGAAGTTTTCGGCTCTTGTTTTGAGACATGAGAACTCTTATGTGGCGTTGGAATCATATTTTTAAATAAATAATTATATTTATGCTCTACTTTTGTATCGAGCACTATTTTTTAAAAATAATAACAAAAATACTAAAGAACTTTGGATTATTTACCTAACGAGTTCTTTCCTATTTTCTATATATTTTTACACACACACACACACACACACACACACATATATATATATATATATATATATATATATATATATTGTAAAGCTTGTATTACTGAGCAATTATTCTCGCAAATTCGCTTTTAACCATGGCTTCTCTCTCCTATTCTAACATTTTTTGCGAAAAACACACGCTCACACCAGTATATATCTATTTATCTATCTGTCTATACAGATTTAAAACATGATAGGCCGTCTTAACAAAAAAAATAAAATAAAATAGATTTGATATAAAATCAGGAGCAAAAAACAAATTTCAACATTTTTATCTTAAAGAAACCAATTTTAATACAAAAGAATATTATAAAAAAAGACATTTTTTATTCTGCACTTTCTTAAGTTTACGCCCTTCTATAAATGAACCTTTTGGCTTAACACTTTATAATATGGGGGAGGCGTAAAAGGAAAGGAATTGTTTTAAAATCTATTGTGTACGTGACTATCTGTTATGGGATCTTACCCATAATAATAATAATGGACTATTCCATATTTAATAAATACTACGCCTCAGGAGTAGGCAAGGAGTCAGTAGTTCAACTCTTGGCCGACTGTTCGGTTGAACTCTCTGCATTCGTTCGGGGAGGATCCCGAAGGAGGCTACGCCGAAGGGCGGAGTCTCCTTCGGGGAGGTAGACCGGCCCTGAACCTGTTTATACGGGTTCATTGGGTATATTTTTGGCCGAACCCACGTGCTCGGAATGCCCACGTTAAAAAGGCCTTGTGCCACATGACACACTCGTGGGGGTGTGACTGAATATCGTCAGTAGTTCAACTCTTGACCGACTGTTCGGTTGAACTCTCTGCATTCGTGCGGGGAGGATCCCGAAGGAGGCTACGCCGAAGGGCGGAGTCTCCTTCGAGGAGGTAGACCGGCCCTGAACCTGTTTATACGGGTTCATTGGGTATATTTTTGGCCGAACCCACGGGCTCGGAATGCCCACGTTAAAAAGGCATTGTGCTACATGACGCCCACGTCGGGGGGGTGGTGATTGAATATCGTCAGTAGTTCAACTCTTGACTTACTGTTCGGTTAAACTCTCTGCCTTCGTGCGGGAAGGAACCAGAAGGAGGCTACGCCGAAGGGCAGAGTCTCCTTCGGGGAGGTAGACCAGCTCTGAACCCGTTTATACCGGTTCAATGGGCATATTTTTGCCCGAGCCCACGGGCTCGGAATGCCCACGTTAAAAAGGCCTTGTGCCACATGACGCCCTCGTCGGGGGGTGACTGAATATCGTCTGTAGTTCAACTCTTGACCGACTGTTTGGTTGAACTCTCTGCCTTCGTGCGGGAAGGAACCCGAAGGAGGCTACGCCGAAGGGCGGAGTCTCCTTCGGGGAGGTAGACCGGCTCTGAACCCGTTTATACGGGTTCAATGGGCTATTTTTTGGCCGAGCCGACGGGCTCGGTGTGCCCACGTTAAACCGGCCTTGTGCCACATGACTCCCAAGTGTGGTGGGTGACTAAATATAGTCAGTAGTTCAAGTCGAGTCAAGAGTCGAGTCAGAGGCAGTCCGAAACAGAGTCGCGTTTCAGACAATTACTGCAAGACATTGGAATAGTGATACTGGTCGAGACTACATTGTTCTCTCTACTAAACCTGATTGTTCATACTAACACTTCTACTTCTCTGTATATATTCCTATTTGTAATATATCTGTTATTCCATACCTGTGTTCGACTTCTTTTTTATTGGTTCTACCTTGGACTATCACCGTGGTACAAGGAACCGGACCATAACACCATGTAAGGCAGTAAAGTCACTAAAACACAAGAGTTTACTGAGCGTGGATGAAAAAGAAAAGAGAGAAACATTATTGAGAAGCGAGAACAACTGAAGAGCAATCAGAAAGACAGTGGATAACGATTGATATTGCAGTTACATTTTTGACGATCAATGTTTGCTGGAAAGCATGGAGTCGGAAGAGTGTTCTACAAGCGAGAAACAAGAAAAGAAACTGTTAGCATAGAACTTAGGGTTGCATCTAGCCAATTTATCTGTAAATTGATGGGACATTTTTGCTAATCTAGTACGGCGGTTAAATTCATAAAATAGAAGTTACCATAGCAAAGAGTTCACCCGAACAATTACCATGAACGTATTTATAGAAAAAGGCACTGGGAAGCAACATTACGACAGAAGCCGAGACGCTAGGTCAGAACCAAGAATATTGCTGATTCTTCTTTGCATTTTATCAAAAATCTCGAAATATATAGCAGAAGCACCGGAACGTATCTGGCAGCAATTTGAAAATGAAAACACATACAAAGAGGCAAGCACACACACAGAAATCGATGAGACCTTGTTGCTAATCTTGTACCGTGGTTAAATTCATAAATAGTAGGTACCATAGAAGAGAGTTCATCCGAACAATTACTATGAAAGTATTTATAGAAAAGATACAGATTAGCTACTTTACGGTGATGGGGGAGTGACTGAAACCGAGATGCCAGGTCAGGACCAATAGCCCCAAATTATCACTGATCTACTTATAACAGTTTGGGCTGTTGTACACAGTCTTTTCTCTGTCGTATGTGCACTCTGAGTCCTTTGATTCCGCGTAATATTTCTCCTCTTAACATATAGCCTGTCGATATAATCTCGTGGGGGTGGCATCTAATGCATTGCAATCAGTTTTCTTGTTTTGCAGTCCAGTTCTCGGAAGTACTCTCTTGTCAAAAATGTCCCAGTGTGACTCACAACAGAAAGTAGTCAGTTTATTCATTATTTATTTGACAGAGTTTAGTTTCTACTATTAGGTTGGTGCAAAAATAATGACGTAATAATGTCGTTTTTTGACGTTAAAGGAGTCAGTAGTTCAAGTCGAGTCAAGAGTCGAGTCAGAGGCAGTCCGAAACAGAGAAGCGTTCAGACAATTACTGCAAGACATTGGAATAGTGATACTGGTCGAGACTACATTGTTCTCTCTACTAAACCTGATTGTTCGTACTAACACTTCTACTTCTCTGTGTATATTCCTTTTTGTAATATATCTGTGTTATTCCATACCTGTGTTTGCGTTCTTCTTTATTGGTTCTACCTTGGACTATCACCCGGTGGGGTACAAGGAACCGGACCATAACACTATTATAACTGGGCAACAAACCTTGTTTCAACTAATGTTTAATTTCTTTTACTCAGTACAATATCATTTCGTGAAGAAACTGCTGCTTCGATAACAAATCTTTCAACAGATAATGAGTGTCTGATCAAGCCAAGCTTAAGTATATCGCCACGACTACCTAAAGCGTCCTAAATGTAACTTATGATATCACTATATTTGATTAGTTTTGTGAATGAAACGTTAATTCATAGCTGTAGGATTTTAATGAACTGATCATATCAAGCTGACAGCAGTTTAACTGGCTAATTAAGCAACGATGTTCTACGAATCATCTCTATGAATTTCTGGAAAACACACGAAGTCAAGATAACTATAAATTATTTTATCTGACAACCAGGGGTAAAACCGAGATTAGATAGATTCAAAACAATCACCCGATGTTCAGATTTCGAGAAAAGAAAAGGAATTAAATGAGAAATAAATGAAAATTTTCGTGATCAAGTTTCACACGGCCGGAAGGTAGGGAATTCCAATCAAGGGCATATAACGTTATGCGCATACTAGGTAACTGACAGAGATACAGTTAGAGTCAGAAGTTGTTCATTGGGATATAGAGATGTCCGGAGGGATGATACGAGAGAGTTGCCAGTTAGAGACGAATCACGAGTCGTCAGTTGAGATGTAAAAATTGAAGTCATATATGTAGAGGAAAAGGTATGTGGAAAGCGAAAAAAAATCTTTAAACACAGCTCTGCATATTTTTTTAAAATATTATTGAGTATTTGTTTTCTTTCAACTTGAAAGAAACCAAATACTCGCAAAACAAATTTTCACAAACATATTTTGTTTTTACAACACAACAGAATTATTTGTGTTAGTATGGTAGAAGAAACAGAATGTGTCTATTTAACGAGAGAGTCAAGTATTTACATTGTTTTATGAATGCGTGTAATTTTCCTGTCAGGTAAAGAGAGCTGTGATATTGCTACTAATGATAGTTTTGCTAGCATAATTTCGTTCGTGTTGCTTAATCTATATCTATAAAACAGAAGACCTATGTATGTCTGGCTGTGTGTACGTTCACATTTCTCATCCGATTTCGATGAAATTGTACACATATGTTGCAAATTTATTAAGTTAGGTCAAGACCAACTTTTCAATCTCCAGCCTCTGCACCCCTGGGTTTGACAAAAAAAATATCGCTAAAACTGAAGGTGGGTACGACTCTTGCGAAACCCAAGGCAAAGTTACACGCGATGAAAATCTTTACTGGATGAGTTGATGTTCTTTGCACTTAATACAAAACATAGCTCATGTTAGGATGTTTATGTAGGGTGATGTTGGCTTCACACAAAAAATTGCAAAAAACTGTGATAAAATCGGATTTTTTGTATTACTTAAAATAAAAACTTGAATAACTTCCTCATTTTTATCCGATTTTCTACAAACATGTCGCAAAAATTGCCATCATGCAAGAAAGAAGATACTGTGCTTTTAGTCCTGCTCACTTCCCAGCCTATAACGGAAAACCACAAAAAACCTTTTCAAAAAGCCTGTTTTTCAGCCATATTTCCTTGGTTTTTCATGCTTTCCAAACTTGCCATGTAAATCACATATGACACACAAATAGTCTTCAGTTAATGTTTTGTTTAGATTAGTTCAGTTAAATGGATGTAATCTGCGATAAACTAGTTCTGAAAGCGGCTTTTACCATTTAGCCAATAGTTTCTTCATATGATTCCATTCTAAATTTGCATTCGAACAACCTTTGATGCAAAGATTGTTTGAGAAGGATTATTGAAGTCTTAAAAGGGAACAATTCCAGAAGAACTTCTTATTAACCTCAGTTTTACAGTAAACGTGCAAAAAAGGGAGGCGTTCATGTATTTGCACTTACAGTTGAATCAAACTCTGACGTTTCATTCCTGTTTTTGTTTCATTATTAGAATTGTGAACAATGCCATACTATTTGAAAGTTATTACGACTATAGGAAATCTACTGAATATCTAAAACATTGAAACAATTTAACCCCGAGCAATAATCACACAAGAATGTTTTATCAATGTATCCTTTATTAAGAACAATCAAACACTTGCAAAGAACATAACATAAAAAAGGATGAGGTGGAGTAGCTTAGTATACCATCGGGGATGCAGGCAGATATTTATAGACAGTGGGTACGGGTATTTATCGGGTGTAGTTATGCAATTGCAGCCATATACACCCGGGCAACGCCGGGTACCTTAGCAATTTTACTTTAAAATCGCAAGTCTATTGCAAGAAGTTATTTGATAAATATGTAAAATGTTGAGTAGTCAATTATACGAAAGGTAAGAGTAATCAGTTGTGTACAATTACAACAAACCATAGTCAAAGGTTTACGGAGATACTGAAATGTCTAATTTGTGAATTTATTAGAGCGTGTTTATAAGAGCGCATTGGCTCCAGGAAACTAAAAGTTAGATTTATGAAACTCAGAAGTTTATTGGTTTAATAAATATTTTTCCCAATTTTTAAATTATAATTCAAGGCTGAATAAGGGTTAAGGAAAAAAGGAAAATAATAAAGGAAAAATAAAAGGAAAATCGAATGCGAAAGAAAAAATAGAAACAGAGAAAGAAGGAAAGAAAGAAATGAAAGAGAATCAAAGATTAAAATTTTAAGAAAGGGATAATAAGAAAGGGATAATAAGGAAGGAAGGAAGGAAGGAAGGAAGGAAGGAGGGAAGAAAGAAAGGAAGGAAGGAAAAATAGAAAGAAGGAAGGAAATAATAAATGAACGAAAATTAAAGAGTGAAATCTAAAAGACAAGGGTTAAGAAAGAGAAAAGAAGAAAGAAAGAAAGAAAGAAAGAAAGAAAGAAAGGAAGGAAGGAAATAATTAAAGAGTGAAATCTAAAAGACAAGGGTTAAGAAAGAGAAAAGAAGGAAGAAAGAAAGAAAGAAAGAAAGAAAGAAAGAAAGAAAGAAAGGAAGGAAGGAAATAATTAAAGAGTGAAATCTAAAAGACAAGGGTTAAGAAAGAGAAAAGAAGAAAGAAAGAAAGGAAGGAAGGAAGGAAGGAAGGAAGAAAGAATAGAAAGAAGGAAGGAAGGAAATAATTAAAGAGTGAAATCTAAAGGACAAGGGTTAAGAAAGAGAAAAGAAGAAAGAAAGAAAGAAAGAAGATCCAAGAATGACAATTACAAAAGGATTTTAAAAAAAGATAAAAATAAAGAAAGAGGGGAAGGAAATAATAAATGAGAGAAAATCAAAGAATGAAATCTAAAAAAAAAAAAGGTAATAAATAAATAAATGACGAAAGAAAGAAAGTAAGAAAGAAAGCTGAATGGTATGGAAAGAAAGAAGTGATTTGAAGAAAGAAAAACTGAAAGAAAGGAAACAAAGAAGAAAGAAAAACCAAGGGTATAGAAAGAAAGAAAGAAAGAAAGAAAGAAAGAAAGAAAGGAAGAAAGAAAGAAAGCTAGCGAAATAGTAAACGAAAGAAAATGAAAGAGATGAAAGACTAGAAAAGCTCCCTCTGCTGTTGAATGACTAATAATGAGAACAGGTAACTAGAAAACCATATGCATACACTTAAGCTTAGAATCTATTTTATCTGGTGATAGTTGCAGACGTGAATAATGTGACAGTGGGAGTTAAAATGAAAGAGTGAATGTACGAAAGCATAGTGAGGGTGATGACAGGATTCTCAAGAACTGATCTATGTAAGTCTTTATTTGTACAAGTAAATAATACAGTTCCTAGTTCATTACACAGCTGATGGGTTAGTGCCCGCGAATTGGTTTTGGGGTGTTGGAGAAGGGAGAGCACGGGCTTCAGTTTTGTGCTGAGCAAAAGATAGGGGAATCAGAGACGTTGGAGTATGAGAGGTGAAAATAATGTAAAGACATCTGTACAGCTGATTTTACAAGTTTTTAAAACAGTGTTTCTCGATTTTTTCTTTTACTTCAGGGTGCACTTCTCGAGTAACTAAAACTCTGGGGCGCGCTATAAATTTTAATAAGTCATGGAATTTGAAAATAGGAAAATAATGAAGAAGTCTCTTGGAGTAAGCATTTATTTTTTAAGGCGTTATGTCGTATATTTCCGTCCTGGGTATGACGATATGCTAAGGGTATGACATCCGACAGCAAGGGAGATCGAAACCACCTCTTAATTGATGCTTTTCCTCCGTCTACCCTGATCCTGGTTGGCAGCAGGCGCTAGTCCTAGCTATGTGAAACGAAAGTTTCCTGTTTCTTCTTACTTTACTTAGCTTTTTGTATACATCTTTCGCTATTTCGCGCTCGGTTTTTGACCAGGTTAATAATAATTGTCATGTCATGCTATCTTTCTGTCTGATTCCGAAACATATTTGATCTATAATTGATCTCCTCATATATATATATATATATATATATATTGTCATCCACAGACAGTCTGTTTCGGTGTATTTTTCCCCCTAAGCTATCAGCTCCAGGCAGAGAGGAAGGTGAGTTTTTACATTTATTTTTTAATATTCACACTAGTGCATTATCAGCAGTAGCACTCACTGTTTACAAATTCGCACTAACCCTCTAGAGTGCTCGACCGAATTTTATTTTTTCGGGGGCGTATATATTGTCATCTACCGACAGACTGTTTCGCTATATCACAGCTCATCAGTATGGCTAGACATCCGATTACTTCAAGCTAGGATCGAAACCTGTCTGATTTATTATCAGTCGGAGATTTTTCCCCTAAGCTATCAGATCCCAGCAGAGATAAAGGTGAATATATATATATATATATATATATATATATATATATATATATATATATATATATATATATATATATATATATATATATATATATATATATATATATATATATATATATATATAACAAAGTGGTAAAGTTTACTTGTGACGCGTTTCGTCCTTCAGGGCATCATTAGACTAAATTTTTTATGTTGGTAGAACTACGCATGCGCACGACACAATGCTGCTGGGAATTTTAGATTTTTTTTTTATCTACCCGAATTCATTTAGAGCCTTTTTTCTTTCCATCACTTTTGTAATATCGCACAGTGATATTAGAAGATCTGCCAGGAATGGTGAAATATTGTAAGAGCCAGGGCGCAATATTACCGAAGATGATCTTGCGATTAAGGTACTCTCTAGACATTTACGTCGTAGTGCATTATTTTCTTCATTGATCAGAGTAGAATTTTTTTCTGTTGAAATTGTGTCAGTCGCGTTGTGGTGACAACCAACGCATATGACTTATTATTTTGTAAAATGTCCCTTTTGTATTCATATAATCTTTTATTTAAAGGCTTTGCGGTTTCTCCCATTTTTTTTTTCTGACAATTATTACAGGCGAAAGAGAGAGAGAGAGAGAGAGAAAGTGAGAAAAATTAGAGAGATTAAGTCCCCGGATTACGACAGTCCCGATATATAATGATTCGTGGTTAGGACGCAGTCTTCACTAATCTTGTTTCAACTTATGACGTTTGCCTCGTACATAACGCGGAATGGGTCAGTTCCATATTGGATAAATGTGAATTTGCTCTCTTTCGTTTGTGCTGCGTTTGTTGAATCTCTATATATAAAAAGCAGGATGCGTGCGTGTGTGTGTGTGTGTGTATGTGTGTGTGTGTTTGTAACGAATGCACGGCCGCAATTTTCGACGGATCTCCACCAAAATTTATATGCACATGCTCCAAGTTAGTGGGAAGGCCAAGAATGACTTTGCATTTCCCAACTCCCACCGATAGTGGAAATAATCGATTTTTTTCATGCTTCTACGGCAGTTTCCATGTAGTTTGCGGCCATTTTGTACTGGCCAGAGTGAGAGCCTATAGCTGGCTGCCACGAATAGGCAGGAAGATTCTATTGGCCAGATTGAGAGCCAACAGCTTACTGACACGAATGTTAACTAGCATGCAAAAAAGATCGATAGCTGCATTCGTCACAAGAGTGAAAAATTTAAATCTGCATGGCACTTTACTCCAATTGGCTCATTCGCTTTCTTAAACTCAACGTTGATTCTGATTCGGCAGAACTGGGTTGGGTGTGAAAAAGTATTTGTTGTTAACATTCTTTTTTCATTCTGTTTTTCCAGTTACGAGTCCTTTTTTAAAGCTGAGCTTTTTGTGTTCATTTTGCAACATCAGCACGGCAAAGGGCACTCCTTTAAAGGCAAGGAAGGACAAGAATCTTTTAAGTCAAGGGATAGCGATTGCTGTATGAGTCGTACGATTTTTGAATCAAGCACGGGCAACGCCGGGCCATGCTACTAGTTCACGATAAAAAAAAAAAAGAAAGCAAAACAAATGTGAGTTTGTTTTTCTTTCTTGCCAAGTTTGCTTCTGCTTCCACGTCCTGCAAGAGAGACAAGATCTTACGCTTCGTCATCTCCGAGAGCCAATGACATTATTGGCAATAAATATACAAGCTAATTAAAACAATATTATTGCATGTATACATTGCACGTATTATTTTCATTTAATTTCGTTATATATATTATATTTATATCTTCCATGTGTTTCTTATTCATAATTATGCTAAGATATGTCATAGATATGTGTTGCTATGTCCTAGATTATTATTAAGTTGGTGCAAAAATAATATCGTTTTTTGACGTTAAAAAATATGTCAAAAAACGATATTATTTTTGCACCAACCTAATACTTTACTATCACGTCTGCATGGGTGAGTGACGTAAGAGCTTATTCGCAGGAAATCGCAAGTACGTTTCGACATACACGGAAAATCGCGTTACGCCACAAATTACGAACGGAACTCTGTCGTAAGTTGAAGACCCCGTGTGTATATATATATATATATATATATATATATATATATATATATATATATATATATATATATATATATATAGGCATTAAAAACACGAAATTTTATATTATGGACCATGATAGATTTAAAACAAAAACAAACACCAGTCGACCGGTTTCGTCCCCTCTCATCAGAACTGTTAACGGGGAACTTTATTTCTTCCTGCCCAATCATTCATGTCATGCATAACAGACTTCTTTTTCTTTTCCTCATAATTTTAGTTCCCCGTTAACAGTTCTGATGAGAGGGGACGAAACCGGTCGACTGGTGTTTGTTTTTGTTTTAAATCTATCATGGTCCATAATATAAAATTTTCTTGTTTTTAATGCCTTAATATATATATATATATATATATATATATATATATATATATATATATATATATATATATATATATATATATATATAACAAACCTAGAAAGTCAGACAAACCTACCAAGTTTTCACCTACGCGGATCGTTAGGGAAAGCTGGCTAAAGAGCTAAAGAAATCTGTATACTTATAGGCGATAAACAAAAGACCAAGACCACGTGACCAGACATAAAAAAAAACACAAAAAAAAACAACAATTATAACAATAGGGAGTGGGGAGAAGAAATTTATTCGAAATGTCTTAAAAGGGAGGTCTGCTCTACTCTTGTATTGAGCACTTTTTTAGTTAGTTGATTAATCGTATCGGGTTTTTTTCTTTGGGCTTTGGACCTGTATGCTGTACGATTATTTTTGCCAGACGTTCATGCTCCTAGCTCTTTCTTTTTTCCTTTGAAATTGATTTGATCATTAGCAAATCGAGAAACTGAAGGTTTTCCGAGACGAGTGTAGTTACACACACATACACACACACACACACACACATATATATATATATATATATATATATATATATATATATATATATATATATATATATATATAACACTTTAATAGCTGATAGCTTAATTGATATTTCTTTCCATGTTAAACACATCAGGATTAATAATGGCAGTCAAACTTAGCTTTGAACGAGCAAAATTCATTCTAAAATACTACTGGAAGTGTGAAAATGCAGTTTAAGTGCAATGACAGTTTAGTAGAGAGCTTTAAACAGAGCCACCAACGCGACTTAAGATTATTCGAATTAAAGATAATTTTGAAGCCGACGGAACTGTTCAGAATGTCCACGAGAAGCGTTCCGGAAAACCACGGGCTTCGACAAGCCCCACAAAGCAAGAAAGTGTACTTGAAAGGTTTGTCCAACGCATTTTGAAGCGCTGTCAATGGAAAAGTTACATTAAGGATTAGTCCAATGCTATTAATGACGATGATCCAGAGCGAACAGTGAAGTATTGCGAGAGGTACTTAGCACGATGCGCAGAAGATGCACACTTTCCAACAAAGATTGTGTGCATTGATGAGGCCACGTTCAAATTAAATGGTTCAGTTAACTGCATTTTATACATTAATGCATTTTTGGGACAACCTGTACACACACACAAACACACACACACACACACACACACATATATATATATATATATATATATATATATATATATATATATATGTGAAAATATTGTAGAAAATAGGAAAGAAACTGGTTTGGTAAATAATCCAAAGTTCCTTAGTATTTTTGTAATTATTTTTAAAAAATAGTGCTCGATACGAAAGTAGAGCATAAATATAATTATTTATTTAAAAATATGATTCCAACTCGCTACATAAGAGGTCTCATGTTTCAAAACAAGAGCCGAAAACATATATATATATATATATATATATATATATATATATATATAGGTGGTGTTTATTTGTGTATATACATCTGGTTGTGTTCTTGGCAGCGTGTGTGTGAGCATGTCTTTAAATGTTTGGGTGTGTCGGTCTGTATATTCTCTGTATGGGTATGCAAGCCCGTTCGTGGTTATATTAATATTATAATGTATAAAGGTCAGCAGATAATTACATTGAAAAGAAAGAGTTAAAGGAACGAAAAAAGAAGAAAACGAAAGAAAGAAATAAAGAAATGAAAAAGAAAGAAAAAATCACGAAGAGTGAATGAAAATAAAAGAGAAAGAAATATGTTTAATTCATGGGTAAAAGCGAAAAATATAACTACGATAAAAAATAAAGAAACGAGACCTTTTGAAAAAGTTGGAAAGAAAGAAAAAAAGAATGAAAATGAAATGGGTAGATTAAAGAAAGAAAAACGTATATATCCAACGAAATAAAGAAAGAAAGGAAAGGAATTGAGTAGATAAAAGAAAGAACGAAAAAAAAAAAAAGAAAGAATAAAAATTAAATGGGTAGATTAAAGGAAAAAAGAAAGAAAGTAACAAACAAACAAAAGAAAGAAATTAAGAAAGAAGGAAAGAAAGTGGGTAGGTTAAAGAAAGAAAAATGGGAAAAGAAACGGCATTATTCGATGAAAAAAAAAGAAAGAAAAAAGAAAGAACGAAAACGAAATGCGTAGACTAAAGAAATAAAAAGAAAGAAAGAAAGAGAAATTCACATATTAAAGAAAGAAAGAAAGAAAGAAAGAAAGAAAGGGAAATTGACATATTCAAGAAAGAAAGAGAAATTCACATATTAAAGAAAGAAAGAAAGAAAGAAAGAAAGAAATTGAAAAAAAGAAAAGAAAAAGAAAGTGAAATGGCTAGATTAAAGTAAAAAAAGGGAAAGACCCATGGACATATTCAAAGAAAGAAAGAAAGAAAGAAAGAAAGGGAAATTGACATATTCAAGAAAGAAAGAGAAATTCACATATGAATGAAAGAAAGAAAGAAAGAAAGAAAGAAAGAAAGAAATTGAAAAAAAGAAAAGAAAAAGAAAGCGAAATGGCTAGATTAAAGAAAAAAATGAAAGACCCATGGACATATTCAAAGAAAGAAAGAAAGAAAGAAAGAAAGAAAGAAAGAAAATGAAATGGACATATTCGAAGAAAAAAGAGAAGAAATTGAGAGAAATAAAGCAAAGAAGAAAGAAAAAGAAAGCGTTGGATTAAAGAAAGGAAAAAGTGAAAAATGGACATATTAAAGAAAGAAAGAAAGAAAGAAAGAAGCAAAATCATGATGAAAGAAGGAAATCAAGTGTGATGAAAGAAAGAAAAAAGCAAAATCCTGATGAAAGAAGGAAATCAAGTGTGTGATGAAAGAAAGAAAGAAAGAAAGAAAGAAAGAAAGAAAGAAAGAAAGAAAGAATTTGAATTGATTGAGAAGCGAAACTTATCGATTTGATAGTACTGATTATGACCATATATTTCTTGATCGTCGAAGGAAGTGCCAATAATGTTTGATTCGAAAGCAAACGCGCCTTCGCACATTGGCAATTCTTTCTCCTTCCATAAACCTGCTTGACGACTGCCATTAAAGCAAACATAAAAGCCAAAGAGCTTTTTCGAACGACAACTAACAAAGATACACACAGCGTCAATCAGGAGCGACTTAATTCGACCGCCTACCGTGTCGTCCGCTCGTGTATGTATCGGTGGGCCTCCCCATTTTAATTCTTGTTGGCAAACACCATAAACACAAGCAGAACAATTAAGAAGTGGCCATTGCTTTACAAATCAAACTGAACTTTTCTTTAACGCCGTCTCGCTTAACGCCATTTTAAATAAGTAGCTTTTTTTTTTTTATCTCGGTAGAAATTTCGAAAGTAAAAATCTTTCTCTTCGTCTTTCCCTCTACCTCTGTCTATCATTGTTCATATCTACCAATATGTTTATATAAATATGTTCATATCTATCTATCTATCTATCTATCTATCTATCTATCTATCTATCTATCTATCTATCTGTGCCTACTTGCCTGTCTGTTCCAATCTGTCCATAGCTGTCTATCTTTTTCAGATCTGTTCATATCTAAAAAATCTTTATTTATATTCAGACTGTTGCCCTCATCTTAGTTGTTGTTATCTTAACGTTTCGAACGTTGCCCCCTCCGAACTTCCCCAGGGATACTTTCACTCAAGGGAAACGGGCGAATAATAACTGAACAGTGGTAAATGAAATATGATCTAGGTGATGTATTCCTTGACATGAGCAGAGGAACGAGAACACTCTACCCCCGTAGATTAAGTAAAGGGTTCGGTTCAGAATCCCATGTAGATTACCTAGATCGATATACATCTGAGGAAGGCCGGAGGTCGCAACGACCGAAACGTTGCGATAAAAACAACAAAGATGAGGACAATAACCCGAATATAAATAGAATAAATAATAGTAACTCTTCATTCCAGTAATTCAGTTATCAATATGTCTATGTACATTATTCATAACTATTAATATCTGGCCGTATATCTATCTATCTATCTATCTATCTATCTATCTATCTATCTAATCTCAGTCCTTTCATTATCTATCTATCTATCTATCTATCTATCTATCTATCTAATCTCAGTCCTTTTATTATCTATCTATCTATCTATCTATCTATCTATCTATCTATCTATCTATCTATCTATCTGTCTAATCTCAGTCCTTTCATTATCTATCTATCTATCTATCTATCTATCTATCTATCTATCTATCTATCTATCTATCTATCTATCTATCTAATCTCAGTCCTTTCATTATCTATCTATCTATCTATCTATCTAATCTCAGTCCTTTCATTATCTATCTATCTATCGCAGTCTCTTCATTATCTATCTATCTATCTATATATATATATATATATATATATATATATATATATATATATATATGTATATATATAAATGAAATGAGAATGAATAAAATATAAATTCAAACGTTCATAGCATTCATTAAAGAATAAGGTCAATATAATAGTAGAGCGATATTTCTTCATAGGAGAATTTAATATCCTATAATAAAGAATATATATATGTGTGTGTGTTTGTGTGTGTGTTTAAAGCAAATGTTATTAAAGACAACAGACGATTCTTATCGATTAATTTTATTAATCGACTTTTCCAAATTACGAATAACCCTTGTGAGTTGATGATGAAATTTCGGAAAAAATATGGTCCAAGATTTCGATTTTTAAGTCATTATCAGGGTAAGTGGAAACAAATGGTGACTTTCATGGAACTGGTGAGTGTCATGACCTGACCAAAGAATATCGTGACGGAGGCCATTTGTGACGTGTGCGTATTTATTTTATTTATTTTTAAATATATTTATTTTTTATTTTCGTTTATATGCATTTGAGTATGTGATGTCTTAAATTATCATGGTTTTTATTTACATAGGGTTGCTTTAGTTTTATGAATATTACTTCGATGGTCATAAATCTGTTTTGATAGTATTTTAGTATTGTTTGTGAGTAGATGTCTACTGTTACTAGGATCCTTATGCTGCTCGTAAATGTGTTATCTGTGGCATTCTGGTCCGATAGGTGGCAGATGAGTCTCCGCGAGTGTGTGGTTGTGGTGTATCCTATGTAAGATATTTTGTATTTACAGAAGATCATTCTCCAACTAGGCAAGCATACTCATACACAACATTGGTCTGGTTGGAATTTACGGATATATTATTTTTATTCACTAGATTACTAGTTTTTAATATTTTGTAAAATATTATGAATCAGATGTATTTCTTTTTATCGACTGGTTTTATATATTTATGTATGATGCTTTGTTTTCAGGT
>OZ010609.1:34336740-34341740 GCA_963932145.1 Acanthosepion lycidas | reverse complement strand
ATATATATATATATATATATATATATATATATATATATGTATGTATGCCTGTGTGTCTGTGTGTGTGTTAAAGATTAAATGTCGATCAAATATGGATCGGTATCCAAGAAGATGATAAAATAAAGACAAATTGGAAACGTTTATCAATCTAACATGTTTAATTTTTATTAAAGCTTCGTCAGAGATTGAGAGAAAACTGACAAAAAGACAGAACATTCAATTTTCAATTTTGTTTTGTTCGATTCTCATTGGACAGTAATGTATCACGTGCATTAAAGCCGTAGATAATTCTATATGCGTGTAACTTTGTAAAAATTCTAATATGTCTAAGCGGGCATCGAATGGTATGTCTGTTCGTATGTGTGTATATATGTCTGTCTAGTACGAGGATCCATTGAATTATAGAAAATGCTATGGTAATAGCGATATAGTAGTGAAAGGGTAGAGAGGTTTCGTCTTTGGGAAAGTGGTAACAAAGACGAGTATAATTAATAACCCAAAAGGCTGCGTAGGAACTTTTAAACTCTGTCGAGGCTGGACAGTTAGGACTGAGCATCACCAGCAATACTTCTGGACTGATCTGACTCTAATAAATATAGAACATTGCAGAGGGATTTTCTGGAGAGAAAGATAAGGAAGCGACCATACTTCCAGCCTCTTTGCCACAAATATATGCGTTCCATTTGAGATCCGAAGTCAGCTTTAGTCCCAGTAGGCGTTCAAGGCAAGGAATGGTTGTTATGAATCATTCATCAGGTTTGGCTATAAAATGAGAAAGATAGAAAGAAAACGGAAGGGAGAGAGGTGAGAAAGAAAGAGGAGCAAAAAGTACAAAGAAAGAAAGAAAGAAAGAAAGAAAGAAAGAAAGAAAGAAAGAAAGAAAGAAAGAGGATTAAAAAGTACTAATGATAAATGAAAGAAAGAAAGAAAAAAGAAAAAGAGAAAAAAGTAAGAAAGAAAGTAGAGAAAAAGGTAATAATGATAAACGAACGAACGAAAGAAAGAAAGAAAGAAAGAAAGAAAGAAAGAAAGAAAAAGGAAGAGAGTAATGTAAGAAAGAGGAGAAAAAGTTATTAATGATAAACGAACGATCGAAAGAAAGAAAGAAACAAACAGAAAGGAAAAGAGAAAAATAAGAAAGAAATTGGAGAAAAAGGTACTATTGATAAACGAAAGCAAGAAAGACAGACAGAAAAAGGAAGAGAGAAAGGTAAGAAAGAAAAAAGTGAAGAAAATGTACTAATGATAAAATAAAGAAAAAGGAAAAGAGAAAGGTAAGAAAGAAAGAAAGAGGAGATAAAGTCACTAATGATAAACGGACAAAAGAAAGAAAGGAAAGAAAAAAGAACTGAATGATTGATTTCTTTTCTATGTCTTATCAAAATTTTTCAGGTTATTTAAAGCCAGAAAATATTCTCAGATTTTAGAGGGAGGGAGATAATAATGATTTAGGCATAGAAGTCTTAAGAATTAACCCATAGCTAGAGGGAAAAGATGTGGATTAATAGTAGTTACGTAAATATAACGAATCCGATTCGAATTGGAACTCAGCTCTCCGATTTCTAATTCCGAGCCGTTAACCATTACACTACTAACACATCCAAGCTTACGTTGCTTAACTTCGATGAGCCTTCGGGAAACGATGCCATATCGGTCGCACATTCAAGCTTACAGTAACTGATATTCCCAAGCGGTTAACCATCTAGTTACTGACCAAACTCGACGTTGCTTAACTTTGGTGATCGTACGTGAACCGATGTTTCAACATTATATGGCCATAAGACAAAGAAAAGAAAAGAAAAGAAAGAAAGAAAGAAAGAAAGAAAGAAAGAAAGAAAGAAAGAAAGAAAGAATAGGAGAGGAGTAATACAAAGAGAAAAGAAAAGAAACAAGCTGCACAGAAATTAAAAAAAGAAAACAAGAAACGAAGGAAATAAAAATTTGAAACAAAGAAAGCTGGAAAAAAAGTTAAGCGATAACCCACAAAATATTCTGCCAGGATATCGAAAATTGTTTAAAGATAAAATATTTTAAAGGTAGAATAAGTGAAAAGAAACATTTTTAAAAATTACTAACGCAAATAATATGAAGCTTTAACTCAAATTGTGTTTAATCCAATATGGCGTTCATTGTCTTTCGCCGACGACTGTAACTACCGCGCGCACAGCGGGCGGCGACATTACAAATGCATCAGCATAAAACTAGTGCCATTGGCTACATTCAAATCTACTTACCGTGGCTTCGTTACACCTTTCAGTGCACTTCACTTACTGTGTTTAAGTTATTTTAATTACTTTTATGATCACCATTTCTGAGCCAACCGACCTGATGACGTTGTTGATGTGATAGTAAGCAATGGAACTTATTGTGACGAGGGACACATTGTGTGATTGGTTGGTTAACTGGTTGGTATGCTCTGTCCTATTAGCTATTATAGGTTATTGTTCAGAGCTGAGAAAATGAAATTTAAGAGAATAATTCATACTTAATATTGGACACTCGATATCGGACTGGTAATGTTTATATATGTGTGTGTGTAAATATATATATATAAATAGAATACACACAGACACACATACACGCACACACACACACACACATATATATATATATATATATATATATAATATTTATATATATATATATAATGTTTATATATATATGTGTGTGTGTGTGTATGTGGGTGCTGCATATACAGACGACGTTTATTAATGTGGATTACTGAACTTGTAAATTTACTGCGATAATGTAAATATTTATATTCATTCATCAATCAGGACATACAAACGCACGCATACATGCATACATACATATATATATATATATATATATATATATATATATATATATATATATATATATATATATATATATATGAAGAATATGAATTAATAACTACTCCGAGGCTATTTGCAGGTGACTATAACGAACCTAAGTGAAATTGGAACTGGGCTCTCCGATTAACAATTCCGACACGTTATCCATTACATCATACGCACTCCCAAGATTACAGCACATGGGATTCCCAAACAGTCATCCAACTAGGTACTGACCAGTCTCGACGTTGCTTATCTTGGGTGATCGTACGAGAAGCAGTGTAATGCCGACGTAAGCCTTATATATATATATATATATATATATATATATATATGTGTGTGTGTGTGTGTGTGTGAGGGTATGTGTGTGTGTTTGTTTCCAGGAACGCAGTAAGCTCATTAGTACTTTTATAACCTTTGCCTTCGTTAATACATTAAAATAGGAAAAAGGTAACATCTGCAGCTTGCCCAGCTTGGCAATATCCAATCATGCTGATTGGTTCTCCGTTTTTTTATCTTTTTTTTTTTTTTTTTTTTTGACGGGCGTGTTAAATTCTTGGTAAGAGAGTTGGGTTTTTAAAGCGCAATATCTTTCTCTACTTTAAGAATTTAATACGTAGGCATAATTAATTTTTGCAATGATATATGGTCATAATCGGGAACGAGGAGACAGTCTTCATGTGAACCTGTACACTCGCGATGGAGGTAGGTGTTACTGCTGTAGCAAGTAGATTTTCGCCCTAGACTCAACCGTTTTTTTTTATTTAGAATGGTCCTTTTCCTAGACAACTTGAAAGTGAAAGCTTGAAATCCTGCGGTGGGAACAATCCTGCGGTGGTATTTGGATTTAGATCTTTTCAAGGGATTTGTGCAAAAGCAAATGGAAAAGTCTCGGCTGGAATTAAACCTAGACACGTCAAGACACTACCCCCACTTTCTACGCGTATGCCCCCCACACACTCGCCCGCACACACATACATATATATATATACATAAATATATATATATATATATATATATATATATATATATATATATATATATATATATATATATATCAATCATAAT
The DNA here is from genome assembly GCA_963932145.1 of Acanthosepion lycidas. Lineage (NCBI taxonomy): Eukaryota > Metazoa > Mollusca > Cephalopoda > Sepiida > Sepiidae > Acanthosepion > Acanthosepion lycidas. Next base: position 34,337,856 of record OZ010609.1, on the reverse strand, counting down.
ATCAAATGTGTAAGGGCTGGTAGAAGGAATACAAAGTTACAACCAGTCATTTAAAACAAATTTATATCATTATCCTCGTCCTCATCATTATCTAATCTAAAAAATTATCATCATCACCATATATATATATATATATATATATATATATATATATATATTCACGCATGTATATGTATGTGTGTACGTGTCTAAAAATGTACACACACATCTATGCAGATATACGCATGTGCATAAAACTCCACCCCCCAACAACACTGCATTCATTTGTTGTGTGAACGACAGTGGCTCATAAAGCCAGCCATCGATCTGCATTTCTTATTACATATATGGCATGTCAAATTATCTCCGGGTGGTGGAGGTTGACAATGAACATCATCAATTGCAATGTGCCTTGTTAGACCCGACCTGGACTTATAGTTTGGTCATTCAAAGCATGCCATTACGAAATTGATATGCAATAGACTGTTGGCGTTGGTGTGATTTCTGATCGATGTCTGAGCAGACACCCCCAACCGGGACAGATATAAACGATCGCATTGGACACATGGCCAAGTTGGCACCTCATGGCCATTCAGGAATCCCTTCCGTACCCCTCTGTTTAGTTCTGCATATTTTTGTGATGCCTCATGGATACCATCTCTCCAACAAACCCGGTCTTCAGCTAGAGTCTCCCAGTTACCCAGATCAATATTGCACCGGATAAAACTAAAAAACTATAGTAATTCATCTCAAAGTAAATATATATACAGACCCACTATCAGCCAAGTCAGCTTTTTCTAAAAAAAATTATCATTTGTATTTAAGAAGATATTTTAAAATTAAAATGTATAAGAATGCATTCGAAAGTCTCAGAATTAAAAAGTAAAAACGAACGGTAATAATTCTTATTCCCGATTAGTATTACCGTTCGTTTTTACTTTTTTATTCTGCTGACACTTTCGAAAGTATATATATGTATGAATTTATTTTCACGTCTATAGTAAATAAAGAATGAATATTAAAACAATAAAGTAAATTTAAAAGGAGAAAATTAAATACAATTATTTGATAAAAATTTTAATATTTATTTATTTATATATTTGAGTTTGTGCCTGTGTTTGTTTTTTTTTGTGTGTG
>OZ010609.1:34174240-34331740 GCA_963932145.1 Acanthosepion lycidas | reverse complement strand
CTTCCTTTTCTCATTTGTTCATAAATATCCCCTTAAGCAACACTGCGATTATTAGTGTCAACATTTTATCTTGTGGTACACTTTAGGTTCTAATATAGATTCCGAGATAAAACTTGACATTCGTGGTTTTGCTTTTAGTCTGAGTTGAACGCCATTAAAAAAAACGGAAGTATACTTTCTCTCGCAATAATCGACTCAACAAGGAATCAACGGACATTGCTGGACAAAGTCTATTCTCCGATAAAATTTAGAACAAGCAAAGTAAATCTCAATCGATAATCTGAAATATATACACTATATTTTGAAGATAGATTTGAATAGATTTAGATAGATAGATGTAAACAAAGACATATATGAACAGATTAAAATAAGTAGATAGATATTAATAGACTTAGATAGATAGATAGATAGATAGATAGATACATACATACATACATACATACATAGATACATAGATATATAGATGGATAGATAGATAGATGTGAACAGATTTAGATAGACAGATAGATGTAAACAAAGACAGATATGAACAGATTAAAATAAGTAGATAGATATGAATAGACTTAGATAGATAGATAGATAGATAGATAGATAGATAGATAGATAGATAGATATTGTACAAAGACAGTTATACACAGGTTAAAACAGATAGATATGAACAGACTAAAATAAGATAGACAGATATATGTGTGTCTGTGTGTGTACGCGCGTGTACGTGTGTGTTTGTGTGTACAGATGTATATATGTTGTGGTAGCGGTCATCTGTCAGATGAACAGAGTGGAAAAATCTTTTTGGGGGGATGTAGTATGTCTTAGTTGTTCTGTCATTCTTACAACATCAGCTTTTGCCGCTCTTATAAAAACAATGTCGCCTGGATTGATCTAAACGCGCCTCTTTTAACTGGAGAGTGAATGGGTGGGCATGAAGTTGTGCGTCGCCATTGCTAGCTGTTAGCATTTTTTAGCTGACATGTTTTTACAAGGGAAATATCAAAAAAGAATGGAAAGAAACATTGATATCCAGAAAATAAAAGAAGTGGATGAAGAAAAGTAATAAAAGTGACGAAAAACTCTGTTAAGCCAAAGAATTGAATGGTTATTTGAAATCAATAAGGAAGACTGAAGAAAGGGAATGAGGCTTGATGTTGGGAAAGAAGCGGTGTGATGAAGGAAGAGAATAAAAGTCGGATAGAAATGACAAGAACAGAAGAGAAAGTGGATAGAAACGAACAGTGGAAAGAAGGGCGTCAAATGAAAGAGGAAATAGAAAGATGATAAGAAATATAAGAAGAGGTAAATATAAGAGAAAGAAAGGCGTGAAGGCGAAGAAAAATAATTAATTCTGTATAATAAAAGGAAAATATTTTTTTCACATTAAGGTTTAACTTTTTACAAGGCCCGAGTGCCATTCGTGGTAGTGTTACGTTAAAGGATAGCTTATATGGATAAGAGGGGAAGATAATGGGTATTTTTTTATGATTTCAATCAGTTATGTGCCATGCGTGATATACGCATGGCGATCATATATCTTTCGATACATGACTAACGAGGCAGATTTTTTCCCGCGGTAGGTTGCCATTTCTTTCTGCGGTAGACCCGTTGCCATCCAAGGCTACAGAACGCGGTCTGTCCTGCAATTTACCCATAGCTGTGGGGAGAGAAGAACAAGATACATACCTTTCCCAAGTGTATTAGCACGTAAGTAAATGTAATAGATTTAACTGGAATTCAAACTCGGCTCTCTGATTCTTCAATCCGAGCCGCTATCCATTACTCCATGATCGGGAAAACATCCTTCTGTGAGTCTGTTCCACACAGCAGTTGTTCGCGGTAAGAAGCTGTTTGAGTGGAACTTCCGCCGATGGAACACGGATGGAATGTGGGTGGTTTGCTACTATGTACGTGATGGTAAGAGCTGGCGGAACCAAGGCATGTTGTTCGTCCGAGCACTTTCCATGGCAGTAGCGATACAGTAGTGAAAGTTTGGAGGATGGAAAATAATTCTTCTCCAACAAGAACTCGGAGACGCTTTTGAACTCTGTCAAGACTCGAAAATGAGGTCTGGGCAGATGCCGCCCAAAATAAAAGAATTACATTTGAAAAAGAATAGGAAAGGTCAAATGTAAACGAATAATGATGAGAATTAAGATCGGAATCTAATGTGATTTGACATGAAGAAACTGTTAGAAATTATTTGTACCTTTTTTCTGAAAATTATTATTAGCTTCATTGCCGAGAGAAATTATTTGGATTGTTACTGAAAAAATTATTTTATCCCATTATATATATATATATATATATATATATATATATATATATATATATATATATATATATGTGAGTCTGAATACAGCACCTGAAGATTGCGATGTGCATGAATTTCAGTCGTGCTATTGTTACGGAAAAATGTATATTTAATAATATATAATTTATAGCTTCGTTTTATTACACAAAACTCTTTTTTACTAACACCAGCACTCAGTTCGCAATATTATATATCCATATAATACACACACATACACATACACACACATACACATACACACACACACACACACACTTCACACACACACTTCACACAAACACACACACACACACACACACACATATATATATATATATATATATATATATATATATATATATATTAAAGAAAAACAGACCACTTTAAGGTTCCATTATAATAATTTATTTCACCAGAGCCCTTTTATATATATATATATATATATATATATATATATATATATATATATGATGGGCTCTCTCCTGTTGTTTTTAGTTTTTGATCCTGTATCTGTCTCCATCGCCTTAACTGTCTGACCACTGGACTTGTTGCACAGGTGGAATAGCAAAGAAGGAACACAGAACTGAACTGCAGACTATCCACACAAAAGATTTGTTTACAGTGGTGAAGGCTTTTGTAGAACCAGCCACACTTATTTGATTTGTTTGATTTTAATCATACAATATTCTTATATTTTTCTTATTTATTATATTATAATATTTACTTATGTTATTCATTTACAGTATTTATTATGCGTATTTTATAGTTTTTTGTACGTTTGTCTAACTTTAGCCTTGGTATATATACATATATATATATATATATATATGGAAAGAGAGAGAGAGAGAGAGAGATAGTGTGTGTGTGTGTGTGTGTGTGTGTGTGTGTAGGTATTAATATGGATGAAGTAATATCTAGATATTAGCAATTCGTACCTGATGAGTTGGTAGAACAACGAAACTTTAAGTTGCACTTCGAATGTAGGTCTCTCTCTCTCTCTCCATATATATATATATATATATATATATAGAGAGAGAGAGAGAGAGAGAGAGATTATTTTGTCAAATTTTCTCAATTACACAGCGTCCCTTTCAATTTTAATTTCACCCGCCCCATCTTTCTTCCCCACCACTTCTTTCCTTACCTCTCCCTCCTTCTTTAAGATTTGATCGGCCATGGTGTGAGTATGTCACCACGAAATGTATCTTTATTGTATTAGACATCCGACAACAATCATTTTCCCCCTTCCACTAACACCTAGTTTTTAAATAACCCCCTCTGTTAAACCCCTCTCTTATGAACTAACATTCGTCCCACACTCTCATAATTACACTCTCTCTAAATTCTATTTTTATTTCCGGAGTAGGTTTTTTTCTGTTTTCTTTTTGAATTTGTAGGTCTGATGAATTGGATCGTATTTACGATTCCAATGGAATAAATTATGACCATGGAATATTAGTGTTTAAGCCTTTTTATTATATCCTTACTCTGTCCTGGACATTGAGTTCTACCTGGATTCTATCCTCTCGGAATTTTTTATTCAAAAAATATACATGTGTGTATATGCACCTGTGGATTTTGCATATATATGTATATTTACCACTAATATTATCTATATATATACATATATATATATCCAGGTAAAATGAGAACAAATGAAATGTAATTCCACTGTGCGTAACATTTAATTTAAAAGACAGCTCAATACAAAGTAAAGCTAATTAAATCTCTTATGTAATGTTAATCTTGATAATATAAAGTTATAATGGTAGTAAAAAAATTCTACTAAAATTCAGTTTGTTAAATTCAGGAGAATAATCCATAATGAAAAGCGTAAACTTTAAAATTAAAATAACTACTAATGTTAAAGAAGTAGATTTTCTTGATGTTACACTAGATCTTGTTAATGATGCATTCCAACCTTATATGAAAAATAATGCAAACCCAATATATATTCACTCCAAATTGTAACCACCTTCCATCTGTAATCAAACATATACCCTAATCTATAGAATGTACAATTAGCAACAACTCATCTGACAAAGATGCGTTTAATAAATATACCGGTGTTTATCATACTGCTTTAAAAATAAGTAGTTACAAGTACGATGATCTCAAGTATAGAAAACATGATAATAGCGATCTAATGAAAGAAATAGGATTAAGAAAATTATTTGGTACCCCACCCCGCCATTTAACCAATTGGTCAGTACAAAGTTAGGCCAAAAGTTCCTCCATTAAATTTTTTTCTCTAAAAGTAATCCTCTTAGTAAAATATTTAACAAAAACACACTAAAACTAAGCTCTAGCTGCACCGATAATGTTGAGAAGATTATAAAGAAATACAATAATAAAAATTTAAACCAATTTAAAAAATTAGATAATAATACACATTCCAAGATAAATACTGTCGATAATATTAACCAATGTAATTACAAGAATTCTAACGAATGTCCATTACGAAACAAATGTTTGAAAAAAAACTCTCTTGTTTATATAAGTACTATTTCTACAATAGAGAATCCGACTGTTGAAAAAATTTATATTGTAGTACTGGTAGTACTTTTAAGACTAGGTTGTACCAACATATATTATCCTTTAAAATAGTAAAAATGAAAAATAGTAAAAATAGTACATCTCTTTCAAAATATGTTTGGAATTCGAAATAATCTAATAAAACTCCTAAGGTAACATGGAAAATATTTAAAAAGCTAGAACATGTAGATCTTTAAATGAAACTTGTTTTTTATGTTTACATGAGAAATTAGGAATTACCAGATACCATGATAAAAAGTTTTATTGAAACAAAGAAGTGAATTAACGGTAAATTGTAGGCATAATCTCCATTTACCTTATAATATGGTTAAACTACATTTGATAATACTTTTTCTTGTTGTAATAATTAGTAGCTGAACTGCGGTGCACCTTATATGACTTACTATTCTATTTGTAAGATTCGTTTAGATTTAATATAGCTCTGTATTGATGTATAGTTCATATTATTAACATCCTATAGGGATGTACTGATGTTTAGTATTATTAACATATTACATTGATTAGTTAGTATTATTAACATCGTTATTATTAATATCGTGTATGGATGCTCTTTACATAACGCTAGCATATTAATTTGCCAAAGTCGTTTTGCATTTATGATCTGTTTTCCTTTTTAAACGGTTACGTTATTTACTTGTTTCTTAAAAAGACTTTTTATTTATCAACTACAAAATTAATGTAGGAAAGTGACTGAGCATATAACTAGTTAGTATTATGTTAAATTACCTTCCTACCTCTTTCTCTTTAAATCCTTGTGAAAGTTTAACGTCATATTTCTATATATTTTATGAAATAATGTAATCATTTGTATCTTTCCCAAATGAATTTCTCTAGGATTTATATGCAGACAACATCCTGTCATAACCTATGAAATTGTTTTTCTTTCTTCGGTTAGTTTGAGTTTAGCATTTGATTGGTTAATCACGGTATCACGCATAAGCCTCATTTTAATTATGTTTCTTTTTTTACTTCTTTTTTTTCCTTTTTTTTTTTTCGAAAAACAAGAGGAAGTATCCTGCTCTTGAAATTAAATTATTCCTTCACTCGCCAGTAACTTAACACCACCCGGGGAGACGCATTTGTAGTTTTTAAAGCCCGTTTGCTATTGTGTAACGTCTTTTAATGATTTTCTTTTAATTTCCTATAATACACACACACACACACACAAGCACACACACACACACACATATATATATATATATATATATCCTGAAGATTATATTCAAGCATGAAACAAACTGTCGATGCTGAATATATGTCCACTTTTATATTTACGCTTTTTCCCTGATAGCACTTTACTACATAAGTATAACATTCCTTAACAATATATATATATATATATATATATATATATATATATATATATATATATATATATATATATATTCCTGCAAATCTCCAATCTTCAAGTACTGGATAGATTCTGACCCTTACGGGATTCACGATCTCGTGGGGATGAGTTAAAACTTTGTGTTAACACTTATTTATTGACTTATTGCTGTCTAAAATATTATAATTAATTATTTATATTTTATATCATTCTAATTCTTAAGTTGAAAGACGAAGAAATAAAAAAAATTGAAAATTATTTTAAATAAAATTAGTAATTAAGTAAACACTCTAGGTGTCAAGTGGGTATAACTCTTTTTTATGCATAAAATACCATCTTTATAACTTTTAAAGTACTGTCTAATTGAATAAACTAGTACTCACAGTGTTAATATAATAATATGTCGAGACTATATTTCAAGTTTCTTTGGTTTGGAACCTAGTTTTATACTTACAAATGTGAAATTATATAATATACACTTAATATTCTGATTTTATAACATCGAGCGCCGTATTTATAACACCTGAGATAGAAATGCATGCATATATATATATATATATATATATATATATATATCCAAGTATATGTGCGTATATGTATATTTTTTAATATGCCCATATCTATATCTATCTATCTATCTATCTATCTATATATATATATATATATATATATATATATATATATATATATATATATATGTGTGTGTGTGTGTGTGTGTGGTGTAATGGATAGCGATTTGAAATTGGAAATCAGAACAATTTGAATTCAAGTCGTTTTTGCTTCATTCATATAATTTTAGGAAAAGTATAAATCCGTCTCTTCACCCCCAACTATAGGTTAAGTAGTCAAACAGACTGGACTATTTAGCCTCGTAATACCAACACCTCTAGGAGAAAGGCAACTCTGAATTAATTCAAAAGCAAAGGGGAGTCGTTTGGTGAACTTGTGGGGAAAATATGTTCACTCTATTGAGTTCTTCCGAAAAATGTGGTTGTTTCTGTTGCACAAGCCTTCACTACTGTGATCAAATCTTATGTGAAGATAATCTGGCTGTTCATTTCTAAGAACTAAGACCTTATAGGTCGAAAAATCCAAGATGTTCTAAAAGTAAAGCAAAAATAATTTCATTCAAAAGGTTTCAATAAAATCTGACAATTATTTGAATTTTGCAAGGATTTCCAAATAGACGCTAAAACTTTCTATACTAATTTCTGCCCTCACCCCCACTGAAGCAACAAAAAGAAATTACCCCAAATTTTGAATGTTTTAAAAAGGATTAAAAATATGATTTAATAACCCAGAAATCCTTTGGTCTTTCCTCCTAATAATAGCATAAAGATTTTGACAATAAAACTTTGTTTTTATTAAGTTTTGAGCATTTTTTCACCATGATATGCTCTTTTCAGCGAATCTTTCGAGGTACATATATATATATATATATATATATATATATATATATATATATATATATATATATGTACACCTCTAATATATATAAATTTCTAAAATTCCAGGTACAAATTATATCATTTTCAATGGGTTATTATATTCGATTAATACGTTTTCAATTAGTGCGTATCTTTTAATGTACACATGAGCCGCACTAATCGTGGGATTATTATATATATATATATATATATATATATATATATATATATATATATATATATATATATTAATCGATATCACCCGCAAGGCCGAAAACCTACTAAGACACATGGAGTTATGGAATGTGTAAGAATTAGGAATAGAAATATTAATAATGGGCGGGAAGGGCTAGAGTAATCAGGAGGACAGTAGATAGCAATTGATATTGGATTGAAATTTTTGGCGGGAAAGCATGGAGCCGCAAGAGAGTTCCACAAGCGAGAAGTGTGAGAAAATTCACTGTTAGAATTATATATATATATATATATATATATATATATATATATATATATATATATATATATATATAGGTACCTCTAAATTTGTACCTCTAATTTTAATGTGAGTAAAATTTTGTCACTTAGCTGATTGATGTTACCCGACTCCAGAGTTTCGTGAACGGACCTGTCCGTCCACTCTCAGAGGGTATCAGCAATTTATGCACAGTATCGGTAATCAGAGAAGGAAACTGAATTAGACCAATTAGCCAATTTTCTATTGGTGGTCATGCCACCTTTTTATATCAGCATTTAAAAATGTCTTACTTTGACGGATACAGGGTTTTAGCAAAAGTCGAAAATGTGTTATCACCCTAATTTGATTTAGCTTAGTATCTGACACATCCAACGTACGGGAGCGCCTAATGAGGATCGAACTCAGTACATTAGCGAATAATCGACAAGACGTATTTGATGACCACCGAACTACGGTATGCCCTTTTTTTTTCAATGGCTATTTCTTTAACACCCAACATCTATCCGACCACCATACCAAAATTAAAGTAACTTTTTCTCTCAGCTTTTTCTTGACCGTCCTTACTTACCTGCTCTGTCCCTTCCCAGACAGCTGAGCTGGACAAAGGTACTGAGTAGTAAGACCTGAAAACGTCTTTTTTTTTCCTACTTCCCCCCACACAGAAGATCTCTGCGGTCATTTCACACACATACGTTTTGTTACTTGTTTTCTTATACTATGTTATTTTGTTTTAACACTGACATCATTTCGACACAGGGGGTGGATGGCTGCTTCGATAGTTGGACACGGTGGGGAAGGGAGAACACTAATTGTTTTTGCACTATTTTGTTATTTTTTCATATTGTCTTTTCCTCCTCTTTACCGGTTTTTCTTAGAAGTCTTTTTCTTGTCTTTTCGCCCGACCAATCTCTTTGAAGATTACAAACTGCACTCGTTGGCTTTCTTACTAACAAAAATTCACATTTGTCGCCCAATTTGTTGTTATTGTCATTCCTTTAGTCTTTCTTTTAATTCAATTTTCTTTTCTTTTTTTCGATTATTTTTTCTTTCTTTTTCTTTTGATCGAAGTTTATTTCAGTTCGCTGTTCCTCTTATATTTTTCTTTTATATTTGCCTGCGTTTTCTTTCCTACTTTTTTTCTTTGTGTCTTCCTTTCTTTTTACTTTCTATCTTTCTGTCTTTCTTTCTTCTATATTTTACTGATTTTTCTTTCTTTCTATCTTTCATTTTTTTTCCTGTTTTCTTTCTCTCTTTATATTTTTCTGACTTTTCTTCTTTTCTTACCTTCATTTTCTTACTTTTTTTCTACATATTTTTCTTATTTTTCTATCTTTTTTCTTTTTCTTTGGTTTCTTTTCTGTTTTTCTGATATTCCTTTCCTCTTTTCTTTCTTTCTAGTTGCTGACCTTTCTTTCGTTATTTGTTTATATTTTTCTGAATTTTCTTTTGCCTTTTCTTTTGTCTTCGTTTTATCTTTCTTTTTCATCATTTTTTTTTCTTTTGGACTGCGCATTTTTATATTATTATTTATTTATTTATTTATTATATTTTCACTTTTCTTTATTTTTTTCTTCAATTTTTTATCCTTCATTTTTCTATTTGTTACTTTCTCTCTTTCTTTCTCTCTCTCTCTCTCTCTCTTTCTTTTTCGTAATTCTTTAGTCTTTGCTAAAGTTGTATTCTTTCGTTCAGTTTGTACTATTTTCTTTCGAGAAGCCTTTTTGTTAATTGTTTCATTCTTTCTTACAATTTTTCTTTCTTTCATTTCAGATTCTTGTATTCTTTACAAAGTTTTTCTTTTTTTTAACTTTCTTCAGGTTTCTTTTAATTATTTTATTTCCAGAAATGTTCTATTCCTTATTCGTTTTCAATCTTTCTTTGATTCTTTTTCTACTTATTTCTATTTTTCCTTTTTCTTTTTCTTTCCTTCTTTTTTCTTTTTCTTTCCTTCTTTTTTCTTTTTCTTACCCTTTTCTAATTTACTCCATTTCAATCATGCTTTTCATTCGCCCTTTTAGTCTTTTGCTTTCATTATCCATTTTCTTTCTTTCATCTTCCTTTATTTATTTCCTTGAATCATTTATTCTCCTCTCCTCTTTCTATTCTTTGTTTCCTTCCTTAATTACTCTCTCCCTCTTTAAATATTTTCTTTCTTTCCTTCTTTCTCAATGATCAAATTTCCTATCTTTTTCTTTTCTTTCTTTACTTTGCTTTTTTATTTTCTCTCTATTTTGTTTTTTTTTTTCTTTCTATTTTTCTTTCTTTTCTCCATTTATTGCTTCTATTTCTCCTCTTTACATTCTTTGTTATTGGCTTGGCGCATTACGCGTTTTTAAACAATATATATTATGAAAAAGGAAATATAACAATTAAACAATAACATTTTTAAATGAGTACGATTATCGACATGCATTTTTATAACCTGGAAATAAAATGATATTTTTATTAAAAATTTTTATTTACAAATATCGCGCCTACAAAAAAAAAAAAAAAAAAAAAAAACGCCTGATAATTATGCACCAACCCAATTATATTTTTCTTTCATTTAACATTTATTTTTTCTTTCCATTATTTTCATTATTCTTTCTTTTTCGTTTTCGAACTTCTTTCTCATTTGCTTTCTTTCTTTCTTTCTTTCTTTTTTAACCCCTTTCTTACATTTTTTTTTAACAGTAAATTCCGCTCTGTACAAGGCCCGGGGTCTTCTCTAGGTTGAGGGTTATGTTTAAGGGTTAGTTTATATGGACGGGAGGGAAAGATAGCGGTTGAATAGTTTAAGAGTGCAGTGATCGTGGAAATATCCTCTTGGGAGTCTGTTCTATAGGTCAGTGATTCGCGGAAAAAAGTAGAACGAAGAATATGGGGGGAATGACGATGGTTTGTTACTATGTAAGTGTCAGACATGGTGGAACTAGGAGATACAATTCATCCGAACATTTTCCATGGTAGTAGCCATAGAGCAGTTAGAGAGAGAGAGAGAGAGGCTAGAAAATAATTCTTCCCCAACAAGGACTCGGCGACGCTTTTGAACTCTATCAAGACTGAAAAGTGAGGTCTGGGCAGTTGCTACCCAAATATGACAACATTACTCCATTTTCGGATTGATCTGGCTCTTATGAAGGTAGAGGATAGCAAGATTGGTCAGATACTTACTGGGGCGGTGCAAGGAGACAATTATATTACCTGCATGTATTGTATATATGAATTCCATTTGCCGTCGGGTGTGAGTTTGAAGCCCATTCTCCTCTCAAGGTACAATGCCTCCTCGTGAGGACATCCGTTTATCGTGACTGGCGGTAGTTCTGGATCTGGTCGGCGGTGATGGAATGTAACCAGTTTGGTTTTAGAGACATTCAACGTAACCAGCCAGTTTTTACTCCACTAGGAAGTTAGTGATAGATCGGAAAAGAGGTCAGCTACCAATCTCTGATCGTCAAGATTTTTATAAGTGCGCCTGTATATTGTCGTACTATCAGCATAGACGTTTACAAATGAGCGGTGTATATTCTTAGGTAGATCACTTATGTAAATCAGAAAGAGGGTTGGTCCGAGAAAGTGGCCCCTGTGGGACGCCAGCGTTGACCACCAGGGCCTCTGAGGATTGGCCGTTAATAAATACCTTCAGGGATCTACGTTTTAGGAAGGATTTTATAATAGAGAAAATACTTCCAGTTATTCCATAGCTGGAGAGCATATGTAGCAAACATTTGTGCCACACCTTGACGAAGGCCTTCGAGATAGCTAATGCCATGGTCCTTCCGGAATGTGTGTCGTCAAGGGTCTCACTAATTCTGTGTGCAATGGTAGTTAGGACGTCAGCAGTGGATCAGGCTGATCGAAACCAATACTGCTCGACACACAAAAGGTTATTCCTATCCAGTTGCTCGATGAACTTCTTGTTGATTAAGGCTTCAAAAAGATTACTGATGATACTGAGGAGACTAATGGTTCTATACTGGGGAGGGGATAGATCGGTTGGCCGCATTCTTGAAGACCCGACATACGCTTGCCACCTTCCACATGCTTTAGAAGTAACTTTGCTAGAATCGGGGATAATTCTGGGATGATATTCTCAGAGACGACCACTGGAATTTTCTCTGGGCCAGTGGCTTTGTTATGGTCAAGACTTCCCTTGATGAAATGAGTATATTACCGAGTTTGTGCTCAGTGAGACGTGGGAAATTGGGGATAACCTTGTCATCTAACGTTGGGTTTGAAGCAAAGATCGAAGCAAACAGCTTCACCTGGTCTGTCGAGGAAGATATGACCTCAGGGCTGTTTATAATAGTGAGCACAACCTCTTTCATAATTTGGCTGGTGATCTTCCAGAATTCGCGAAATCCAATTTGTTTATTTTCAACCTTGGCCTGGACAGACCGCGCGTAGCTGCAGTTTGCGTTTTCCAGAACACTCGATTGTGGGCGGTTCTGAAAGTAGTAAAGGCTAGACTACACCGCTCCTTGCGATAGATTTTGAAGTAGTGGTTCCGGTAAGCTATGCCTGCAGCACATTCAGCAGTAAATCAGGTACGGCTTTTTGTCTTTTGTTGGATTTTTTGTGGGGGGTAAAAAACACTCCATTCTAGAAAGAATCCATTCGGAGATTAGGGTGGTAGTTTTGGAGGCATAATGTTGGAACAAAGTTGGGAGAGGGGCTTCTGTCATATAGGACAAAATGCTGTCACAGTCTGTCCCAACATAGCGAAAAAACGTTCAATGGAACGGTAAATCATGTGATGTCATAGGTTTAGTCAATCTGGACACTGACTAGGAAATGATCTGACGTGTCAATGGGGGCTTAAAGTTCTGCTAAGCATTTGTCAGAGCAGGATGTCGGAAAAAGGTCAAGAAGGTCCCCCTGCTATCCCATCGCGTCCGGGACTTGGGTGGATTCTTCAATAATCTGGGTTAGTTCATATACGATGGAGAATCTCTGCAATATCTACTTTCATCATCGGTTTTGTTAGAGGGGACTAGCCATTCTTTGTAGTGAACCGCATACATGAAAGTCGGCCTAGGTATATTCGGCGAGAATATTGTCAATCCTTTCTGATATTCAATCGAAGATTACCAATCCTTCACCCTGAGGACGATAGAGGGTAAAGACGAATGTGGTACTATGGATAAGTGTCACGCGGAAACACATATACGGGGTATCAGGCTTCTAGTTTTTTGTGTCTCTGTCACAGAGTAACCGGCCCGTGATGTAGGTACCGATTCCTTCTTTCTTTCTTACATCCTATCTTCCATTCTTTCTTACATGCTTTCTTTTTTCCTTCTCCTATATAGGAAAAGAAAACAATATTTTGCTTTGTTGATATTTATTAAGCTAAGCTTAATGGTAATGTAAGTCTGAATTAGGAAGGGTGTACTGTGCTAAGCTATCTGACTGAGTATACCTACCTGGCTGGACAGACTATTATTCAAATTACTGACTTTAACGTGGGTTGAAAAATCGGTGAAAAATGTGGAAAGTACAGCTGACAAAACCTGTACGTTGATATATTTACGTACATATACACGCACGCACACAGGTATATATGTATATATTTTTCTGTGTGCGTGTGTCATCAGGCTCCTTTGTGCACAAAGATATATACACTTGCATATGAAGGTTTCTATGCAGTCTTGATTTTAGATAGATAGATAGATAGATAGATAGATAGATAGATAGATAGATAGATAGATAGATAGATAGATAGATAGATAGATAGATAGAAAGAAAGAAAGAAAAAATTGGGCACCTCGAGGTGGTGTAATGGTTAGCAAGCTTGTCTGGCTAGAACAATTACGGCTGAGTAGTGAGTTCGATTCTCACTGGGTGCCCCATACTTTCGAACATGAACATGTGAACATGTTGAGATAGATAAAATTCGGGAGAGAAAAAGAGGAGAAAGCTACAAGAAATATGAATATAATTTGATAGATAGATACATATTTGTGTTTTTGAACGTTTTTTCGCTATGTTGGGAGTGATGAAAAGATATTTCGGAAATCTCTCCTTTTGTCTATTTCTTCATATTGCCTTGAAAGTAGATTAATTTCTCTCTCAATCCCCCCTCTCTCTCTTTCTCTCTCTCTCTCTCTCTCTCTCTCTTGCTTTATCTTCATTTTTTTAAGTTATACTTTTACCTGAACTTGGTAAGTAATTTTAATTAATCCTGCGATGGTCGCTCCGAATATGATGCCTCCTCAATGGCCCACTTTATTTCCAAAAAGCGCGAATTTCCAGCTGCAAAACAATGTTTGCCTTTTGTTTTATTGCAATATTCCACTTGATAATTTGCTTTTTTTCTTTACCTCAGACTTTTCTCTTTTCTTCTTTTGCAATCCGCTTTCTTCTTCTTGTTTTTCAGCTTGTTTTCTTCTTTTTCTTCTTCTTCGTCTTCTTCTTCTTCGTCGTCGTCGTCGTCGTCGTCTTCTTCTTCTTCTACTTTATGACTATTTACTCTTTCATTTTTCACATCATTTGAGTTAGTTTCTTCTTCTTTTCTGCGTTTTCTACTTCTCCTCCCCCTCTTCTACATTTCTTCTTCCTCCTCTTCTACTTTTCTTCCTCCACCTCCTCTTCTTCTTTTTCTCCTTTCTGAACATTTTTCTTCGTTTTCTTTATTCTGATTGTTGTAAATAAAAATCATTTACTTCTTCTTCTTCTTCTTCTTCTTCTTCTTCTTCTTCTTCTTCTTCTTCTCTACGACTACTTCTTCTTCTTCTTCCTCCTCTTCTACTTTTCTTCCTCCACCTCCTCTTCTTCTTTTTCTCCTTTCTGAACATTTTTCTTCGTTTTCTTTATTCTGATTGTTGTAAATAAAAATCATTTACTTCTTCTTCTTCTTCTTCTTCTTCTTCTTCTTCTTCTTCTTCTTCTTCTCTACGACTACTTCTTCTTCTTCTTCCTCCTCTTCTACTTTTCTTCCTCCACCTCCTCTTCTTCTTTTTCTCCTTTCTGAACATTTTTCTTCGTTTTCTTTATTCTGATTGTTGTAAATAAAAATCATTTACTTCTTCTTCTTCTTCTTCTTCTTCTTCTTCTTCTTCTTCTTCTTCTTCTTCTCTACGACTACTTCTTCTTCTTCTTCCTCCTCTTCTACTTTTCTTCCTCCACCTCCTCTTCTTCTTTTTCTCCTTTCTGAACATTTTTCTTCGTTTTCTTTATTCTGATTGTTGTAAATAAAAATCATTTACTTCTTCTTCTTCTTCTTCTTCTTCTTCTTCTTCTTCTTCTTCTTCTTCTCTACGACTACTTCTTCTTCTTCTTCCTCCTCTTCTACTTTTCTTCCTCCACCTCCTCTTCTTCTTTTTCTCCTTTCTGAACATTTTTCTTCGTTTTCTTTATTCTGATTGTTGTAAATAAAAATCATTTACTTCTTCTTCTTCTTCTTCTTCTTCTTCTTCTTCTTCTTCTTCTTCTTCTCTACGACTACTTCTTCTTCTTCTTCCTCCTCTTCTACTTTTCTTCCTCCACCTCCTCTTCTTCTTTTTCTCCTTTCTGAACATTTTTCTTCGTTTTCTTTATTCTGATTGTTGTAAATAAAAATCATTTACTTCTTCTTCTTCTTCTTCTTCTTCTTCTTCTTCTTCTTCTTCTTCTTCTTCTTCTTCTTCTTCTTCTTCTTCTCTACGACTACTTCTTCTTCTTCTTCTTCTTCTTCTTTGCGTCTAATCCTTTGAGGACGTGGCTCACCTAACTTTTGTTGCTTCAAGTCATTTTTACCGTTTACAATTCATTTTTGTCTCCGTTCTGCTATGGTGGTTAGGAGGGTTATCAGTTATGGATGAGTTGTTTATTTTATAACAACGTCCTTTCCCACCATTAGTCGGTATAATTGATTTGAGCGTATATTTGCCTAATTTAATGATTAAAAGATAATGCACAAATATTGAAAAATACAAATTGAATCTTTATAAAAACACGATACAATAATAATGAATGATAAGGTGAGAGGTGATGTTTCAAGATTGCAAGTGTAAAAGTCCTAGAGCATAAGAGAGATAGAAAGAAGAATAAAGAGTCAGAGTGAAAATAAATATATATATTTATATGTATGTAGCCGCCACTTGGCAATGTGGTGAAGGATGGTATGTTTGTTTTCAATGTAGCAAGAAAGAGTTTTCTAAGGTCGCCAGCTAGTCGTGCAAATGTCGTATTTCGTCTCTTGGTATGTTTCGATGACTGCAGCATCGGAGAATGAACAACATTAATTTATTGACTTATTGATTTATTTTTATTTTTCTATCTGTTGATATACGCATATATCGATACGCCGCTCGCTTCTCATTGGCTCGCAGTATTATATCCTGGTTGTCAAAGCACTCTGATTGGATGGTCGAACTATCTATTTTTCGAGATGGTGAAATTTTGGTCTCCCTGTTATTGTTAGTTTATTTATTTTCTGATATTCTGGTTGTGAAAGCCTTCTGATTGGTTGGTCGAACTATGGCCTTGTCTGGCTGGCAGATTATCCGTCTCTTTTAATTTGGGGCTTCTTAATTATTTTCATTTGTTTATTTCTCTATCGCAACACTTCGATCCATTCACACAGACTCGTTAAGTAGGCTACTTGCTATTCATTTCTGCTTCTACGACTTCAGTATATCCTGTGATTGTTAAATTCTCTAGGCCCTCTTTCCTCATTATATGTCCCAGAAATTTCAATTTTCTTGTTCTGATTGTAAGTATAAATTTCTTTGATGTTTCTTTTTCGTTAATACTTCTTTGTTGCTCACATGTCTTGTTCCTTGTATTCTTAGTAGAACCATCTTAATCATGTTACGAGATCATCCAGAATTCGCTGCCATATAAAGGATTTTGATATTGCTTCCTTTTAGTTGTTTTCCAAGAGTATTTTTTATCTTAATATTTGTTTAGTTACTTCAAGAGAGATTTCGCTGCTTCTATTTGCATTCTGATTGTTGTGTTTTCCTTCCCAATGTCTTTTACTATTGTAACCAAAGAGTTCTGACGTTCCCATTGTGTAGCTCACATTTTAAGCTGTTTCTTTTGCTGACGACCATGTATAATGTTCTCTAATAACTAACTCTAAAAGTTATTTCAATTTCCTTTCTGATTATGCCATTATTTAATTTGATTTGTTTGTTTAACGGCATATAAGTCAATTAATGTCGGAATATAATTTTCTCGGGAGCTTTGAAATAATAAAAATATGATAAGTTATTCTGCTTTCACAATTGAATACTTGGTAAATGATACTCAGCTTTTGTGCATATGCGTGTTTCTATGGACATGAATAATAGAGGTGGTGATATGTGTGTTTTATGATATAGTTTAGTTGAAGTTATATTTTGGAATGCATATTGGGTGTATGGCTGGTTGATTGATTGGATGTTTGTTTTTGTTTAGTGGCATATCAACACTTCTATGAGTTATTTAATGCCGAAATCTAAATATTTTGAACGCATTTGCCTGCTTTCAACTAGAAATAAAATGTATTTCTGGTCATTTTCCTATACAGGGAGTATCAGAAATACTTTCACAAACATTGGGATCGGACTACTCACACTAAAACAAGGACAGAAGTCCATATAAACATATATCCGCAATTCTTTCGTTTTTGAGTTATGAAATTTAATGAAAGTTTACGTTAGATGGCGCTGTCTTGCCATGTAGACTAGGTTACATTTGTCATTCATGTAAATTAGCCACTAGTCCGTCTTCACCGTTTAACGTGTGTAGTAGTGGTTTAACTGAAAGGTGTTCCGTTTAACAATGGCAAGATATTTATATCGTGAGTAGACAGGATTTTTACATATTTCCGTGCGAATGGTAATGGACGCGATGTCTGCGCGGATGTATCAGATTGTCACTTTGCTTTCAGGACTCTCCAGCAATGAAAAATTTCAAAAATGTTTACACGGCCTTGTGGGTGATGGATTATTTTCCATCCTGCCACTTCTTTCTCAAAAGCAAAAAGTAGCTAGCCTCTCCCTTATCTGTCGCTATCACTATGGTAAATGTCCAAACGAGCCACGTTCCTTAGTTCCAGTAGCTCAGACCTTCACACCTAGAACACGCTATACCACGTACACGGCATCAAATCACCCTCATTTCCTTTATATTCCTTTAGTAAGGAGTTAAGTTCATCTCACCCTCTTCTCCAGAACTGACAAGCTTTAGTAACTCCTGTACGTCTTAGTGTCTTTATTGCTTTGCTTGGGGTGAAATTGTTTTGAAAAAATCTACGTATCTATCCAGTTTTTCACTTCCTTTCTATTTGAATCTGTTATCTACAAAAAACAAAGACATCAATTTTTGAGGATCAATGTTGACTGAGAAGCAAGAGGTGTCCCACAAGCGAGAAGTTCAAGAGAAGAAACAGTTAGCATAGAACTTACGGTTACATCTAGCCATTCCAATTATAAATGAGGAGACCTTGCCGCTAAATCTAGTACTGCCCTTAAATTCATAAAGTCTAGGAACCATAGGAAAATTTCATCAGAAAAATTATCATGCACGTATTTATAAAAAAGAAGATTTTTTACGGGAAAGTGACTGAAGCTGAGATGCCAAGTCAGGACAAATAATATTGCATAGTCTTCTTTGGATTTTATCTGGTTCTCTAAACATATAGCAGAAACACTTGGCCATATGTGGTAACAATATTCAAGATATGGACGAACGGTAGACTTATAAAGATGTTTGATTTTCGGAATCTAGCTATGGGTTCCAAATAAACAAATAATCTATAAAATCCAGAATCTATTAGATGTTTGGGGTACGCACTGCCGAAGTGAACTGAAACTGCGAGCTTAATTTTCTCTTGCTTTAAAAAAAAAATGTTTTTCTCTTTTTTACTTATGGTAACTACATTTCTGCTAGTTTAAAATAATTAAATGTATTGGTGTGCAAATTTCTATAATAAATAACACTTTAAAATGTTATTTTTTTCTTTCAAAATTTATGTTAACTATATTTTTGCTTGTTTAGAATAATTTAAAGTTGGTTTGCAATTAGCGACTCTTAAGAAAAGAAAGTTCAAAAATTATCAGAAGTACGCAATTGTACAGGGATGCATTTGTCTAGGGACGAAAATGTTCAGTGCGTAACTGTCCGGCCACCATTTTCTACCACTGCCTCTGGCTGATATTCATACAATTTTCATTCACACTGAAATTTACAGCAAACATCCATTGAAATAATTATTATTATTTTTGTATGTTATGTATCCTTCTTTGTATCCTCTAGAGCTGGGTCTAAACTATGGTTCTTAGGCCATATAGGAGAATTGTCATTTAATTGATAGCACTTCTCTTAATATATGGAATGTTTTTAGTAGGGCGATCTTCTGGGTAACTTGTATGTTGATGTTACCTGGGATTATGTTAGTAAAACTGTCCATTCTTTTTCTCGCGAGGCCCAGAGCTCCGATTACTATTGGTACAGTCTCAGTTTTCGTTATCACATCCTGTTAATCTTGATCTCCAGGTCATTGTACTTTGACAATTTCTAGATAATTTTCATGCAGTTATTCCACCCATATGGTACTGTAACGTCAATAAGCATACAATTCCTGAATTTCTTGTCTTTTATGATAATATCAAGTCTGTTGGCTTTTATTTCCCTGTCAGTTTGAATTGGCATTTCCCAGAGGATAGTTCCATTGTTTGGGTAACTGTGTCTGGTCATCATACCATCTCTCAGTGGTTTCGATTTTGTGCTTCTTGGATATTTCCAGTGTACATATGTCGTTACCTTGTTATGTCTGTGGATATATTCATTTTTTGCTAGTTCCGGACATCCTGAGATAATATGGTCAACAGTTTCATCATATTTTCCGCAGATCCTGCATTTTTGGTTAGTTCCATCCTCGATTATTATTATTATTATTATTATTATTATTATTATTATTATTATTATTATTGTTATTGTTGTTGTTGTTGTTGTTGTTGTTGTTTTATTTCCTTTGGTTTTTTTGTGTATACTCATTTCTTTCCGGGTCCCGACCAGAGACCTAAGGTCGGAAATGGCTCCATGATATTTTACCCTGAGCAGTTTTTGAAAAAAAATTCATATATTTTACATAGATAGTCCTTCGTAAGGTGTGGGCTGTACTTGTGAGTATATTTGTTGGTATCTCTCCAAGGCATGGGCTACGAGCGATTCCTTCAATGAGTCGGAATTTTTTTCCAATAAATCCGAAAGTTCCAACTACAAATGGAATTGTTAATGTTTTCATCAGCCACATTTTTGAGATTTTGATTTCAAGGTCCTTGTATTTGATAGTTTTTTTTTTTGAAGATCTTCAAAGATACATTACAGTATGCAGGTACTACCATGTCAATAACGAGGTACATTTTGTCTTTGCGGCATCTAATCACGATGTCAGGGCGATTAGCTTTGATTGATCTCTATGTGTGTATTGTAAAATCCCATAAAATTGTTAAAAGGTTCTATCTCCGTAACCATAGTGTTCATACCAATTTCTTGCCGTATCCTTTCCGTAAGTGTTGCAGATTTTCCAATGCAGATATTGGCCAACTCTGCTATGCCGTGTCTTATAATCACAGGGTACCAGTACCGTTCCAACCTGATACAAGATGGTCAATTGTTTCTGAATATTTATCACAGAATTTGCATTTTGGACTAACACAATTTTTCATTGTGTGTGCTTGGTAATTTCTAGTTAGCAAGCATTGGTCCTGTGCAGCAAGAATAAAACCTTGAGTTTCAGCATTTAACCCTGCAATACCTAGCCACTGATGGGTACGTGGTTTGTCTGCATCAGCTCGTTTGGTACGAGCTGAGTATTGATTGGTTTCTTTTTTAAGTATTTTGCAGCTTCAGTCGATGTATCATATTTTACTTTTATTTCTTCACCCACTTGAAATTTCATTTTGAACTTTTTGGCTTCCTTTATTACGGAAGAAATTCGCTTACTACTTTCATGTTCTTTGGCACATATCATCATCCAGTCTTCTGTAGTTTCTAGGTATTTTTGAAGGCCAATTGTTGTAGTTTCGTAAGACAATTCTACTTGAAATAATCCCCTGCCTCCTCCGGATTTGGATACATAAAGACGATCAACATCAGCCTTGGGATGATGCATGCGGTGGCAGGTTAGAAGATTTCTTGTTTTGGCATCCATTTTCTTAATGTCAGCTATGATCCAGTTAAGAATGTTGAAACTGTATTGCCCCACAGGGACACCCAAGGTGTTTATTGCTGATATTCTGTGGGTTTTTTTTGGGGGGGGAGTTCTATTTCAGCTTGGTATTCAGTACGAGACGCACACATCTGTAGTACTTCTTTTTGAACTTCTCCTTCATTTGGGTATGCTGTATTCCATCTGCTTCACCAATTCCTAGGTACCTATAGGCTTCTCTTGTTCCAGTTCCCTAATCTTTGTGCCAAAATTCTAATTATTATTGTTGCTGTTGTTGTTATGTGAAAGAACAATATGCCAACAAAGTGACAATGGGCTACATAATATACAAAACCCAATGCATCCATTTTGACACCATGTCTGATAAGGGTATACCGCGCACATGTACCACAGACAAATGTGCTCGATATGAGGACAAATTTTTATCTAAAAAAAACCCAAAAAAAACAAACAGCGCATATCTTTGCATAAAGAGCACAGTTAGTAATAATTTCGGATTAGATAATCCGATCCGCTCAAACGGTCTCCGAATGCAGCTGTTCAAAATTATCAAGATATGACTCAGAAGTTGCTCTCAGAAATTTTAAAAAATTCTCTCAACACAAGACCATGATGAATCTCTATCCATGAGAAGGAGTTGTGGAGCAACTACGTTCCCAGTCATGTGTCACACCGACATTAAATATTGAAATATGATATCGGATTTTCTTAAACTCCTCATCAGACCGGTTCTTTGCGTAATTTACCCACCCATTGCCATCACTGGCGCAGGAGTTTCAAAATGGTTTCTAAACTCTACTGATACATACATATATAGTCGACTCTCCTGTCGAGATTCGACGTATGAGGGTCAAGCAGATCAGTTTCCAGGAAACCGACACATGAGATTTAATTATAGTGGAGAAGCTTTCGTGCAGGACCATCCACACTTTTTGAAAATACAGAGACATGGTGAACTATGTGCCACAAGGTCCCCAAACGACCCTCCGCAGGTTTTGAGATCAGAGTTGTCCTTCTCCTAGACCAGTTGCCCTCTAAGGCTATAGAACCTAGTCTGTTCTGCTATTTTACCCATAGCTGGAGGGAGATGAAGAGAATTCATACCTTTCCCAAGGGTATTAGCACGTAAGTGAATGTAAGGAGGCACGGTGGAGTAATGGATAGCGGCTTGGGTTGAGGAATCGCAGAGTCGAGTTCGAATTCCAGTCGAATCCATTATATATATATATATATATATATATATATATATATATATATATATATATATATATATATATATATATATATATATATATATATATATATATATAACAAAACGTCATTTATCTTGACGTGCCTTTACCGATTTGGCCACGAAGGAGCGTTCGGTTCTGTATAGGATACAGGTTCGAATCCTGTCGGATATTTTCTGTGAAAATTTCTCAGATATTCAGGCCAGTAAATGTTGTTTAATACTGTTTATTATAAACAGAGCATTTACTTAAATATTTGTATTTATAAAAAGAATGTATAAACATAAAATATGTTTTAAATAATTGTCAGACTTTGTCCATTTCATAATGTGTGACGTCATCTGTTTACATTTGATACGCCATGGGCAGAGATGAATGTACGTGAGAGATTCATGGAAGATTGAAGTTTAAATACAGTAAATTCGACCTTGCTAACCGAACGTTCCTTCGAGGTCAAATCGGTAAATGACGGTTCTGTGTAGGATACAAGTTCGAATCCTGTCGGAGGACGAATATTTTCTATGAAAATTTCTCGGACATTCAGGCCGGTAAATGTTGTTTAATACTGTTTATTATAAACAGAGCATTTACTTAAATATTTGTATCTATAAAAAGAATGTATAAACATTAAAATGTCTTAAAATAATTGCCGGACTTTGTCCATTTCCCCACCAATTTCACCAACGTCCTGAAAGGAGACAGTACATAGAAGAAGAAGAAGAAGAATGAGAAGAAGAAGAAGAAGAATGAGAAGAAGAAGAAGAAGAATGAGAAGAAGAAGTAGAAGAAGAAGAAGAATGAGAAGAAGAAGAAGAAGAAGAAGAAGAATGAGAAGAAGAAGAAGAAGAATGAGAAGAAGAAGTATAAGAAGAAGAAGAATGAGAAGAAGAAGTAGAAGAAGAAGAAGAATGAGAAGAAGAAGAAGAAGAAGAAGAAGAATGAGAAGAAGAAGAAGAAGAATGAGAAGAAGAAGTATAAGAAGAAGAAGAATGAGAAGAAGAAGTATAAGAAGAAGAAGAATGAGAAGAAGAAGTATAAGAAGAAGAAGAATGAGAAGAAGAAGAAGAAGAAGAAGAAAACCGAGTTGTAGCAAATGGATGACGAACAGGGTTTACAAGAGATAACTAAATGATAAAACGTATTAAGAGCTACAATGAACAGGAAATTGTAGAGAACCATGATCGCTATCGTCCTGAAGGGACACGGCACATAAAAGAAGAAAATTAATGGCAGAACAGGGTTTAGAAGGAATATCAAAAAGATAACATTTATTAAAAGCTACAAATACAGGAAATTGTGGAGAGCCATGATCGCTATCGTCCTGAAGGGACACGGCGCATAAAAGAAGAAAATTAATGGCAGAACAGGGTTTAGAAGGAATATCAAAAAGATAACATTTATTAAAAGCTACAAATACAGGAAATTGTGGAGAGCCATGATCGCTATCGTCCTGAAGGGACACGGCGCATAAAAGAAGAAAATTAATGGCAGAACAGGGTTTAGAAGGAATATCAAAAAGATAACATTTATTAAAAGCTACAAATACAGGAAATTGTGGAGAGCCATGATCGCTATCGTCATGAAGGGACACGGCACATAAAAGAAGAAAATTAATGGCAGAACAGGGTTTAGAAGGAATATAAAAAAGATAACATTTATTAAAAGCTACAAATACAGGAAATTGTGGAGAGCCATGATCTCCAACGTTCTGAAGGATCAAAATTTACTATTGCTATTCACGGCTAATGTTCTTAGAATGTGTCTCTTCACATTTTGAATTATTTCCCCCTGATGTATAAGTGCTATATACTCTTCGCCTCACAGATTTTGGGGACTGTTCCAAATTCTGCAGTGATTACAGGCACGAAGCCTTCTTCAGCAAGATCTTGGATAATCTTTTTCTCCTCTGTGCTCCTCCGGAACCGATACATCCACGATTTGAAAGGTTTTCTTTTCCTTGCTTACAACAATTAAATTGGTTTTCGTAGCTAACTGTTGTTATTATTATTATTATTATTTACCCATTTGTTACTCTCTCTCTCCCTCTCTCTCCCCCTCTCTCTCTCTCTCTCCCTCTCTCTCTCTCTCTCTCTCTCTCTCTCGAAATGCGTTTATCTACTCTCCTCCCTTTCCAGATTCTTCGGTTACTCTCCTTCCCCTCTTCCTTTCCGGTGAGCTCCGCCCGGCTATACATCCCCCCAAGATTAATCGTATGCCGTTTCACTGTGTCGCGCATCTATTGAATGCGTCTTTCCCTCCTCTTTGCCTACACCTAACCCCTTATCAGTTGAAGGCTGGGCCGTCATTATTATTATCGGACCCCGATAACAACATCAAGGGAACCCGTTGTTTCGAATTACAAGCAATTTCAGGACGTGATTCCACATCTATTACGAGCGTTGGACCAATCGGCCTCAACTAGCATCCATAGAACTTCAGACCCAGTCACTCTCCGACCATTATCAATGTACCTCTCTATAAAGGTTTTCTTTCAGTCGCACTCTCTTTCCTGCCGCTGCTCTTAACCCTCCCTCTATCTCCGTTGTTTTCCTCTACGTCTTTCGACAACAATCGCTAAGCATTTATAATTTTAAGTGCATTAATACTATCACTATCCGGCACTAATTGTAGCCCACTTCGAGCGCCTTCATAATTACCGTATATCTTAATATATACGAAGCTTATCTTCATACGACACAAAGCAACAAACGCCTTTCCCTTATTTAATCCGTCTTTGTACATATATATATATACATTATATATATATATATATATATATATTGCGTAAATATTTTATTAAATCCCGACTGACTTAGAAGACGGAAAGAAAACAACAAATCTTGATGTCTGTCGTGTGGAATTTTCAAGGAGTACTGCATTTCGAGACTGTTGCACACAGTCGCGCCATCAACGTGAAACTGTACTGCGAGCAGCTCGACCGCGTGTACGACAAACTAAACTAGTATCCTGTTTTGATTAATCGAGATCGGGTATTGTTTCAGCAAGACAATGCAAGCCCACAGACTGCCAGGTTGACTAAGGAGAAAATCAAACAGATGGACAGTGTTGAGATTCTTCTCTATCCACCATTCAGTCCCAATGCTGTCCCGATGCTGCCCCGAGTGGCTACTCCGTTCAATGATACATTTACTCCGCGACCAACGATTCAACACTTTTCATGAAGTGAAGGAAGCACCTTTATAGGTTTTTGATTCAAAACCAGCGAACTGGTATCTGGGACAGATTCGGATGCTGGCTGATCGCGAGCAGAAGATCGTCGAGAAAAATGGACTTTATTTTGAAGAATAAATATTGGCGTTGCACCGTGATTGTCTTTTCTTTCCGCTTCCTAAGTGGATCAGGACTTTCTAGCCAACCTAATACTTCCGGTCCATCCATTTATGTCCCTTTATCCTTAAGCCATTTCTCTCCCACTCTCATTTGCCTTCTCTATCTCGGTCTTATTCGTCTCTCTCTCTCTCTCCTCTCTCTCTCTCTCTCTCTCTCTCTCTTGACTACCTTAACAACAAATGCTTATAAGAAGCTCGCGCGCGCACACACACACACACGCATATATATTCAATAAATTAAGAAGAGCTAAGGTGAACGGCCCGGTCAGCCGACTCAAGAGCTTCGCGTCGAAACGCTCATTAGGGCCTGATGTTCGACATTTCTTCCATTTTCTCTTATCAAATATCTGGCCTTAGTGAGCATTTCTGGTTGAAGAGACTAAATGTCTATTAATAACTTGTAGATTTTTTTAGTCTTTCCTTGCATTGGGTGGTGTAGAATATGTTGGCGTTATCTACTAATAGTTACTAGTTACATTTTGGTCGTTCATGACGTGCTCGTTGATGTGTTCACGGATTCCACTGAGTTTCGTCAGGTGACAGATCAGTCTGCGAGAGAGTGAGGTGCATGTGCACCCAATGTGTTTAATGTCTTCTTATTTATTTTATTTTATTTTATTTATTTATTTATTTTGGTGACGCACTATTTTTTTTACACAAGGGGATTTATGAGGTATGGTATTGTTGGTAATAATTAAGTCAGATGTTTTAAAGATTTTATAGCAGATGATATATCGTAGGTATTTGTTAGGATTATTGAGTGATATATATATCAGTTTTAAATTGGTTTTTCATCCTTTGTTAGGGGGCATTTGATGAACATAGAGTGTTCATGGTTAACGCTTTAAATATAGAGAACTTATAGTTTATTTGTTGTTTTTTGCTGAGAGTGTAGTAGGGGTTCCATATTAGTTATCAAATATTTTTGGCATGCAAAAATCGCGTCATTATTCCTAATCTTATATTCAATATCGAGCCTGGTAGGGAAACATCAAGATCAACAGTTACTCCTACTAGCAGAGTTTATGACTTCATCGGGGTAAATTTGTTATGTTGGTGTGACTACACATGGAGACAAACATGGAGGGCTGGGAATTTTGATTTTTTTTTCATGAAAAATAAAAAAAATAACGTAAGTAAAACAAAATAAAATTTCCAGCACATCTCTTTCGTGAGCATGCGTAGTTGTACCAACATAACAAATTTAGTCCGATGAAGTCCTAAAGGACGAAACGCAACACATGAAAACTTTTTTTCCACTTTGTCATATATTTTCTCCCAATATTGTTCTTGATGTATACAAATTTATACATCGTTAACTCATATACATAAAAATAAAATATAAAAGTGGACACAGAAATCAACAGCCATCGGCGACAGTTTGAATGCAATGGTCTGACCATGTGTATCACATACCAGTAATATGGTCTGAGGATTGCTTTCAAGCAGGAAACAGAATGTCTCCGCTGAGTTTTGACTTCGATGTCCACTTTTCATACGCTCTATCCCTGGTATTGAGCGCTTTACCCATAAACATAGTATACTTTAAAATGCTATTTTATCATATCTAACATGGATGGCCAAACCCTGACAAGCGAGCCACATTACATTTAATATGTGGCACGAGGAAAAATGCTGGTTGAACTCCTTTTTTCATTACAGTAAATAAAAAAAAGAAATTCTCGTAGTTCATTACCGTATTTAATACGCTCAATTTAGTTAAAGCAATCATCAGTCAAGATTTTGAAAACATTTGGTGCATGTATATATAGATGTGTGTCTTTGTGTGTGTGTGTACTTTGAGCCAATACAAATTAACAGTTTTAAAAACTATATACATGAATAAATATTATTGCATACGCTTTTTATGCAACAAAAACGTATGTGCGAATTTTGTTCATGTCGTGCGATTCTCAAACATCTGAACATGTGGCTCTTACTTTAAACAAGTTTGACCACCCCTGACACACACACACACGCGCGCGTGTATATATATATATATATATATATATATATATATATATATATATATATATATATATATATATATATATATATATATATATATATATATATTTCCATTCCGCTCTGACTAAGACGAAATCGGTCGGGTTTCGATCGCGGCTTGAAGAAATCGGATGTCTAACCACACTGATGAGCTGTGATACAGCGAAACAGTCTGTTTGTGGTTGAATATATATATATATATATATATATATATATATATGTGTGTGTGTGTGTGTGTGTGTGTGTGTGTGTGTGTGTGTGTGTGTGTGTGTGAATTGAAGATATGAATTGAATCCGACGAAAATGATGATATAAGTCACAAGTAGGAGCAGCTTTTAAATTTGATATGTTTCATTAGATATTTTGGGGAATTCCCTAAAAATATCTAATGAAATTAAAACTTAATAAATTACAAACATCAAATCAATTTTAAAAATTATAAAAATATAATAAACACTTAAGTAAACATAATTTGACAGTTGAACTTAAATGACTCATTGATCTTCTGCCCGATAAAATGGACTTTATCCCCTGAAAGTGAAATGATCAAAAAGAAAAAAAAAATAGTAAAGCCTTTTCTGTGATGGTGCTTTTAATGCACCACCGAAAGTTGATTTTTTTCAGTTACCGAGTCCAGGGATTGGACGCTCACCGACCATCCGTCTCCATTTACATGACCAACCAGGGTCGACGTGTAAAACCCTGACCCTCCCGACCCCAGTGGCACTCGCGATTTTATCAACATGTTTTTTTCTACCTACATTTTTTATACGTTGCAAATTAAACTAAGCAGGATGAGATATTCTCGCGGATTTTGTCGTCATTCTGGGGTTTATTTTTTTAATCCAAATCCGTGAATTTGTTTTGTTCATGCTAAATGTCGAAATATCACTAGATTCCCTATTTTTTATCCAAATGTTGAATGTGTTAAAATTCTTCAACATTTTAACAAGAAAAAATCGTAAGTTGATGTTAAAAATTTACCGCAAAACATTGTTGATTTATTTCAAATGGCACGATCTATAATGACATGTCTCTTATTTGTATTCAGATACGTTATATTTTGTTTTCAATTTTTCTAGAAGTTGTTTACGTATATTACATATGATTCATTATTGTAGATAATTAGGTTACAATAAAATGTCCGTACTGGGTATAACGATAAACTGCAACTGGCAGCATAACCTCTGACTGGTAGGTCTTGAGGAGCGGGAACCACCTCTTGTTGTTGTTCCCACACCCGCCCTGACACTGGGTGGTAGCACCAGTTAGGGTCCCTGCTCTGGGCAAATAGTTAACCCTTAAATTGGGGTCGAAACACTATTCAAGTATACAATTTTTTATAGTAAAAATGCCAGCAATACATTTCCATAGTAAAAAATATTACCAACAATACATTTTTGTAAGCAAAAAAAAAACCTTATCAGCAATACATTTATAAAAAAATCATTTACTAATACTCCGAAGAAAATTAAATTTTGGCATTATATGACTTGATATTGAGAGTTGCTAAACAAACAAAAAACAATAAAATTTGTATTTTATATGAGTACTATCCTATGAAAGTCGTAGAGCGGTGGGGGCGTATCATGGATTTATGTGTGGGGAGACCCTTGATCCGGCTCTGTGATTAACGAATTTATTTACCAAGATATGTGTGTGGGAGGAGAAATTGTGCCGTGGAAAATTGGAAATGTGAACTTAATGTCAATTTTCTGCCTCTTTAACCTAATTTAATTAAATGGTGTGGGTTTTTTAAATCTTAGATTTAAGGTTCTTTCCTTCTGAATTAAAATTTCGACAAAAATATTTTGAGTCTTACTTTAAACAGCATAAATTGAAAATATATGTCGTACTCTTGTGTATCAAAGCACGGTGAGGCATTCTTATTTTTAAAATAATTTTCTTTGCTGCATGATTATTATTATTATTATTTATTTTTTTTTGTTTTCAAATTTATTAAAACTATCTATATATAAAATTCTTTGACTTCTGTTAGTCCGTCACACCCGCTAAAATAGTCATACATTGACCGATCAAAACCAAATTTGGGGGAGAAGTGCAAACAGTTAAGGGGGTAGCAAGTTCAGTTGATTTTGCTAGGGTGCCTAGCTTAGTACAATAAATTTTCATTAATTTTGTTTAGGAAGAATTGTTTTATTATTTAGCATAAAAAATAATCCCCCTATTTTAAAAACGATTTAATGATTAAAATAACAATTACTTATTTAATAAAAAAGAAATATTATTATTATATTTTTTGTATATCTTTTCTGTAGGTACCTCCAGTAATTCGCTAAAAATCAGTAGCATAATAAAAGATCCGAAACTTAATAAAAACAAAGTTTCATCATTAAAATGTTTATGCAATTATTAAGAGAAAAGGACAAAGTATTTTTTAAATATTTAAAAAAAATTTTCCTTCTTTCTAACACGTTCTAAATTTGGGTCAAAAATCTCGTTTTTTTTTTGTGTTTTGTTTTTTTGTTTTCTTTTTTATTCCGTAAGACTTGTGGTCATCGTTTTTTTTAGTGTAGCAGTTTCGGGGGAACCCATTAATTTGGAAATTCTTGCAAAAATCAAATAATTGTCAAATTTAAATGAAACTTCTAGGACTTATTAAAAAATAAATTAATTTATTTTTGAAATTTTTATTTTTAGAAAATCTTGGTAAAAATATTTTTTTTTACATCTGTTACCCACCCCCATAACTTAATTTTATGAAATTTTCTAGAATTTCAAAGAATTCGCAAATTGTTTTATATTACTTATAGGAAGGACTCTTGGAGAAATTAAAAAATCAATTTTTTTTTCACAACTAGTGCCAACTTTTTAAAAATCTGCTCCAGATCGTAAAATAAAAACTGCAATAAACTATCTAATTATCAAATTATATGGGCTTTTATTTGCTTTTATAAA
Source organism: Acanthosepion lycidas (assembly GCA_963932145.1). Classification (NCBI taxonomy): domain Eukaryota; kingdom Metazoa; phylum Mollusca; class Cephalopoda; order Sepiida; family Sepiidae; genus Acanthosepion; species Acanthosepion lycidas. The sequence continues at coordinate 34,301,040 of OZ010609.1, read as the reverse complement.
TAATATACATTAAGGACATTATTATCTGAAGACAATTTTTTTTTTCGATGAATAAAAAATTTTTTACAAGAATTGTTTGCATTTTTCTTTTATTTTTTTCGTTTTTTTAATTTTTCTTTAATTTTAAAAAATGTTTTAAAATTCTTTCATGCAGAGTATGGGGTTGCTTATTAAGTTCTTAAGTAAAGACTATATTTACTAAACGAAAATTAAAAGCTTAATACAAATAATGCTGCCAAATCTTTTCACCATAATTAAAAAGACTTTTTCTTGTGCGTCAAAATGTTATATTTTTTTTAGTATGATATCTCATAAGTGACATTATAGTTAAAAGTCATGTGTCTCAAAGCTTGTGTCTCCTCCTTAGGCAAAGCCCCTTGACTTGTAAAAGTCTTATCTCACTCTCAGTTATTAAATTAAAAATTAAATTGAGATAATAAAATTATCTCATTTATCAATTTAAACAATTAATAACTCAGTGAGATATTTTAATTATTAATATAATAATAATTTTATTAGTTATTATTTCAGTTATTAAATTAAAAATGTAATGACTTAATGTAATATTAATAATTAATAAAATTAGTTATCATTATCTTAGCTATTAAATAATGAAAGGTAACTCAATAATGTAAGAAATTTTTATTGTATTTTAAATTATTATAAGAAACAAAAAAAAAACGTTATGTCACTTTTGATGCACCGTACTAAACATGTCAACACATTCAGCCATCAAATTATCGATGGAGACGTGAAAATAACAAGACCCCGAGGACAAGAAATGTTTGTGTAGAAAATTTTATGCTATAAGTAAGTGATTTTTGTTTCAGAACAGATTAATTTACCTTTAAATTTGCTAATTTTATGAAATTAACGTTTCAGAAATGTATATCTTATTTTATTTTTTAAAACTGAAAAATAAGTTCGTTTACTTTTCACTAAAAAAAGTTAAAAATAGCCGTTTCGATTGTTTTTTCTGAAGCATCAACTAAAAATCATTCAAATTTCTATTTGAAATACTCCAAAATTTTTTTTTTCTGGAATTAGGAAATTTAATTCTTTAGCTTTCAATTGAAGCGGTTGGAAAGCTTCGAAAAGGATTTTTCCTTTATGAAAAATACATTTAAAGTTTAGGTAATTTTTGGAGGTACCTACTTTTCTTTAAGTTTTTATATACAAGAATCCAGTTCGTCCTGCGTTTGCGAGAACTATAAACAAATCACAAGGCCAAACGCTTGAAAAAGTTGGAATTTAGATCCAGAAAGAAATATTTAGGCATTGGTATGTTGCATGCTCAAGAGTAAGAAATCCTAAGAAAAGAAATTATTAAACGGCGAAGTAGGGTTTTTGTCAAATTATTTTTCCAAACAAATCAGCTTATTCAAATTTCATCGATTGGTATGTCGAAATTGAACGAAACGTAGATTTTGTAAATCTTGACAAAAAGGTTAGCGATAACTTCAACAATACTGTGATGATTTCAACACGTGTCAGCGTGTTGCAAAAAAATTGTAGTTTATTAAAAAAAAATCACAATGGAACGTTTATCGGAACCAAAAAGCTCATTTTATAATTAAATAAAATTCCCACCGGCATGATACCCCACTTTACAAATTAGTATTTATTTGCCTCCACCAAGTTAGCAGGATGTAAAGCGCGTGCCCCTGGACAAAAATTGCCCAGTCTCAGCAACCAACGTTGGACTGGTTTCATTATTCTACCGACCCGCCCTTATTGGCGCAATGAGGGAGGTACTGCTGCAGTGTTGGAATCACCGGGACCATACATCCTTCATTGATTTTGTGTGTGTGTTTGTTTGTGTGTATTTGTGTGTTATAAACGGAGACAGAAGAAAAATTGAACGATAAAATGTAGTTTGTCTGCTCGAAGCCAGGTAAGATTCTGTGATTCCAGCAGCAAAGCCAGGTATATTTACTCGCCTTCTGACGTCGAAAATATGTGACTCAAGGTAGTTTTTAACCTGGAGACGTTCTCAGTCAATACAAATATAGACCATTCACCTCGACCCCCCTCATGGTGCTGTTGGTAATCTATTCCATCAAAACCTCTCCCTTTCGTGTAGAAAACGTGATACCTAAGGATTAAAATGAATTTTTTTTAAATTAAAATCTTTCTTGAAGCATTTTATTTTAGTTTTAATTTCAAGATTATAGAATCAATTTAAACAATTTCAAAAAAATTAAAACTAATTTAAATTGACTGGATTAAAACTAATTTAAATTGACTTAAAATATCGCAGAAATGCATTTTTAACACAGCGGTAGCTTTTTATTTAAGCTGATCCGCTGTCGACATCTTGTTGACAGATGGATGTTTATTGAATGTTGTTTTTTATCTGTAAAAAAAATAATTGAACAATATTACATATGCGCTTTTTATATATAATTTTCAAGTTCTCAGTAATCTTAAGAATTTAGGTAAATATTCTCCGTAATGTTCTGTTTTATTAAATTTTAGATATTCTGGCTTTAAATTTACTCTTGTTATCGCCTTTATTTTCTGAAAATCTCCCTTGCATGAACATCCGTATGTACAAAATCGGCACGTTTATACACATAAAAAAATTCTAAATGCCTTTTAAAAATTTGTTTAATGATTTTATTGATGATTTGTACTAAAGTTTTCCATTTATGCTTAGTAAATATAGCTTTTACTTAATATCATCTAAAAAGGTGTAGTTTATATAGAATTTTAAAAGATTTAAAACTTAATAAATTATTCTAATTTAATTTTTTTTAAATTAAAACTATTCTTGTAAAATTTCATTATTACCCGAAAAATGTTTTCCTTAAGACAGTAGTGTCCTTAATATATATTTTCTAATTAAATAAAGTCATAGTTTTATTGCATTTTTTATTTTGCGATTCAGAGCATATTTTCAGTAAATGTTGTTTCTGTTTTACAAAAAAAACAAAAAAAATTGTGATTTAAATTCTCCAAGGATTCCTGCTTTTAATTCATATAAATATGAAGAGGGTGAAATTTTAATTTCCCGAAGTTTCATAAAATTAAGTAAATGTGGAGTAACTGATGTAAAAAAATCCTTTTTCGAAGATTTTCAAAATAAAAAATTAATTTATTCAAGTCCTGAATATTTTATTCGACAATTGTTTGATTTTTGGCAAGAATTTACAAATCAGTGTGTTTTTTACCGCAAAAAAGACGGTAACATTTCTTATATTAATCGTTAGTCAGCAACACGCACATAGAAACAAGATTTTTAACCAAAATTTCGAGCGTGCTACAAAAATGTAATTAAATAAGCAAAAAATACTTTGTTTTTCTTATGAATACTAGCACAAATATCTAACGATAAATGTTTATTGTTATTTAGTTTGGGTGCCTTTTTTCATCAAGGTATGCTCTCTTTTTAGCGAATTGGTGGGGGTAGCTGCTTTATTGTAATGAGGAAGTGCTGAAAATGAAGACATTTTAAGATCTTGATTTGTGGATGTTATAATTCAACCCTATAATGAGCACGTTCGCATTCTGACCATGAGACCCCGGTTCTAATCTCACCATGGTCCATTTGCCAGGAAGGAGACTTCCTCATATCATCGGAAAGTGCCTGAAAACCATATCACAGGTTGACCCAAGCCTTGTTGGGTAGACAGAACGAGGGCTTGAGCTTGCTGGCCTTGTTCAAATTGTTGATCACGTGTGACCGTGCTGGCCTTGTTCAAATTGTTGATCACGCTAGATAACATGCTCTTAACTAAGGTCTGCTCAGCTTAGTTGCAGTATAAAGCACAGGTGGGCTCTGCGGGTGTTGAATAACACAAATGCGCCTGAGCAAGCAATAGGGACTGGCTAGCCGCCTTAGTAGACGGGTATCCTCGAATACGAGTGGTCAGCTATACATAATTCAATTATGTCATTAAAAATGTGGGCGCTATTTAAATAATTTTGCAATTATATTGTATTTATAAAATGTCAAAATCTTTTCTTACTTTTTCTTATTAATATTCACTGTTCATGAATATTAAACGAAACAATTAACTTCTATTTGCGATTAAATAATTGTCACCAAATTAATAATAATGGGAATAAAAGTGTAACAGGCCAAAAGAGTATGACCTAGAAATGACTACCACAGATGGTGTATTTATTTATCAGCTTTTCGATAAGAGATTTTTTTCGACTCTTGATAGTACGCATGCCTGATCTCATTGGTAAGGTCGCGTCACACATGTTCTATGAATCAATCATGTCTGAATTTCTTCGCGTCTAACGATCAACACCTCTCTCCGTGAACTTTCTTCCGGTTGCTTCCCTCTCTTCCTTCTATGTGCCGTGTCCATTCAGGACGTGTCTCTCTACAAATTCCGTTTATTCGTACATCTTAGCAATGTTTATCTTTTTACTGTCCTCCCTGTTCACTATTCTACCATCCATTTAAACAAGCTCGTCAAATTACTTTCTTGTCGTTTCTTTCTTGCTATTTTACCTTCAGTGTGTGACCTGTGAGTGTTAATGTTTCCAAGCCTTGAAACTTCTAGTCTGGGGGTTTTACAAAACCAAACTTGTGACATTTTATCATTTCCTATCACACCCCAGAATTATAACCAATCGCGATGAACGAATGTTCCCTTGGAGAAGTCCCGTGCCTTGGTCACCTATTGAGATAAAATACAATTAGCCCTCAGGTGCAACTCGTACATACGATCAATCGCTAAAGATGCCAGACAAATGATCGGTTCCCTTTACAGCTTCAGTAGCTGACTCTTCCTGCTATCCTTTCCCATTACGAGAGGCAGATCAGGCCGAAAATGGAGTAATGCTGTCATATATGGGCAAATATTTAAGTGATATCAAATCCGTCAGTGAAAGAATAATCTAATAGGTCTTTTGATAATATTATCTTTAATGTATATGATATTGCTCTGTATTGAACTCTCTTTGTAGATCTTGCTTTTTAATATTTTCCGTCAGTGGAAAGGATAAATCAAGTTGGGCCAACTTGATTTATCCTTTCAACTGACGGACTTGATATTATTATTCGATGATGCATTAAGTTTTTCACTTAATATATATATATATATATATATATATATATATATATATATATATATATAGTTGGATTGATGTGAGTTTGTAACCCTGGTTTTCATGACTTGACGATGGCAAGGGCGTGAAACCCAGGGTCATAAACTCACATCAATCCAACAAAATATGTTAGCTCTATCTATATTGAGCGTTTCCAATAAGTACTGCGCACACACAAACACACACACACACACACACACACACACATATATATATATATATATATATGTATATATATATATATATATATATATATATATATATATATATATATATAAATTGCCTATATATATATATTTCTTAAAAAATTAAAAATGGCCGTTTCGATTATTTTTTCTGAAGAATCGACTAAAAGTCTTTATAATTTCTATTTGAAATATGCCACGGTATTTTGTTTTGGGGGAATTAGAAAATTCAATCACTTAGCTTTCAATGGAAGCTAGGGGAAACTTCAAAAAAGATTTTTAATACATTTAAACTTTAAGTATACCGAATTTCTGGAGGTACCTAATATATATATATATATATATATATATATATATATATATATATATATATATATATATATATGCACCTATGGCGAAAATGTAGTTTTGATGTTTGCTATATTTGTGTGTAAATGTGTCACTTTCAGCAGAACTGGATTGAAAAGTCATCAGAGAAGCCCTGTACAGAGATTCGGTTTGGATTACGCCACATACAGCATAACAAGATACCATGAATGCTGCAAGGTCTGCCGATCACTCGAAGGTCTTTAAGGATATGTAATAATACATGGCGACTAACCAGTAAGTTGTGTTGTTGGAGTCAGTCATTTATGCAACATCTGTGCCAAAGAGTGTTGGTCCCCTTGTCGGTCTCGGAAGTCACATCCAAAATGCTCACAGAAGAAAGCGATTCGTAAGTCTGTCAAGCGATTGCTTTATTCGAGAAGGAAGCCGTCATGTATACATGAAAGTGTTGGCCTGACAAAAAAGAAAGATTTGTCCTCCAAATCTGATGTTTCGTCAAACTATTGCTCGACGCCTCTTAAAACAAACATGTTTCCTGCTCTCCTAACAGCAATATAACTCAGTGTTTACATTATTTACACGTCCCATTACATATAGACGACCTTCTGGTCTTTTCAGGGGATAAACGGTGGAATTACAAACCGAAATTCGGATACTTTAATTAATCCACGTGCCGAACCCTTTATTTACAGATCGCGGCAGCTATGTGATTAAATATACTTTAATGCTTAAAAAAACATTATTCAGTATTATTATTGTTTAGATAATAAGCATTATAACATAACACAAATAGTTATACTGTACACTATATACATTGTTCGGACTATTGTCCTCATCTTTGTTGCCGTATTTATCACAATGCTTCGGCCGTTCTTCAGGTGGTAGGAATGTAGAACTGAACCCTTTATTTCGCTCGCTGGGGTAGACTATTCTAGCTCTATCTACAATACCTCTATTATTCATCCAATTTGAGGCCCTGACTTCCTCAGCTGATAAGGCTGAATACTTTGCGCGTAAATTCTCGTCCAATTCAACGCTAGACTCCTCTGGTGTACCTACACCCGATACCCCCCTCCCCCAACTAGAACTGAGGCTCTACTGAGTGAGATGCACATAACCCTAACGATGGTATCGCACATCATCTCTAAATTAGATTCCCATAAGGCCGTGGGGACGAGATACCGGCCGTTGTCCTGAAGAAATGTGCCCCTGAACTGGCTCTTGTCATCTCCAAACTATACAACTACTGCCTCACTGACTTTCCAGCCTGTTGTGCCTGCCTTTAAGACCGCTGGAGATTCTTCTGACCGATCTAACTACCGTCCTATCAGTCTCTTACCACTCTTCGGTAAAATCTTCAAGGATTTAATCAATGCCGAAGTGGTTAAGCACCTTACTTCCCATAATCTGCACTCCGACAAGCAACATTTTCGTTTTGCTCGATATTCTGCTGACATGCTAAAGACCATAACCGAATTTGTAAACCAAACATTTCACAATAATGGAGAAGCTCTAACCGTGGCTCTAGATATCTCTGAAGTATTTGATAGGGGTTGGCATGCCGGTCTTCTTTGTAAGCTTCAGGGATACAGCAATACAGGACGATTATTTGACTTAATACAATCACTCATGTCAAACAGTGAAATGAAGGTCGTCCTAAACGGGTTTTCCTCCAGCTACTTTATAACGATCGCCAGTGTTCCCCAAGGATCTATCTTGGGTACTACACTGTTCCTGATTTTCATTAATTACCTTTCCGAAGACAATAGTTTCGAAGTAGGCATCTACGCGGGCGACATTACTATTTACTCGATAGTAAATCTGGTATCGTTGACAAAACTAACCTGGCCGCCGGTCTCGAAAACGATCTCTAATCTGTGCTTGACTGGGGCAGGAAATAGCTTGTAAACTTCAATACTTCCAAAACGAAACTGCTCTCATTTACCCACGACAGAGAGCCCTCCCTTCCTTCTATCAGAATGGCTGATGCCCAAATCCACGAGAGCGCCTGCTTGTTTTCACAATGTCCACTGATATGAGGTGGGACAAATAGCTTCATCTAACGCAAAGAAAGTTTTTTATTCTGTGTCGTGCCAGAACTGTTTTTCACGTCTGAGTCCATCCTTCAAATCTATAAATCAACCATCCGTCCTTGCATGGAATATTGCTGTCATACATGGTTTGGTGATCCCTCTATAAGTCTCGAGGTCCTCGACAAAATCCAGAGACGGATATGCAATGTGATGGTTTCTGATCTAGCATCAAGTAAACAGTCGCTTTCTCAAGATGTGCCGTGGCTTCCCTCTGTCTCTTCTATACGTATTTTCACGGCAACTGTTCCGAAGAGTTGCTTTCTCTGATTCCCAGACTGCATGAATTTAAGCGAGCTACAAAGTTAGCATCTCTATCCCACCCTTTCACTGTTGAAACTGTTAAATATAACTATCTCTTCTACTCAAACAGCTTCTCTCGCACTTCCCATCCGTGAAATTCTCTTCCGCTTATTTGCTTCCCTGATAACTATAATCTTCAAATATTCAAGTGTAATGTCAATCAATGTATTGTAATGTAATCAATTTTTTTTAATTTATAAACCTAATGTCTTAGTAAGTATTTTTTTTTTTTTTTTACTAAATCTCATATTACAATGTTTTTTTTTTTTTCTCTAGGTCTCTATGTTATGGTTCCTATATGCTTGGTCGGCTTTGGAGATTATGTGGCCTAGCAAATGCAATGATTCCTTAATTTTTCATATTTTCCAGTGACGCACTCTTTTATTTCAACCTCACCCCACAGAGGGTGGTGTTCTCCCTTTTCCCATCGCATATGAGGACAACAGTCCAATCGATGTAGTGTAAATAGTAATAAGAACTCATCTCAAAAATATAGACATTATATTGTTTTTGTTTGTTTTGTTTTTCTTGAGTCACCGTGTTACTTTGGATATTTTTTATTTAATGATATAAAAAGAAGAATTTTTTTCTTTAGGATAAGTACTTTTCAATAAAAAGTTGTAGTTAAGAAAGATAAACTTTAATTGCTTATATAATTGCTTGATGTTATGAAAGTCTATGATTATAAAAAAATATTCGACAATAGAATTAAGAGTATAAGAATCCACACGATTATAATGGAACCATTCGTTCTCTTGCTCTCTCTCTCCACTCACATTTCCCTATTTCTCTCTATCTCTTTAACTCTCTCTCTCTATATATATATATCTCCATATATATATATATATATATATATATATATATATATATATATATATATATATATAGACACTGAAGTCAAGACCGGTCGGCGACAGGCTGTTTCGTGCTTGAACGCAATGTTCAAGTCAACTGTCGCCGCTCGGTCTTGACCTCAGTGTCCATTTTTATATCTAAATACAACGAGTGACGACAGTCTGTTTCATGTTTGAACGAAATTTTCATAGCCTTATGATTGCGTTAAAGCATGAAACAAAATGTTGCGACTCGGCATTGTCCTCGGCGTCCACGTTTATATTTACGTATGCACTATCTCTGATATTGAACACATTTACCCATAAATATAGCAAGCATCAAAACTACATTTTCGTCATAGGTGCATATATATATATATATATATATATATATATATATATATATATATATATATATATATATATTATATATATATTAGGTACCTACAAAAATTCGGTATACTTAAAGTTTAAATGTATTAAAAATATTTTTTGAACCTTTCCCCCAGCTTCCATTGAAAGCTAAGGGATTGAATTTTCCAATTCCTCCCAAAACAAAATACCGTGGCATATTTCAAATAGAAATTATAAAGACTTTTAGTCGATTCTTCAGAAAAAAAATCGACACGGCTATTTTTTATTTTTTGAGATATATATAGGTAATTTATATATATACACACACATATATATATATATATATATAGGTAATTTATATATATATATTGTAACCCGGATATAAGAGACCCGGATATAAGAGAAACTCGAATATAAGAGAGATTTTCTCTGGTCCCAAATTAGAGCCTGTGTTAATGTATATAAAATAGACCAAAACCGGATATAAGAGAAACCGGATATAAGAGACTTCTTCTCCGGTCCCGACAACTCTCTTTCTTATATCCGGGCCGGGTTACAATATATATATATATATATATATATATATATATATATATATATATATATATATATATATGCGAAGTACTTATTGGAAACGCTCAATATCAGTGATAGAGCTAACATATTTTGTTGGGTTGATGTGAGTTTATGACCCTGGCTTTCATGCCCTTTCGATCGTCAGGTCATGAAACCCAGGGTTACAAACTCACATCAATCCAAATATATATATATATATATATATATATATATATATATATATATATATATAAAGTGAAAAACTTAATGCATCATCGAATAATAATATCAAGTCCGTCAGTGGAAAGAATAAATCAAGTTTGGCTTTTTAATATAAAATATTAAAAAGAAAAAACTTATTTGCTATCATCACGCTTTCTAGTATTACCTTTACGATATATAAATTTTGTTTTGAATGGATATGGGACAAACGTTCAAAAACCTCTAACAAAAATTCATCTGATATGAGACACACTTTATATTTTGTTCTCGTTGGGTTTATTTTTGTGATTGCTTATTTTTTCTTTCAGTTGCACACTTTCCACAAATGTGATATGAATTTCTAGTATTTAATACTATTTGGTAGTTCTTGGTTCTTTGGTACGGTGATTTTGTATCTGACTCAATTTGTCTTCTTTACTCAAGTAAAGTCTACCACAAACATCACAGGTGATGTCCTGCTTATAACTGAAATCGTCTGGAAGTGACACCTCGAGACCTTTTTTGGCATTTCTTTTCAGTTTCTCTTTTGCAATCTGAGAAATCCCGGAATCAATTTTTCCGTCATAAACCTCCTTCCACCAGATAATACGATCATTTGCATAGAACTCAAAGCTATGTATACTGATATTTTCAAGGTTCTGTGATTCTTATAACGCTTCTTTTTTTTTTACTTGTGTATTGGTCGCTTCCCGTTAGGAAACTCTGGAAACAAAAGCTGCTAAGGAATCTTGCTGCCGCCCATGTCAGTAGCATGACCACTCCAATGCAAAATATGTTCAAGAATTGTTTCTTCAATGCTGTTGCACTGACTTTACTTAATCACTTCGACTTTGTGCATTCTCCAATCGATACAGTACTTTGTAAGGGTGTGTAATCGATAATGGCGCAGAAATGTTAATCAGAGAGTCGAGTTCCAATTTTCGTTAGGTTTGGGATATTCGTGCGTAAATACCCTTACAAAAGGCATTAATCCAACTGGATTAATTAGTAAAACTTGGATCAATACACCATTATTATCTAAAATATCATTTCTTACAATCTAAAAATATTTTTTGGCTTTAAATAACCTCCAGTAGGTTGCTAAACCGTAGAAAATGAATCAATCAATCAATAGACGTAATCATGGTTGTTGAAAGCGCTGAAAATTCTTCAAATTGTAGGGAAAGAAAGAAAGAAAGAATTTAAAGAGGAGAAATGGAAACACAATAAATGGCGAGACGAATGAAAAATAAAAGGGAAAAAACGAAATAGACAGAAAATAAAAAAGCAAAGTAAAGAAAGAAAAGAAAAAGATAGGAAATTTGATCAATGAGAAAGAAGGAAAGAAAGAAAGAAAGTATTTAAAGAGGGAGGGAGTAATTAAGGAAGGAAACAAAGAATAGAAAGAGGAGAGGAGAATAAATGATTCAAGGAAATAAATAAAGGAAGATGAAAGAAAGAAAATGGAGAATGAAAGCAAAAGACTAAAAGGGCGAAAGAAGAAAAAAGAAAAAAGACAAAAAAGATGTGTGGAAAAACAAAAAGAAGGAAAGAAAAAGAAAAAATATAAAGTGATGGAAAAAGAATCAAAGATAGATTGAAAACAAATAAGGAATAGCAATTTTCTCGAAATGAAATAATTAAAAAAACATGATAGAAGTTAAAAAAAAAGCTGAAGAGAAAATAGATAGGAAGGAAGGGATAATTTCAAGGAAGGAATACCAGAGAAGTGTTTTTAAGAAACACAAGAAAAATGTAAGTTAATAAAAATGACATGAGAATTAAAAGATAGAAAGGTAAAAAAAAACATGAAAGAAGATGTAAGAGTTAAAAAGAAAAGAAAAAGAACGAATGTGAAAGGAAGGAAAGAGATTTGCAAAGAAATAGTAAGAATAAGTAAAAGAAAAAAGAAAGACAAGAGCATAGAAAGAAAGAAAGAAAGAAAGAAAGAAAGAAAGAAAGAAAGAAAGAACAAGAGTATAGAAAGAAAAACAAAAGAAAAACCTAGAGTATAAAAAGGAAGAGGGAAAAGAAGAACAAGAGTAGAAAGAAAGAAAGAAAGAAAGAAAGAAAGAAAGAAAGAAAGAAAGAAAACGAGAGAAAGAAAAAAGAAAGAGCGTGAAAGCAGAAGATAGAAAGAGAAGGATGAGGAAAATAAGAGAAACTGGGAGAAATGAGAATGAATGAAATAACTTTATAGGAAATAACTAAAAAAAACGGTATGAGAAAAGGAAGAAGAAGAAGAAGAAGAAGAAGAAGAAGAAGAAGAAGAAGAAGAAGAAGAAGAAGAAGAAATTTTGTTAGAATAAGAGAAAGGGATAAAGACATAGTGGGAGAATGAACAAATAGGCAGGGATCAAGTAAATTAAAATCGTCAAGAAGGAAAGATTTCTACTAGAAAAAAAGAGAAAAAGAGGATTTAAGAAGATAGATAAGCGGGTGAGAGAAGAAAGGCGCGAAGTCATTTAATTTGCATATTAATTGTTTGTTGGCAGAAGCAGTTGTCATGCGAAGAGGTCATCTGAGATAATAACAACCGTTTTGAAGAAAATCAGCTTGTGATAACGTCTGTCTAATATTTTCTCTCATCTGAAAAAAACACGTGTAAAGATAATTACAGTACTTTTGTTGTTTTACAATGATAATCACCCTGTACAAAATCAGGGACCCACTCGACGTAGAAGGTTACAGAGTAAAAGGCAAAGCTTATGCGAACATGTATGGAAGACAATCGTTAACTCTAGATTTTAACAGAATGTGATCAGGAAAGCATCCTTTTGGGAGTCGATTCCATAATGTAGTGGTTCGGGGGAAGAAGCTGCTTGAGTGGAATTTACATCTCTTCAATGAAATACGAATGGAATAAGCGTGGTTTTCGACAATACAGTGCTGTTCGATAAAAGTGACTCACCTGATTTTTTTACTGAATGTTCTCTTCTCCGATGAAACGAACGATGAGCTAAATTCAAAGGATAAGCGATCTAAAATCCGAAGAAAAAGCTTTGAAAGCTCTTTGAATTTAGCAGTAAGTACTGTCACGAATCCGTTCAGTATAATGTTCTGGGGAGGCTTTTCTTTTCATGGAACTGGTTTCTTAAAACCTATTGAAAAGACCCTCAGGACCGAGCAGTACAAGAGAATTTTAGTGTCTTGTCTACTCCACTCTGCTGAAAGGATGCAAATCGACCCCACCAAGCTCATTTTATGCAGGATAATGCTCCCTGTCACAAATAAAAATTGATGAAGAAATACTTTGATGAGAAACCAGATGAGTGTTATGATATAGCCGCCCCAATATCCTGACATCAACCCCATAGAAAACTTATGGAGCATGTTGCTCAACTGCTTTCTCCAGAGCCTGTACTTTATAAGGCACCATAAGTTTTCTATGGGGTTGAGGTCAGGAGATTGGGGTGGCCATATCATAACACTCATCTGTTTTCTCATCAAAGTATTCCTTCATCAAATTTGATTTGTGACAGGGAGCATTATCCTGCATAAAAATGAGCTTGGTGGGGTCAATTTGCACCCTTTCAGAAGAATGGAGCAGACAAGACTCTATAATTCTCTTGTACTGCTCGCTCCCGAGGGTCTTTTCAATAGGTTTCAAGAAACCAGTTCCATGAAAAGGAAAGCATCCCCAGAACATTATACTGAACGGGTGCTTGACAGTACTTACTGCTAAATTCAAAGAGCTTTCAAAGCTTCTTTCTCGGATTTTAGATCGCTTATCATTTGAATTTAGCTCATCTTTCGTTTCATCGGAGAAGAGAACATTTAGTAAAAAAAAATCAGGTGAGTCACTTTTATCGGACCACACTGTATATATGTCATGGCGAGCCTCAGCCATGAAGGTTAGGACTTGTGGTACATCTGAATACTTTCCATGAAAATAACGGTAGAATAACAAGAGGTTTGCAACGTTTTGTCTGTGGAAAAGTGGTTGTAGATTGGAAAATAAATTCATCAACCACAATGACGCGAAGACGCTTATGAACTCTATCGAGAGTGGGAAGTGAAGACTGAGTAAATCCTGACCATATATCGCAATAAGGCAGGTTGAGTTTTCACTTCATTTTAGAAAAACAACATGGCACTCGCTTTGAAAGCTGAGGTTTCATGTGATATGTACTGACACCAAAAATTTGATTTATATCTTTACCAATATTTGAGCAGTTTTAAAGATCGTCTGTAGAAACGTACAGAAATATTTGATTTACGCAGGGTTTTGCTTACAAACTGACTTCAAAATTTTACCATTTCAACAATAAATGTAAATAAATTTGATATATTTTGTATTAGATATATTTATGGAAAATATATTCAAATCGGAATTCTAATTATGAACCACCACAAGCAAAATATGCAATATTTTTTACTGTATGTAATAAGTAAAATAATGTAAAAAAAATACAAGAAAAGGCTACTCAGTGCATAAGATTTGTCAGATCAATTGTTAGATTATTGGATAGATCATAATTAATAAAAGTAAAAAATTGTTAAAAGCGTATATAACTTGATAGTACTGCTGGGAACAAATTTTAAGACAAAATGTTTTAAATTTTTATTCTTTATTGAAAACCACGCAAAAACTACTGTACTGTATAACATATTACATCATAATACACAGAAATTGTTCAGTATAATTTCCCTTTGAAGTAAATGAAGGTCTTATTTGATGGCAAAATGATCCAGTAATAATGTGCTACTGCTATGCATCTTACATACAATTTGTAAAACTTCAGTAAATTATAAATTTGATAAGCCTATACTATAAGGCTTTTACTGATCACCAGAATGAAATTCCAACGCTACAATTTTGAACATAAATCTAATTTTTCTCAAAAAATGGTAAGGAGTTAGAAAAACATATTTCGTATTCTATATTTATCATGACAAACCACAAATTATAAAACAAAAGGTTTAAAATTTACATTGTTTATTGAACCACACTAAAACTACTGCACTGTATAATACATCATAATATAGTGAAATTGTTCAGTATAATTTCCCTTTGAAGTAAATGAAGGTCTTATTTGATGGCAAAATGATCCAGTAATAATGTGCTACTGCTATGCATCCTACATACAATTTGTAAAACTTCAGTAAATTATAAATTTGATAAGGCTATACTATAAGGCTTTTACTGATCACCAGAATGAAATTCCAACGCTACAATTTTGAACATAAATCTAATTTTTCTCAAAAAATGGTAAGGAGTTAGAAAAACATATTTCGTATTCTATATTTATCATGACAAACCACAAATTATAAAACAAAAGGTTTAAAATTTACATTGTTTATTGAACCACACTAAAACTACTGCACTGTATAATACATCATAATATAGTGAAATTGTTCAGTATAATTTTTCTTTGAAGTAAATGAAGGTCCTATTTGATTTTACAATGATTTAGTAATAATGTGCTTGTGCCACGCATCTTGTCCATATACAATTTTTAAAGCTTCCGTTAATTATAAGTTTTATAAGGCTAATCACTGGAATTAAATTCCAACGCTACGATTTTGAACCGAAACTTAATCTTTTAAACGATTTTGAAAAAAAATATTTTGTGTCATTATTTATCGTGTCAAACCCCACCCCAACTTTCAAATTGATTGCATTGCAACGGTTCCAAAACCGACCTGACTTAAGCAGTAGCAGTACTCCATTTTCGGCTTGATTTCTAAGATTTTGATCGAGGCTATATCTTTGGGTGCGTTGAAGAATTGAGAGAACAAAGATTAATTAACAAGTGAGTAACCCGCATTAAACGCATAAAGGCAGATAACTTTTAGTTACCTTCATTGGCACCAGGTTTCTAATGAATAAGGGTCTAATAAAGTCATGTAGTTCCAATTTTGATCATTTATAAATTTCCACTAGGATTGGCGATCATTTTATGAGGTATTGTTTTCTAACGCCAAAATACTAAGTAAATGTTTTAAACATTCTTCTATGTATCGTGCCCGTTCAGAACATTGGCGATCATGGCTCACCACAATTTTCTTGTCTTCTTAATAACTTTTCTCTTTCTGTTATCGCTCCCAAACCCTGCTCCGAGCTTGAGCGTTTAGGAGAGAGAACAAAAAGACAACATTTATTAAAAGTCTCAAAGGATAGGAAATTACAGTCGATGTGGTAAAGAAAAAGTATTAAAAATTTGGAAAATTATGATGATAGATACCGATTGACACTTGACTTGAAGTGTTCGGGGTGGGGGGTGTTGCTCCTATGCTAGAATCTGATGCACAAAGTTGCAGTTATTGCGAAAAAGCTGTCAGAATTGAACTAAGTCGGGGAATATAAGGATGATTCGACTCTGTGGAAGTAACTTGGTATGTTCTAACAAGAAAGGTCTGAACTGATGAGGAATGAAGCTTTTCTGGATATTTGCCACGGAAATAGCAATCGAGTAGCTTACAACAAGTTTGCAACATTGCGTCTGCAGGAGAGAGGCTGCATAGAGGAGAATATCTTCATCCAGAGCACGTAAATGATTTTGAGCTCTATCAAGGCTGGAAAGTGACGATTGTGCAACCCCAGTCTAAAGATGGTAGCAATATTCCATTTTGGGTCTAATCGGTCATTTGTAATGATTATAGGAAATAAACCCTATTTCCAACACAATTACATATCCGTTACATACAATATTAAAACACGCCCGAAATTTATTTTATACCCAATAACAATATTTACAAACATGCCCAAAAGATTCTACAATACAACACATACCGTTAAATAAAAGTATCTGTTGGTTAGAAATTAATATCACCCTGTTAAATATTTAAACAAAATAATCTAGAATCCTATTTTTCTCAAGCCTATTTTAGGGGAAACCGTTCTTATAAAACCCAGAGAATTGGACTTTCAGTGAGCAGAGAAGAGGCTGTCTCCAAGCCGAACAGAAGAACAGATATGCGGTTGTCTCCAGGCCAAAATGAAGACGTGTCTATTTAGCTTCTTTCTATTCCCCAGAGCGCGTGCTAAAAGAAACATGTGTTGGCGACTTCAAACGAATCATCAACAACAGCTTGGACGGTCAGTGAATCTTCGCTGACAACCAGCCGGCGACTTCAAACGAATTACCTGCAACAACAGATTGTGGACGGTCAGTGAATCTTCGCTGACAACCATCCGGCAACTTCAAACGAATCATCTCCAACTTCAAGAACAAAAACGCACAGTGAATTTTCGCTAAAGATAAAAGCATTTGTACAGCATTTTTTCCTTTTTTTTTTTTTTTTTTTTTTTTACGGAGAACCAACTATTTAAAAGTCTTGTCTAAACCACAGCCTTTTCCGTAAATCAACTACCAAAATACTTTAACTCAACAGAAGACTATTTTTTACTACATTTAAATGCATGTCCATATATTTATAAATAAAAGTAATTTATTTAACAGACTTATCCATGTTTTCTTTTTTTTTTAAATTTTTATTATTGTTCGGACGGCCAGATCTTTAATATAAAAAACCTGGACGACTGAATAGTCCACAAGATAAAACATTGCAAAATGATAAGCAAACATTCAAAAAGATGAGTGGCAAACATTAAAAA
The DNA here is from genome assembly GCA_963932145.1 of Acanthosepion lycidas. NCBI lineage: Eukaryota > Metazoa > Mollusca > Cephalopoda > Sepiida > Sepiidae > Acanthosepion > Acanthosepion lycidas. The sequence continues at coordinate 34,283,564 of OZ010609.1, read as the reverse complement.
TGAGGATTAGTAAACAATAAAATAAATTATCAATAAACATTAAAAAAGATTATTAGTAAAGATTTTTTTTTAATTATTAGTAAACATTCCGAAAGATGATTAATAAACACTTAAAAAGTGCATTAGTAAACATCAAAAAGGTGATTAGTAAAGATTAAAACTATTAGTATACATTTAAAAATAGATGATTAGTAAAGATTAAAAAGCTGATTAGTAAACATTAAAAGGATTATTTGTAAACATTAAAAAGTTTATTAGTAAACACGCAAAAATATTATCAGTAAACATTAAAAAAAGAGTATTAGAAAATATTCGAAAAGATTATCAGTGAACATTAAAAAAGATTATTAGTAAATGTCGCAAAATATTAGTAAACATTCATAAAGTGGATTAGTAAAAGACAAGTCAGTTATGTGAGATACAAGCTTAGGCGATCATATATCTTTCGATAATGGCTGACGAGGAAGATTTTTCCCGCAGTAGGTCTTTCTGCGGTAGACCAGATACCATGCAAGACTATAGATCCCAGTCCTGCTTACCCATATCTGGGAGGAGAAGAGGATGATTCATACCTTTCCTAAGGGTATTAGCACGTAATTGAATGCAATGGACTCGACTGGAATTCGAACTCGGCTCTCCGATTCCTCAATTCTAGCCGCTTATCCATTACTCCCCCGTGGGATAAGTAAGTATAAAAAATATTATTAGTAAGCTAACATGTAAAAAAGTTGATTAATAAACATTCTAAAAGATTTATTAGTAAACAGTAAAAACGATGATTAGTAAAAATTTTATTTCAATTGAATAAAATTTTCAGTTCCTTCAAGAGAGCAAAATATTTTGTCTCTATTGAAGTTAGGTATTTTCCAGAATAGTAAAATCTCTTCGAAACTTTAAAGAAAGTAAGCATGAAAATGTGAATTAAAAAACTGGCTCTCATTTTTAAACAAGGAACACGTGATGTCTCCATTAAGAAATCTTGTTCATCAATTGTCCAGCGATAAAGAATGCTTTATGTCGGATTTAACTTCACAATAACAGAAGTGAAAAAGCGTAGATAAGAAAACTTTTATGACCATTGAAATTGACCTTTCGGAACTGAATGATGTGACCAAAGTTTACACGGCAGATCATAAAATGGATTTTATCTATACGGGACACATGCCTCTTCTCACAATGACAAAATGGTTAAGAATTTTGTCTTACAAGCCGTTATAAACTCCCGTGTCCAATCCGTATTGGGCGTCCTAATCCTGTATTTTTTACGGAACTCAGCTAAACGAGCAATAAAATCAGTAAGATACACGCGTGTGTATCCGCCACTGCATGTGCGTCTTCATAGCTTAAGGTTTAATCATGTATACAAAACTGTAGTGAGTTAGAACCTTGTTGTTTTTTCATTGATTGATTCGTTTCGACAGTTTATCAACTCTTTGAAGAAAATTAGATTGTAAGAATTTGTTTTTTGAAAATAATAATGGTTTAATGATAGAAGACTAACTAATTAACCCACAGCTGGGGGATTGACACATTCCCAAAGAGTATTTGCACGTAAGTGAATATAACGAACTTAACTGGAATTGCAACTCGGCTCTCCGATTAACAATTCCGAACCATTATACATTACACTACCCGCAAATCCAAGCTTACAGCACCTGGTATTCCCAAGCGGTCACCCATCTGGGAACTGAACTGGCTCGATGTTGCTTAACTTCGGTCATCAAAGTGATGTGGCCGTAAACCTTAGAAGCTTCTTGTCTTAAACTTAATTATATCATCGCATCACAATTGCACGATTGTTTAGCCACATCAACAATCGTGATTTCTATACGCACTGGTTAACATTCATCCATACTGATTTACTAAGCGAAGGCCGAGTGCATGGAGCATCTAATGATCATTGAACTCATTAATTTAATTGATCTAAAAAGACAAGTTTGTTAACCATTACAACGAAGTGACCAAATTTCTTCCATCGTAATATAAGCATAATAAATGTCTTCTGTGGAGGGTATCGGATTTGTTGGTAGCGTAAATGACAGCGGCATGGATTGGTGTATCGTCAAGTCGAGATCAAATTACAGTTAGTCTGTTATGTTCTCTTTCGGGCTAAAGCCATTAGGGTAAAGTATGGATCTGTCTTCTGCAACTCTACTTCTATGGGTTAAATATTAGTTTAGACTATGTTCCCAACCTTGGCTCCCAGCTAGTCTAAGAGACGGAAAAGCATCTACCACCAGGTAGGATCTGCTAGAATTCAATAGCTGGAAACCTAGCAGAAGCTACTTGGTGAGAGCAATCTGCTAGGATTCCAGCTACGGGCAGATATTGAACCGCCAAAGAAAAACAAAACACTATGAATATGTAAAATTACATTTTTATAGTAAAATACCAACAACACATGTTTATATAAAAAAGGACCATCAATACGTATTTAGAGTAAAAGGACCAAGAATGTATTTTATAGCAAAATTAGCAACAATACATATTTATAACAAAAGGAGAACCAATACATATAAATAGTAAAAGGACCAGCAATACATATTTATCGTAAAATGGCCAATAATACATATGTATTATTAAAATAGATAATATCGCAAAATGATAATTATATAGCAAAATGATAATTATATAGCAAAATAGATAATTATAGCAAAATGACCAACAATATATTTTATAGCAAAATCACGAACAATTCATTTTTATAGCAAAATGACCAACAAAACATTTTATAGCAAATTGACCAACAATACATTTTTATAGCAAAATGATCAACAATACATATTAATAGCAAGATGACCAACAATATATTTTATAGCAAAATCATCAACATTACATTTTATAGCAAATTGACCAACAATACATTTTATAGCAAAATCACCAACAATACATATTTATAGCCAAATGAATAACAATACATTTTATTGCAAAATCACCAACAATACATTTTTATAACAAAATTTATAGTAAAATGACCAACAATTCATTTTATAGCAAAATTACCAGCAATACCTTTTAGCTGTAGTTGGAGCATACAATTGCGTTCAAAATATATTTAGTTGAAGCCATAAAATTGTGTTCATAATATTTACATTTCAGCATTAAATAACCCATAGAGGTGTTGATGTGCCGCTAAACAAAATCAAACAACCAATTAAACAATTAACATGAACTCTCATTACATTAACCTATATAATATCCAACAATTTCATAAAGAAATCAAACACTATTCCAAAATATAACTTTAAAAAACTACAACATAAAACACACATATTAACGCCTCTAGCAATTATGTCCGCAGAAACATGTATATGAAAAAAAAGCTGCGTATCATCTACCATGTATTTAATTGTGAAAGCAGAATAACATGTATCATATATTTATTGCTTCAAGGCTCCCAAGAAAATTTAATTTTGGTATTAAATGACCCATAAGCAGTTGATAGCCTGTAAAACAAACAAATCAATCAATCAATCAACCGTTTCATAACTGACTAGGCAGAAGAATTTATCGCAGTTGGCTGCCAATTCTTTCTGCAATAGACTCGTTGCCAACCAAAACTATAGGACTCAGTCTGTCCTGCTATTTAAGCCATAGCTAGATTCATACCTTTCCCAAGTGTCTTTGTGTATAAGTAATTCTACTGAACTCGACTGAAATTCGAACTCGGACCACCGATTTCTCAATCTGTGCATCCATTACACCATAGCGCGCATCCCTAGACCCTCTTGGAATTATTGAATAAAGAACAAGAATCTGTAGAGGGCCATGTACGCCTGCCTCCTAAAGGTACATGGCTTTACAATATGTGATCTTAAGCGAAATCATCACCTCTAATTCGTGTGCACTCTGAGAACACAAGCGTGTTTCAAAAGAAAGGCAACGGTTAAAATTGTTTGTAAAACTGATTAGTTGTATAAAGGGTGTGAAATTCATCACATCGGTTAGAAAAAGAGCAAATATACAGAAAATCACAGAAGAAAGGTAGGAAAAATGTGACTTGAAGAAAGAAACCTGGTTACGAGACGAGCGATGGTTTTATAGAAATAAAACAAAAATAAGGAAAATATTAGCTACGGAACAAAAAAAAATAGGAGTGATATTCTACCGAAGGAAAGAAAAAAAAACTAGAATAAAAATAGTAATGAAAGGAAAGAAATGAAAAAGGAAACGAAGGAAATGAAAAAAATGAAAACTAAGAATGAGAGCGAAAAAACTGGAATAGGATAGAAAATGTTGTTTGGATCTTTTCCGCTAATTCACCCCTAAATATTAATTCATTCCTAAATATTAATTCATTCGTAAATATTAATTCACCCTTAAATAATAAGAAGCTATATCTGCTAAAATTCACACCAAATTCTACCAGAGTGAGACCCTTCCATTGCCCTCCAGTTGGGTTGACCTTTGCGTTCGCCCCAAATGTGGGCGACTCGGATGCGCTATTTCCAAGTGTAGGGTCTGCATCGCGCTCACCCCGTTAAAGAAAAGATTTTGTTTTATTTTTATTTTTTTAAATTATAAAAACTTTCTTGTAAGTACCTCGATATCATCCACACTTACGAAATGTAAATAGCTCCCTGATTTGTGGTAATTTTTTTCATTCTGAGTACTGGATTTGATGTAAGGCAACCTATACAAATTTAAGCACAAAATTTATAATTTCAAAGGGTACCAAAAATTTACTAAAAACAAACAAAATTTTATTGAAAACTTATAATTCCTTGGGGCGAATTAATATTTGTGAAAATTAAATTTACATTATTTGGGGTAGTCACGAATCAAAAGAAAGGATTCAATGTTGGAAATGAAGTGGCACTTTGTATAAAATGAACGATAAAAGAATTGAAAAATGAAAAATTTAAAAAAAATCTAAAGGAATGAAAGTAAAACCAAAAGAATAAATGCCAATGGAGATATTTTAAAAAAAACTATTTCAACTCCGTTTTTTATACCCCGTGGGCCCTCAGTGGGTTGAATTTTATGACTCTCCACAAATTCCTGTCCTTTGTAGCTTTAATTATATTTTTTCTTTCGGTTATTCGTCCTAAACACTTTTCTACCATTAATTTACTCAAGCTCGCCAGGTAGGTTATGCGTTGTTCTCCACTCTCCCTATTGCCTTCAATCTGTCCTGTGAGTATCAGATTTTCCAAGCCCTGTTTCCTCATTATGTAGGTTATGCGTTGTTCTCCTCTGTCCCTCTTGCCTTCAATCTGTCCTGTGAGTATCAGATTTTCCAAACATTCTTTCCTCATTATGTAGGTTATGCGTTGTTCTCCTCACTCCCTTTTGCCATCAATCTGTCCTGTGAGTAGCAGATTTTCCAAGCCCTCTTTCCTCATTATGTAGGTTATACGTAGTTCTCCTCTGTCACACTTCCCTTCAATCTGACCTGTGAGTATCAGATTTTCCAAGCCTTCCTTCCTCATTATGTAGGTTATGCATTGTTCTCCTCTGTCCCTATTGCCTTCAATCTGTCCTGAGAGTATCAGATTTTCCAAGCCCACTTTCCTCATTATGTAAGTTATGCATTGTTCTCCTTTCTCCCTATTGCCTTCAATCTGTCCTGTGAGTATCAGATTTTCCAAGCCCTGTTTCCTCATTATGTAGGTTATGCGTTGTTCTCCTCTGTCCCTCTTGCCTTCAATCTGTCCTGAGAGTATCAGATTTTCCAAACATTCTTTCCTCATTATGTAGGTTATGCATTGTTCTCATCTCTCCCTTTTGCCATCAATCTGTCCTGTGAGTATCAGATTTTCCAAGCCCTCTTTCCTCATTATGTAGGTTATGCGTTGTTCTCCTCTGTCACACTTGCCTTCAATCTGTCCTGAGAGTATCAGATTTTCTAAGCCCTGTTTCCTCATTATTTAGGTTATGTGTTGTTCTCCTCTCTCCCTATTGCCTTCAATCTGTCCTGTGAGTATCAGATTTTCCAAGCCCACTTTCCTCGTTATGTAGGTTATGCATTGTTCTTCTCTCTCCCTATCACCTTCAATCTGTCCTGAGAGTATCAGATTTTCTAAGCCCTCTTTCCTCATTATGTAGGTTATGCGTTGTTCTCCTCTCTCCCTATTGCCTTCAATCTTTCCTGTGAGTATCAGATTATCCAAGCCCTCTTTCCTCATTATTTAGGTTATGTGTTATTTTCCTCTGTCCCTCTTGCCTTCAATCTGTCCTGTGAGTATCAGATTTTCCAAGCCAACTTTCCTCATTATGTAGGTTATGCATTGTTCTCCTCTCTCCCTATTGCCTTCATTCTGTCCTGAGAGTATCAGATTTTCTAACCCCTCTTTCCTCATTATGTAGGTTATGCATTGTTCTCCTCTGTCCCTATTGCCTTCAATCTGTCCTGAGAGCATAAGATTTTCCAAGCCCACTTTCCTCATTATGTAGGTTATGCATTGTTCTCCTCTCTCCCTATTGCTTTCAATCTGTCCTGAGAGTATCAGATTTTCCAAGCCCACCTTCCTCATTATGTAGGTTATGCATTGTTCTCCTTTCTTCCTCTTGCCTTCAATCTGTCCTGTGAGCATCAGATTTTCCAAGCCCTCTTTCCTCATTATGTAGGTTATGCGTTCTTCTCCACTCTTCCGTTTGCCATCAATCTGTCATGTGAGTAGCAGATTTTCCAAGCCCTCTTTCCTGGTGTGCTCTTGAAATTTCAACTGTCTCTTTCTGGTGTTAAGTATAAATTTCTGTTTTGTTTCCATTTTCTTTAAAACTTCGTTGTTGCTCACATATTCGGACCATAGTATCCTCAGCATCCTTCAGTGAAACCACATTTCTCTTGCCTCAAGTTTCTTCATGTTTAAGGTGATTTTCCAAAACTCATTGTCATACAGCAGAACAGATGCCACGTAACAGTTTAGTACTCTTTATTGCTGTTAATTGTAAGAATGTCCATCTTTGTTCATAGCCGGGAGTAGTCGGGGAGAAGGTACGTGTCGTGGATTTTTTCTTGTGAACACTCTCAATCGGAATGAAATGGGTTACACGAAATAAAAGTATTTCTAACTGGGGCACACCTGTAGGATTAGGCGCTGCTTTTAACAAAACCTGTCACCCTATCACCAACAACTTGCTACGATGCATGTACCTGACATGACTTTCTGTTTCTTACTTCAAGACTCTTCTTCATCTTTGAGGAGATTGTCCTGCATTCACTGTCATACAGGAGGACAGATATAACAGTTTCGTAATCTATTCCTTGTTTCTAGCGAAGTTTTTGTTTTTTCTATTTCTTAATACTCTTTGCCATTTCTAACAAAAAAATCATGTCTCACTTTTTAAACGATGTATAATAATTTCCTTTTATTTAATGTACAAAAAACTACTTTGGGGCCAATTTCAGAAATTACTAGAGGTGAACTCAAACTTTTGAACTGCAGTGTATATATATATATATGTGTGTGTGTGTGTGTGAGAGAGAGAGAGAGAGAGAGGGAAGGAGAGAGCAGGAGAAAGGGAAGGAGAGAGCAGGAGAAAGACTGTAAGAAAGCGAGATGGAGAGGGAGAGAGAAAGGGGGTAAGAGATAGGTAGAGAGAGGGAAAGAAAGAGAGCGAGAGAAAAAGAGATAGGGAGAAGGAGAAGGAGAGAGAACGAGGGGGAGAGAGAAAAAGGGGGAAAGAGAGAGGTAGAAAGAGAGAGAAAAAGAGAGAAAAAGAGAGAAAAAGGGAATATGCACTGTTTCATTTGCAGCGTGAAAGAAAATCATTGTTGCAGTACTGGATACACAAGCAAATGATCTCGAGTCTGCGACGGGCGTTTCCGAAACTTAATTACCTTTTGCCAGATTTGTTATGAACTCACCTCTCCACCACATGCACCTGTTGCTGGCACCCCACACTAACGCCCTTACTCAACGATATAAAAAAAAGAAAAGAAAAGTAAATGTACACACTATGAAGAAGTGTCGCGTCTAAATGACCTCTATTATCGGTTGCTTGTTAAGCCACCCAGATTTACCACCGGATGTTGGGTAGCGAGTACTCCATCCCCATGTCCAGTAAAATAAAGAAAAAATTACTGGAGTGGATGATATGGGTCGCGCATTGTACACCTTAGAAAAGCCAAAGGAAGACACTCCAGAAAAATCTTCGTGTGTTTCAATCTGAGTTTTAAAGGTGCTATTTTTTAACAACTACCGATTTGTTGGGAGAAAAAAGGTCAGTTTCAAGGTGGCGAGCAAACTTTTCAACAGGTGATAAATAACAGTACCGAGCTGGTAACACTCCTTCCTAATAATATAGAGATTGTATATTTGCTTTTTGTTCTCTGTTATCCCAGACACGATTGACTATTAAATCTTGTGTAGACAAATCATTATTGTACTTCAATTGTATATATAATTCTTAACAGCATGTGTAGAAGCAATTCAAAATTCTATGTTTAATGTTATAACTCCACAGCCGTGCTAAAAAAAAAAGGAGAATACATGATGAAAAAATACCCCAAACTTAATAAAAACAAAGATTATTGTCAAATTCTTTATGTTATTATTAAGAGGAACGAACGAAGAATTTTTGTTTATTAAATTATATTTTTTAATCCTTTTTCGAACGTTCTAAATTTGGGTTAAAACTTTGTATTTCATGCTTAAGCTGAGAGAGCAAAGATTGACATATAAAATTTTAACGTCTTTTTGCAGTGAATGACACATTGATTTGGAAATACTTGCAAAAATCAAATAATTGTCGGATTTTGATTAAACTTTCAGGACTCATTCAAAATGATAGGAAATTATTTGAGAAAGATTTCTTTAATAGAAAATCTCGGTAAATTTGTTTTTTCATGTGTTATCCCATACTCATTTAATTTTTGAATTAAACACTATTAACTACATTTAGCGGCCGAATGTTCGAGAAATTTTACACGGAAGCGTAATTTGATCTCACACACTATACCACTTAGCTTAAATTGTATCTATTAAAATAACGTATTAACAGAAAATATGCTAAATAACTGTCGGACTTAATCCATTTCTTAATATGTTGCCATTGTTTGCATTAAGGTACGTCACATGAGCAGATATGATCCTTCGAAAAGATCATCGAAGATTTGTTGTTTAAAAACATTCATTTGAACTTTGCTAAGCAGACGCTTCTCTATAGCTAAATAGTATAGCATGACAGATCAAATGACAGTTCCATACAGGACATAGGTTCGTATCCTGTTGGTGAATGTATATTTCCTATGAAATTTTTCGAACCTTCAGGCCAGTAAATATAATTAATATTGTTTAATTAAAAGCAGAACATTTACTTAAATTGTATCTATTAATAATAACATATAAACAGAAAATATATTAAATAATTATCGGACTTAATCCCTTTTATTTTTTATTATATATATATATATATATATATATATATATATATATATATGTGTGTGTGTGTGTGTGTGTGTGAGTGTGTGTCATATATATATGTGTGTGTGTGTGTCTTATATATATATATATATATATAATATGTGTGTCTTATATATATATATATATAATATGTGTGTGTCATATATATATATATATATAATATGTGTGTGTCATATATATATATAGATATATGTGTGTGTGTCTTATATATATATATATATATATATATAATATGTGTGTGTCTTATATATATATATATAATATGTGTGTCTTATATATATATATACACACACACACACACACACATATATATATATATATTGATAGGATTTTTATTTTACATTATTTCTTCTTATTATAAACATTTTAGTGGTTTTACAAGTTTGAGCTGTTATATTTATTTATCTTTGTTTATTATTTATATTATTCGGACTATTGTCCTCATCTTTGTCGCCATATTTATTACAACGTTTCGGCCGTTGTATGGACATAAGAACGATGGACATAAGAACAAGACTTGTCCAAACAGATCGTCTTTGTCATGTTGAATTGATAATGTTAATTATATTTTATGAATATGTCCTGAAGATGGTTTATTAGACTGAAACGTCCGACGTTGACATTATATTAACATTAAAACAGCATAATTGCATATAAGGATTTTTGTTTGCTTTTTCCGTATATTTTTCTTCATATATATATATATATATATATATATATATATATATATATATATATATATATATATATATATAATAAAAAGACTTAAATACTAACATTCCATGGTCATAATTTATTCCATTGGAATCGTAAATACGATCCAATTAATCAGACCTACAAATTCAAAAACAAAACAGAAAAAACAACTCCGGAAATAAAAAATAGAATTTAAAGAGTGTAAATATGAGACTGTGGGACGAATGTTAGAGCTAAAGAGAGGGGTAACAGACGAGAGAAGGTGGGAGATTAAAACTTAACAGGGAGAACTTTTAGAGAAGTGAGTTGAAGACGGTTTAAGTGAGAGAAATATGAATGTTGTCGGATGTCTAATACATTAAAGATGTAACCGGAAAGGATACATTTTGTGGTGACAAATATATATATATATATATATATATATATATATATATATATATATATATATATATATATATATATATATATATATATATATATATATATATATAAGTCAGTATATTTTGCATTCTAATGTGAGGAATACGTATCACTTCTTTACTCATGTGATGAAACTTCGCTTGCATTTACGAGTGTCTCATATGACAACATAATTATGGATAACAAAAAAAGTAGTTCGAATATTAAAGCACAATCATATCTTCTTTTTAGTCAATTCACCCCAGACAAGACGGAGACGTTAGAAATATATATGACAAATAAGTGTATATTTAATTCTTTGCATAAATACATTTTTAAAGTGTCCAGTATTTTACCTAGAGAATATGAATCTTTATTGGTTTTAGAGATATTCTGATGTTTATGCATATTCTGATAATTATTGATTATATATATATATATATATATTTTATGTTTATACATTCTTTTTATAGATACAGATATTTAAATTAAGTATTAATAACATTTACCGGCCTGAATTTCCGAGAAATCTTCATAGAAAATATTTGTTCTCCGACAGGAATCGAACCTGTATCCTATACGGAACCGTCATTTAGCCTGATGTGCCTTAACCGATCGAGCCACGGAGAATCGTTCGATTTGCAAGATCGAATTTACTGTATTTAAACTTCAATCTTCCATGAATCTCTCACGTACATTCATATCTGCTCATGACGTATCAAATGTAAACAAATCACGTCACACATTATGAAATGGAAAAAGTTCGACAATTATTTTAAAACAAAACATTTACTTAAATATTTTTATCTATAAAAAGAATGTATAAACATAAAAATGTCTTAAAATAATCAACGCCTTTATCCACTGTGCCATGGTTAGATCCAGTGACAGGATCCAAAGAGTGTGAGTTCAATACTCGGTTAAGGAAGTGAAGAACTGATAACTGACAGCCATTAAACATGGCACATGGAACTAGAACAGTCTACCTCAGTGAGCGAAATAAAGTGTTCAGTTCGACATTCCAACCACCTGAAGAAGGCTGGAGCGTACAACGGCCGAAACGTTGTAATAAATATGGCGACAAAGATGAGGACAATAGTCCGAATAATGTAAATAGAGAATATATATTTTTTGTAAGAAATAAGTTTGTTGATCAGCTTTCATTGGCCTATTTTTGTAAAGAAAGTTTTTGTCTAGAGTCAAATATATTTCGGGAATTTTTTTTTCAAAAATGTATTGCTGGTATATTTTTTTAAATGTTTGATGCTAATATTTTTTTAAAATATGTATTACTTCTAATATTTTTAAAAATATATTGCTGGTAATATTTTTTCAAAAATGTATTGCTAGTAATATTTAAAAAAATATATATATATTGCCGTTATTTTTACTATAAAAAATATATTTTTATACTTCATAATATTTGGCCATATCTGAGACCCCATAACAGGTACTACCATCCCGTGTGAGCATGGACCTAAGAATAACAGCAATTAAGAGGTGGTTTCACGTTCCTAAAAAAAACTCCTGATCAGAGGTCTTGCTGCCAGGTGGAGTTTATCGTCACACCCAAGACTTTTTTATAGCTGTGAATTTTAATAGTAATATGCCTGCATGATAGATATTTTACACACAAACTTATATATGTGTGAGACACATTGAAAAGCACTTATTCTGACTTGTTTTACTAATCAAACAACGTAATAAAAAAGCTGGATTTCATTTAAACCAAATTTATATGGATGAGACAGAGCACGATTCACTTTAGTCATATGAACTTTTTTAAATTTAAATTTATCGTTATTGATATTAGATTTTATTAATTTTGTAGCAACAGACAAAAAGTTCTCTCCTCTTGACCCAAACAAAATTAGCAATAAAAATCAATTATAAATCTTCACGAGAATAAAATACAGTCAGGTGACCTGACGAGACCCGTACGAAACATCGTTAGGCGGAAAATTCAATATCTTTTTTTTTCTTTTTTTTTTTTTGCCATGGGAAGTTAAAGTATCAAGACGCATGTATTTCAGGCTTGTGACAAACCAAACAGATAAGTACAAAAATTGATATTGTTTTTGGTACATAGTCTTTTGAAAGTAGATATATGCTAACTTTGTATTAAGAATTGCGAATATAATATAATATAATATAATTATATATGTAAGTTTTTTTTTTATACGAAGACATTTGTTTTATTTAACCTTTGATTATATTTATACCGTCGTCTATTTTATTCACTTTATCAAAGAGGTTGATTTCTCATGTCTGTTGACAACAATTTGAACTGAGTTTTTATTTATATATTCATTAATTTTAAGATTTTTCGTATTACACATTATTTCAACACCAGTTTAGTAAGAAAAAGTTATAAACTGTAAAAATTCGGTCGTATATTAATCGCAGGGAGGTTGTTGATCAGGACACTTTCAATGTACAGGCATCCTTCGATTAATGCACTTTCGATTAGTGCGTTTTCGATTAGTGCTGTAAAGTTTTCCTTTGCCAAAAATGAATACACAATACTCGATTAGTGCGGTAAATCATTCTTTAACCATACTTATTGAAAATTGATTTTTATAGATATTGATGTACACATCAGCCGCACTAATCGAGGGCTTCCTATATCACCGTCTGAGCTGGAAAATATCGTTTTATCAACAAGAAAAAAGATAAGACACTCAGAGGAAAAGGAGTCCTTACAATTGCAATGGCTAGATACAGCTGTAAGAGTATTGCATTAGTAGCAGTATATATATATATATATATATATATATATATATATATATGTGTGTGTGTGTGTGTGTGTGTGTGTGTGTGTGCGTGTGTGTGTGTGTGTGTGTAAATTTGTAAATGACTGACCTACGCCTTTTACAATAAATAATGTTTACTTTTCTCTTGACTATTTTCTATGTATGAATTGCTGAAGAATATAGAAGATAACGACTGACCTTGCATTTAAATTTTTGAAGAATTTGGAAAAGAATTCCACAAGCAAGAAATGTGGAAAAAAAATGTTAGCATAAGGATTATGGATACAGCTACATCTAGGGATTTCATCTGGATGATGGGACCTTGCCTCGAATCTAATACTGCGCTTAAATTCTAAAAATCTGGGTATCATAGAGGAAAGCACACCAGAGAAATTTCCATGAAAATATTTAAAGAAAAGACGTTAAATATTTAAAGAAAAGACGTTATGGCGGTGGGAAAGTGACTGATGCCAGGTCAGGAAAAATAACATTGAAGATAGTTCTTTGGATTTTATCAAGAATCTCTAAATACGTAACAGAAGCACTAGACGAGATACGACAACGGTATTCAATGCAGGAAGAAATGTTAGTCTTATAAATGTGTAAGAATGATTCTGGCGAGAAAAATTATCGAGAACGACACAGTGAGCCAACTTTCATGTCAGCAGACCGAGCAACTCACTCAATATAATCTTTCCACTTCATGTTAGCGGAAACCGTTAGCCTAAAAAGCCACAAGAAAACATTTTCTTTGAGGTTAGCATCAACCATGCTGGCCGAAGCCAAAAAAATTCTCTAAGACGATTAAAACTGAACAGTTTAATTTTGGATGCGTTAAAATTAACAAGTTATTTCTTGCTCCATTATTGTAGATGCTTTTTGGGCGCAGCTGTTAATTTGGCGTTATCGAACCAATCAGATGTACATGTAACCAAGAGTTATGTCATCAGCATAGATACCTAGTTGAGAAATTAATTGCAGTAATGCAAAGCGACCATTAATCTTGGTGTAATTGGAGTTACACATTTACTATAAGTACTATCATGGGTTCAATCTTCTTCGAAAATAAATGGCTTTGTGCTGATCTACTTTGATATCTTTTCATGAAATTATAAAAGATTTCTAAAAGTTATTGTCTCAACCTTCATGTCAATATCAGCATTCTGGTGATTGTTAATGAAATTCCAGAATTTGGCAAGTAGTGATGCCGAGGAATTTTCAGTACTCCATCTTGCTATTTCAGCCAAAGGTGCGTATGTATTGCGAGCCTGGTTCGCGTGAATTGCGCCAAACCTGATTTCCTCTTTTAGTCCATTTAGATCACAATGAGGCGGACTCAGACGGACTCTAAAAGACCCTGGTTCAACTACTCTTCTTTTTCTTCTAGGTAACAAGAGTGACTGCCGTTCCCGGTCCAATCTTTTCTTATGGTCCTTTTCATGACGCCCTACATCTCAGTGATTTTTGTTTTTATCTCTGTTTCTTTATGTTGATTTTTTTACAGTCAGTACAAATCCTGAGGCCACTCATGGTAGATTGTTACAGAATAAGAAGTATATTTTATGCATGTATCGTATGGAAGATAACGGTAACCCTAGTTTTGAACAGGTTACCAGACTTTTACACTTTACCACTCCCATATTTTTGGCCCCTTACCCACCACTTGAGAGTAAGCTTCTTCATTCTGTCTGACGGAAGAATACTCCGGCTATTCCTATTTTTTGTGTAAATTGCTCTCGAGTAGTTTGTAACACGTTTATTTATAATCTCTCAGATGCGTCTGTCTCTTTCAGCAGAGTGCGTACAGGGGCGGCTCCGTCCGTAACTGAGGAATGTTATATGGAGAGGTGCCCAGCCCTGGGGAACAGCTGCCCGAGGCCGCGCCTTCTCATTGTACCAGAGAGATGGTTCGGTGCTCGTAGCGAGGCCAGCACAACCAAAGTTTGCTTCGAGCAAATTTTGTTTCTAGCCTGGGTGTACGCGCTTGCCCTTGTGTCACAACCTGACCTCGTGTGTGTGTTGGGGGGGGGAGTAAATACGAAAAAATGTTTGTGGGGTGGACGGTATGATACTAACACGGTTTTAATTTCTTTTAAATTGTTTAGTTAAAATTTTCATTTGATTTAATTGGTTTACCCCTCTCCTTTTATATATTTTTGTAAAAAAGATATAGTTGTACATATATAATGGGTACATATATATATATATATATATATATATATATATATATATATATATATATATATATATATATAGATATATATATATTGTGTGTGTGTGTATTTAGGCAGCATTTTTTCATTCATATATGTTTCAATAAATAATATAGACAAGTGCTGTCTATTTATTTTATGTAAATTCTTTTCATATCGTCTGATAAGCTTAACATTATCATTAAACGAAGAAAGAAAATATGTATCGAATATTGTGATTTTCTTTCTTCGTTTAATGATAATGTTATTAAGCTTATCAGACGATATGAAAAGAATTTACATAAGATAAATTGACAACACTTGCTTATATTATTTAATGAAACATGTATGAATATATATATATATATATATATATATATATATATATATATATATATATATATATATATATATATATAATAGTTGTACATATATAATGGGTGAGAAAACGCTTTATTTTGGTTCGAACCGAATGGTGAGGATGAGATTTTACGATACTTGTATCAATTATTAGAATAGATGGGTTGTGAATCGAACTACCGAGGAACAGGATAATTACTGATGGCCAACCTGTCCCCCTTCTCTCTTTAGCCTTGTGCCAGAAGCATTGTATTTTGCTAAATAAACCTCATTTTGCTACTGTCAGCAATTTTGTTTCCTCACCGGGTGCCGAACTAAAGAAGACAATGGAATCTTTGAGTCGAGCCCAAATCTCTTTCGTACAAATGCCCTGAAACGGCATGAATCCGTTTCTTCACCCCCAACTATGGGTTAAATAGCAGGACAGACTGTGTTCACTAGTCTTATGCGGCAAGATGTCTAAGGGAATAGCAACTCTTAATTCAAAATTAACCTAAAGTGGGATATTTTCCTTCACTATATTTTGTCCTAGACATCTTCTACGACATCTGGAGTACATCTGGTGCATTTACAACTCTAATAAGTTACAAGAATCGGGTCTGTGAAATGCCTAGATTTTTTTGTACTATTGACCTATCGTGACTGCAGTTGAGACTCCACATTTTTTGCCTTGTGGCAGACAAAAGTAAGTTTAGTAGATATGAGATGGCTGAGAAAATATCATTGACATCATTCTCTCCAGTTTTTCTTCCCACCAAAGCGGCAAAGAAAATACCGAAATGCCTTTCTTCATTTTTTTCTTCTTCAATGGCGAATAATTCTCGATTGCTTCCGTCTTCTGGTTAACCCCTTAAAACAAACAAACAAAATAAAAGGGACATGATAAATTGACTGATAACTAAAAGCGAACACGGATCTTGCTCCAATACGATCAACATCCCGTTCCCAGGCCAACCCCTATCACGAAAAAGAAAAAAAAATATGGGTGGTTGGAGGGTCACATATTCAGGGGCAAGAGGTAAAAGAGAAAGTCGTAATGACGAACTATACACCAAAGCAAAAAAAGTGAACACACACTTGAGAAAAAAATGTCTATATAAGAATCTCGACATGGACTTTTTTTTCGCTCGTTAGGGCCGGTCCGTTTGACATTGAATAATGCGTAAATTGTCTACGAGTTTGTTTGTTTTTGGGGGTTTTTTTTGTCTTGTCGCAGGCATTTAGCAACAAAATAAGCATGATAGACAATGAATTTTGACATGTTGTGGTGTGGGGAACGACTGAACCAAGAGATGTTTACCATGCTTAGTAGGGTGAATGCCAATGTGTGGGGAAGAAGAGAAAGATTGCGATGCCCCAATATATTAAAGGGGAGATCACGCTTGATTTGAAAATCATCATGTGAAAATCTAGCCTCTGGTGTGACTAATAGGAATGCAAAATATAGGGATTTACTAAGAATAGTTTTGATCTGGCACAAGGCCGAAATTACGGAGCATCCAATTAGAATAAAACTCACTACTCAATCGTAATTGATCTAGCGATACAAATTTGCTACACCACAGTGATTTTCTAAGCGATTAGAAGGTGGCAATATCATCAAAAATCATCATGTGAAAATCTAGCTTTTCACCAGATTCGAACATCAACCTCTGGTGTGACTAATAGGAATGCAAAATATAGGGATTTACTAAGAATAGTTTTGATCTGGCACAAGGCCGAAATTACGGAGCATCCAATTAGAATAAAACTCACTACTCAATCGTAATTGATCTTGCGATACAAATTTGCTACACCACAGTGATTTTCTAAGCGATTAGAATGTGGCATGAACGAAAGTACTCGGGACATTACACACAATTTCGGCAAGTTCCTCTGCAAGTATCTACCTGGCATGAACTCTGTGAGTCCTGACCACCGCTTTACCAGCGATAGAGAAAAATGACTATTTTTTATATCTACCCTGAAACATTACATACCAATTATTTGCGAAATTTGACTTGGGAGCTCAGGCAGAAGGGTTAAAATTGTCCAGGAACGCAGGGGTCAAAGGGTTAAAAGACTTATTCGACACCAGGTGAAACCCACTAAAAGGCTTAGCAGATATTCTTTGAACCGTTCTATTTAATAAAATGCGTATAAACAAAGGATTGCTGTCTAGATATTTCTTGTATAAATCTGTAATTAGCACGAAGCCGTACGAATCCTTTGTAAGGATCGAACACTCAGTGGCAATTTTTCTAGAGAGAAAAGTTTGTTAACCATTACACCACGAATGTACCATATGAAGCACATTTTTAATTGGGATTTACTTTCTATAGCAATCTTTATCACAACTTTCAACACTTTTTTCCGTCTCAATTTATTCTCCACGTTTTCAGTAAATTTTTTTATTTTTTATTTTTATGATGTTTTCTTTTTACACATATTTAAATTCTTCCTTCTTATATCTTTCTTTCTTTCTTTCTTTCTTTCTTTCTTTCTTTTTTTCTACGCAATTGTTTTTCCTTCTTTTTTCTTCTTTCTTTTTTTTCTACGCAATTGTCATTCCTTCTTTTTTCTTCTTTCTTTTTTTTCTACGCAATTGTCATTCCTTCTTTTTTCTTCTTTCTTTTTTTTCTACGCAATTGTTTTTCCTTCTTTTTTCTTCTTTCTTTTTTTTCTACGCAATTGTCATTCCTTCTTTTTTCTTCTTTCTTTTTTTTCTACGCAATTGTCATTCCTTCTTTTTTCTTCTTTCTTTTTTTTCTACGCAATTGTCTTTCCTTCTTTTTTCTTCTTTCTTTTTTTTCTACGCAATTGTTTTTCCTTCTTTTTTCTTCTTTCTTTTTTTTCTACGCAATTGTCATTCCTTCTTTTTTCTTCTTTCTTTTTTTTCTACGCAATTGTCATTCCTTCTTTTTTCTTCTTTCTTTTTTTTCTACGCAATTGTCTTTCCTTCTTTTTTCTTCTTTCTTTTTTTTCTACGCAATTGTTTTTCCTTCTTTTTTCTTCTTTCTTTTTTTTCTACGCAATTGTCATTCCTTCTTTTTTCTTCTTTCTTTTTTTTCTACGCAATTGTCTTTCCTTCTTTTTTCTTCTTTCTTTTTTTTCTACGCAATTGTTTTTCCTTCTTTTTTCTTCTTTCTTTTTTTTCTACGCAATTGTCATTCCTTCTTTTTTCTTCTTTCTTTTTTTTCTACGCAATTGTCTTTCCTTCTTTTTTCTTCTTTCTTTTTTTTCTACGCAATTGTTTTTCCTTCTTTTTTCTTCTTTCTTTTTTTTCTACGCAATTGTCATTCCTTCTTTTTTCTTCTTTCTTTTTTTTCTACGCAATTGTCTTTCCTTCTTTTTTCTTCTTTCTTTTTTTTCTACGCAATTGTCATTCCTTCTTTTTTCTTCTTTCTTTTTTTTCTACGCAATTGTCATTCCTTCTTTTTTCTTCTTTCTTTTTTTTCTACGCAATTGTCTTTCCTTCTTTTTTCTTCTTTCTTTTTTTTCTACGCAATTGTTTTTCCTTCTTTTTTCTTCTTTCTTTTTTTTCTACGCAATTGTCATTCCTTCTTTTTTCTTCTTTCTTTTTTTTCTACGCAATTGTCTTTCCTTCTTTTTTCTTCTTTCTTTTTTTTCTACGCAATTGTCTTTCCTTCTTTTTTCTTCTTTCTTTTTTTTCTACGCAATTGTTTTTCCTTCTTTTTTCTTCTTTCTTTTTTTTCTACGCAATTGTCATTCCTTCTTTTTTCTTCTTTCTTTTTTTTCTACGCAATTGTCTTTCCTTCTTTTTTCTTCTTTCTTTTTTTTCTACGCAATTGTCTTTCCTTCTTTTTTCTTCTTTCTTTTTTTTCTACGCAATTGTTTTTCCTTCTTTTTTCTTCTTTCTTTTTTTTCTACGCAATTGTCATTCCTTCTTTTTTCTTCTTTCTTTTTTTTCTACGCAATTGTCTTTCCTTCTTTTTTCTTCTTTCTTTTTTTTCTACGCAATTGTTTTTCCTTCTTTTTTCTTCTTTCTTTTTTTTCTACGCAATTGTCATTCCTTCTTTTTTCTTCTTTCTTTTTTTTCTACGCAATTGTCTTTCCTTCTTTTTTCTTCTTTCTTTTTTTTCTACGCAATTGTTTTTCCTTCTTTTTTCTTCTTTCTTTTTTTTCTACGCAATTGTCATTCCTTCTTTTTTCTTCTTTCTTTTTTTTCTACGCAATTGTCTTTCCTTCTTTTTTCTTCTTTCTTTTTTTTCTACGCAATTGTCTTTCCTTCTTTTTTCTTCTTTCTTTTTTTTCTACGCAATTGTTTTTCCTTCTTTTTTCTTCTTTCTTTTTTTTCTACGCAATTGTCATTCCTTCTTTTTTCTTCTTTCTTTTTTTTCTACGCAATTGTCTTTCCTTCTTTTTTCTTCTTTCTTTTTTTTCTACGCAATTGTCTTTCCTTCTTTTTTCTTCTTTCTTTTTTTTCTACGCAATTGTTTTTCCTTCTTTTTTCTTCTTTCTTTTTTTTCTACGCAATTGTCATTCCTTCTTTTTTCTTCTTTCTTTTTTTTCTACGCAATTGTCTTTCCTTCTTTTTTCTTCTTTCTTTTTTTTCTACGCAATTGTTTTTCCTTCTTTTTTCTTCTTTCTTTTTTTTCTACGCAATTGTCTTTCCTTCTTTTTTCTTCTTTCTTTTTTTTCTACGCAATTGTCTTTCCTTCTTTTTTCTTCTTTCTTTTTTTTCTACGCAATTGTCTTTCCTTCTTTTTTCTTCTTTCTTTTTTTTCTACGCAATTGTCATTCCTTCTTTTTTCTTCTTTCTTTTTTTTCTACGCAATTGTCATTCCTTCTTTTTTCTTCTTTCTTTTTTTTCTACGCAATTGTCTTTCCTTCTTTTTTCTTCTTTCTTTTTTTTCTACGCAATTGTCTTTCCTTCTTTTTTCTTCTTTCTTTTTTTTCTACGCAATTGTTTTTCCTTCTTTTTTCTTCTTTCTTTTTTTTCTACGCAATTGTCATTCCTTCTTTTTTCTTCTTTCTTTTTTTTCTACGCAATTGTCTTTCCTTCTTTTTTCTTCTTTCTTTTTTTTCTACGCAATTGTTTTTCCTTCTTTTTTCTTCTTTCTTTTTTTTCTACGCAATTGTCTTTCCTTCTTTTTTCTTCTTTCTTTTTTTTCTACGCAATTGTCTTTCCTTCTTTTTTCTTCTTTCTTTTTTTTCTACGCAATTGTTTTTCCTTCTTTTTTCTTCTTTCTTTTTTTTCTACGCAATTGTCATTCCTTCTTTTTTCTTCTTTCTTTTTTTTCTACGCAATTGTCTTTCCTTCTTTTTTCTTCTTTCTTTTTTTTCTACGCAATTGTCTTTCCTTCTTTTTTCTTCTTTCTTTTTTTTCTACGCAATTGTTTTTCCTTCTTTTTTCTTCTTTCTTTTTTTTCTACGCAATTGTCATTCCTTCTTTTTTCTTCTTTCTTTTTTTTCTACGCAATTGTCTTTCCTTCTTTTTTCTTCTTTCTTTTTTTTCTACGCAATTGTCTTTCCTTCTTTTTTCTTCTTTCTTTTTTTTCTACGCAATTGTTTTTCCTTCTTTTTTCTTCTTTCTTTTTTTTCTACGCAATTGTCATTCCTTCTTTTTTCTTCTTTCTTTTTTTTCTACGCAATTGTCTTTCCTTCTTTTTTCTTCTTTCTTTTTTTTCTACGCAATTGTCTTTCCTTCTTTTTTCTTCTTTCTTTTTTTTCTACGCAATTGTTTTTCCTTCTTTTTTCTTCTTTCTTTTTTTTCTACGCAATTGTCTTTCCTTCTTTTTTCTTCTTTCTTTTTTTTCTACGCAATTGTCTTTCCTTCTTTTTTCTTCTTTCTTTTTTTTCTACGCAATTGTCTTTCCTTCTTTTTTCTTCTTTCTTTTTTTTCTACGCAATTGTTTTTCCTTCTTTTTTCTTCTTTCTTTTTTTTCTACGCAATTGTCATTCCTTCTTTTTTCTTCTTTCTTTTTTTTCTACGCAATTGTCTTTCCTTCTTTTTTCTTCTTTCTTTTTTTTCTACGCAATTGTCTTTCCTTCTTTTTTCTTCTTTCTTTTTTTTCTACGCAATTGTTTTTCCTTCTTTTTTCTTCTTTCTTTTTTTTCTACGCAATTGTCATTCCTTCTTTTTTCTTCTTTCTTTTTTTTCTACGCAATTGTCTTTCCTTCTTTTTTCTTCTTTCTTTTTTTTCTACGCAATTGTCTTTCCTTCTTTTTTCTTCTTTCTTTTTTTTCTACGCAATTGTTTTTCCTTCTTTTTTCTTCTTTCTTTTTTTTCTACGCAATTGTCATTCCTTCTTTTTTCTTCTTTCTTTTTTTTCTACGCAATTGTCTTTCCTTCTTTTTTCTTCTTTCTTTTTTTTCTACGCAATTGTTTTTCCTTCTTTTTTCTTCTTTCTTTTTTTTCTACGCAATTGTCATTCCTTCTTTTTTCTTCTTTCTTTTTTTTCTACGCAATTGTCTTTCCTTCTTTTTTCTTCTTTCTTTTTTTTCTACGCAATTGTTTTTCCTTCTTTTTTCTTCTTTCTTTTTTTTCTACGCAATTGTTTTTCCTTCTTTTTTCTTCTTTCTTTTTTTTCTACGCAATTGTTTTTCCTTCTTTTTTCTTCTTTCTTTTTTTTCTACGCAATTGTCTTTCCTTCTTTTTTCTTCTTTCTTTTTTTTCTACGCAATTGTTTTTCCTTCTTTTTTCTTCTTTCTTTTTTTTCTACGCAATTGTCTTTCCTTCTTTTTTCTTCTTTCTTTTTTTTCTACGCAATTGTCTTTCCTTCTTTTTTCTTCTTTCTTTTTTTTCTACGCAATTGTCATTCCTTCTTTTTTCTTCTTTCTTTTTTTTCTACGCAATTGTTTTTCCTTCTTTTTTCTTCTTTCTTTTTTTTCTACGCAATTGTCTTTCCTTCTTTTTTCTTCTTTCTTTTTTTTCTACGCAATTGTTTTTCCTTCTTTTTTCTTCTTTCTTTTTTTTCTACGCAATTGTCATTCCTTCTTTTTTCTTCTTTCTTTTTTTTCTACGCAATTGTCTTTCCTTCTTTTTTCTTCTTTCTTTTTTTTCTACACAATTGTCTTTCCTTCTTTTTTCTTCTTTCTTTTTTTTCTACGCAATTGTTTTTCCTTCTTTTTTCTTCTTTCTTTTTTTTCTACGCAATTGTCTTTCCTTCTTTTTTCTACTTTCTTTTTTTATTCTACGTAATTGTCTTTCCTTCTATTTTCTTCTTCCTTTTTTTCTACGCTATTGTCTTTCCTTCTTTTTCTTCTTTCTTTTTTTTCCTACGCAATTGTCATTCCTTCATTTTTTTTTTCTACGCAATTGTCTTTCCTTCTTTTTTCTTATTTCTTTTTTTATTCTACGCAATTGTCTTTCCTTCTATTTTATTCATCCTTTTTTTCTACGCAATTGTCTTTCTTTCTTTTTTCTTATTTCTTTCTTTCTTTCTACGCAGTTGTTTTTCTTTTTCAAAGTTTTCAACCATTTTATTCTTTTACATACTTTTAAACGATTGTTTCTTTTTTTTATGCATTTCTTTCTTATTTATTTATTTCCTTCTTTCTTTTTCTTCTACGCCTTCTTTCTTTCTCTTACTTTCTTTTACATTATTTTAATTAATTATCCTTTCTTTCTTATCCTCTTCTCTATTCTCTCTCTTTTTTTCTGTCATTTTTAATCTACATTATTTTAACTACTTATTGTTTATTTACTGAATTCTTCCTTCCATTTTTCTTTTTTCTCTGTCACTTTCTTTTACATTATTTCAATTTTTATTTATTTCCTTCTCTCTTTCTTTTTCCTCTGTTCTTTTTTCATTTCTTTCTTTCTATCTAACTTTCTTTTTCATCTCTTTTTTCTTTCTTTTTATGTCACTTTCTTTTATATTATATTAATTATTATTTACTTATGTCCTTTTTTTCTTTTTCCTCTCTTCTTTCTTTCTTTTCATTTCTTCCTTTCATCCTCCATTCTCTGCTGTTTTGTTTTCTCCTTTCTTTTGAATTTTCATTTTTCTACTTTTTTTTTCAGTTTTCACAATAGATTTTTTTCGTTTCTTTCTTTTATTTCTTAGCAGAGTTTTTACAACCTTTTTTTCACTTCTACAGAATTTTTCTCTTCTGCCATTTTTATTTTAACTCCATTTTTTTATTTCATCTTCCACATTTTTTATTCTTTTCTTTTCTGTACCAAAGTTGCCTTGCCTTGATTTATAAACAGTGCCCCAAATTATCCAGCTAAATAGTGATTTTCCAAGCGTAGCTTAGATGTGGCACAAGGCCGAAAGTAGGGGGCACCTAGTGAGGATCGAACTCACTACTCAGTCTTAATTGTTCTAGCGAGACAAGCTTGCTAACCATTACACCACCTCGAGCTGCCCATATCCAGCTAAATATTCGGTAAAATTCGAATGTACAGGGGTACAGGGATATTTTGTTTTTTTCATTGGAGCGGCTACCCCGATGTATGGATCCTATAGAACAAATTTAGTATAAGCGATAAGGAAACTGAACATAAACTAAGCTGCGATCTGGATAGTTTCGCACAATACCACAAGTAGCTACATAACCAACATTAACCTAAAATCTCATGTAGTTAAATAGCCTCGACAGATTGAGACTTTGATATAGATGCCATGCACGGCACCAAACCCATTCAGAAATATCTAAACTGTCGACTATACAACTGCTTACTCAGTTCAATGATTAACAGAATAACAGAAGCCAGATCACTAGAGGAATTTCAACAACTAAAATAGATATCACATTATTAATTCGAAGAGAAAATAATATATTAAAGATATTGTCTTTCCACAATACTTCGAACAAACGGCAAGGAAGAAAACCTGCATCAGGACAGGACAGAGCGATAATAGTCGCTGGAGATGAGAAACATGCTTTCCTGAAGAACTATTTTAAGAGAAATAATTTATAAATTTCAAATTTTACAGTATAGCACTGGCTGCTCGATCAATGAATGACTAATGTTTCCTGATAAGGAAACGGCTAATATTATCATTACCATTACAAAATTCAGAGCAAAAACCCAGCAGACAAAATCCCAGCCACTTATCCCAAAAGTGGACAAAATCCCAACCTCTTATCCCAAAAGTGAACAAAATCTCAACCTCTTATCCCATAAGTGGACAAAATCTTAGTCTCATAAATAAAAAGCCTCCCATAAAAAGAAATTGAAAATTCAAATAACTTTTAATTCAAATTTTAATATCAAATTGAGACAGCAATAAAAAAATATTACCTCCATTACCAATATTGATTCTGTAATATAGCAAGAAGTAAAAGCTTATGAATCTTTATTTGACTATTTCAGCTTTAGCGCTAAAAATGCTTTATTATAGGGGATGGTTACAAGCGAGAAGGAGATATGCTTATTTTATTACCACAGATTCCAACAAATCATTTTTCAACGTCTAACAAACAGAATCATATCTCCCAGAGCATTTAGCTCGTATAACAACTAAATGTAACTAAAAAAGAATCTTAAACCACCATTTTGTATTGTGCAAATGGCGACCGTTACTTTTTGTAAGCCTTTTAAAGTTTTGCTGCATTTTTCTTTTTCCACATTAGAAGTAATGAAAGTCCAGGACGGAATGAAGCTAGCCATCAAGTCGCTATTTTCAGGCTTGGCTCGTACCACTCACAGATTTAATTACTGTTTTACTGTACCCTACCGATGAAATGACTGTGAAAATTTCCGATTATTGTTTATTTATTTGCTATACTAAATAGTGGTTTATACAAGTTCGTTCTGGGGTCATATGGCGGTGCTTAAATTACTGTCTAGTTTAAAAGCTCTTATTCCCTTTTCCGTGTAGGCTTATAAGCAATGTAATATTTTGGCCTCGAAGTCGCAAATTTAATTTTCAGGAGTTGGTTTAGGAAATAATTATCATCTTCGATACCAGGATATATAGCGTTTTCGTTATTTATCTTCGGTCGTCGTCTTTAATGATTTTGTTGTTGTCCATTTTTAGTAGTTGTAATTTCTTTCTTGTCCTTTTCATGGTTCATGGTTCCTTTTTCTTTCTTTCATTCTTTCTTTCTATACTCTTGTTCTTTCTTTATGTCTCTCTTTCATTCTTTCTTTCTTTCTTTCTTCATATTCGTTTTCTTCCCTTCCCTCTTTCTTTTTATACTCTTGCTCCTTCTTTCTTGTGCTTTCTGTCTTTCTTGATACACTTATTCTTCGTTTTTCTCTTTCTTTTTATACTCCAGCTCTTCCTTTTTTATTTTTCTTTCTTTCTATACTCCTGTTCTATCTTTCATTAATCTTGTTCTTTCTTTCTTTCTTTCTACTCTTATTCTTCGTTTTTCTCTTTCTTTCTATACTCTTATTCTTTTTCTTTCTTTTTTTTATTCTACTCTTGTCTTTCTTTTTTCCTTTACTTATTCTTACTATTTCTTTCCAAATCTCTTTCCTTCTTTTTACATTCGTTCTTTTTCTTTTCTTTTTAACTCTTACATCTTCTTTCATGATTCTTTTAATTCTCATGTCATTTTTATCAACTTACATTTTTCTTGTGTTTCTTAAAAATCCTTCTGTGGTATTTCTTACTTGAAATTATCCCTTCCTTCCTATCTATCTCCCTCTCCGTCCTTCCTCCACAGCTATATGTACCCATTTACGCTAGCCTTAAACCAAGCTGAAACTTGTCCCTTCCACACTCAATTTAAATGTAGAACTACATTCTTCTTTGCTCTCTTGGGAAAGGCAGTAAACAAGAAAGAAAAATGGTTACCCTCTAAAATAATGGCGGGAATGGTTTGACTCTTCCTTGAAGATTGACCTCTGAAAACGTGACTATTTTCTATTCTCTTTCTTTTCCCTTCTATCTCTCTCACTCTTATCGCTCGCTCTCTGGATATCTGTTTCTTTCTCCTTCTATATGTCTCTCTCTCTCTCTTTCGTTTTCCATTCTTCTCTCTGTGTCTGTCTCACCCTTTATAACTATATCTCTTAGAACAATTAGAATTAAAAAAAAATCCTTCTGCTTAATTCTCAAGGAGGTGCTGAAAAGTTATCAACAGGCAGGGAGATCAAAATCATAAGTCTGATATTTGAAAATCTTGGTTAGATTTAAGGAAATGGTTCGTGCCAAGAACTTTTCAATACCCTGTGAGGGGAAGATATTTATTTTTTTTTATCCTTGCTACCGTCGTACTCGGCTTAATAATTATCTATATACAGGGGGTCCTCGACTTACGACAGAGTTCCATTCCTACAGTGAGCCGTAACACGACTTTCCGTGTGAATAATCACTGATGTCACTCACCGACGCAATATTAAATGAATAAACTAGGGTATCACAAAACATTTCTATGACCCATGTTAACATAATTAGAGCTAAAAAAAAAACTCATGGAGGATATCAATATGACATAATGAAATGAAAATAATATATTGAAATGAAATTGTTTTAAGCTTCTTGTATATCTCTTGACCAGCAGCGCCAAGTACTGATCCTTCCTCACTTCAACGCCGCATGACGATTTATTCTTCCGCCGCGTAATCTATTCTTCCGCCACGTCACGTATTATACCGCCACGCGGTTTGTGTTGTATGTACGAGGCAAACAGGTTAAGTCGAAACAAAAAACTGACCCAGGCCATGATCCTCACTCTAGCACCGTATAAGGACTTATTCTTCTGCTGTACAATGTATTCTTCCGACGGGCCGCTGCGCCGTATATACGAGACAAACGGCCCACGTTGAAACAAGATTAATAGAGACTGCGAATCGTTGCAAGTCGAGACTATCGTAATCCGGAGATTTAATTTAGTTTTTCATAGCTTCTAAAGTTTGGAATATTTTCTTGCAATGGGAGGTAAATTGTATTTGGGTATTACATAGAAACAACTGCCATTAGAAAAGATATATCTTCCACTACAGGAGATGGTATCTAAAAGTCTGTATAAAATATTTAACATGCATACAAAAATAATTATAATTAAAAAAAAAACTTGATACATTCTATTCTTGTGGGTTGTAGCTCCACGTATGCCTATTACAAATAACTTTGACTTAGTGATCTCAAAACTATCAGTATACAGCCAAGAGAATCTTGTTTACCACACTGACAACATCAGGTTCTTGATGGAGACTGAGATAGTCAAAACTACTTGAAACTTCATCCACAAATTTGATCCCGATGTACAACATCTTATTCGAAAATTGGATAAGGGCAAAATGGAGACTTTCTCGATTGAATTTAACATTTGTTTGAAGGAATTCTTGCCTAAAATAAACCTTACCATTATTTTTCCTGATATATAAAAATATATATCGTTATCTCTATCTCTCTCTGTCTCTTACACCCACACACACACATATGCGCGTGTGTGTAGGTATAATTGTCCGATGAAAGAAATTCGTGAAATAAAAACCAACAAAAGTAATATTTATAATAGAACTAATATTATTTATTGCATATTAGTAGATATTTTGACCAAATGGCACTATTATGGGAAAGATGTTAAAAATCGGAACTTTCGAACACGTATGTCTTCTTTTTTAACATGGTGAGAAATAAAAGTGCAACATTTTCTTCTGGTTAATATTTACCACACGCTATTTTTACCACACCGAAGAGATCTATTAGTTTTGAACTTCTTGTTTGCCAGAATTATGACTGTAAATGGTTTTTAGAAGGCTTTTTGTGAAAAGAATTTTTTCCATCGACCTGTTATAAGACACATACGTGAACAATCTTTACGATCACTGCGTGCCAAATTATTATCGAGATAACTTTTTTCTAATATTTCAAAAACTGTCCAATCAAATTTTCGTACTGATCTGCGCAATGTAAACAAACTGGCACCGTATTTGTTATCAGCGCGGTGATTTGAGCGTGCCAAATTATTAGAAAGGTTTAGTAAAATTCCCAGAATTGATCAAACAAAACGTTTATTATTGTTGAACGTGAATGTTTATGATCAAAAGAAGCTAATAAATAAGATAATCAAACAAATAATAACAGATACAAGCAAAGGCACAGTTTTAAACAAATTAATAGGGAATGTGCTTTCCCTGTTTTGAAACTACGTGAAGAATCGACAATCCATAGAATTTGTTAATTGTAGAATGTCATCTGCTGTAATGCCGCGAGATATATCGAGAATTGCTTCCCACAACTCAGCGTTGTTCCTGAATTGTCGTCCGTTGGCGTACAGTCTTCGCTTCATGATGCTTCAAAGGTTTTCGATTGGGTTCAAATCCAGAGAATTTGCTGGCCACTTCATTTTTTGAGGTCCATCGAAGCCTAAACTGTTTAAAATATTCTTGTGAGCAGCATGTGAGGGAGCGTTATCTTGCATATAAACAATGGCCCTTCTGAAGGCAACTCTTTGCCTTTTCATCCACGGTTCAAGATGCTCCTTCATATTCATTTCGTCTGTGAACAAAACTTTAGAGAAGTCAATCTTCATATTGTACTCGGCCCATTTCAATCGATTTTGAATGTGATTTCTCGTCAACGGAGGCTTCGATGCAGGTTTGACTGTTGTTGCTATTTCCCTCAGATACCGACACCGAGTACTTTTAGACTCAGTAGAATCCCCAATACGACTGAAAAGCTCTTGACTGGTGAGGCTAGGATTCTTTGTGGCCTCTCGTTTAAGTCGTGACATGAGACGACGTGAAATAACCCTCGGGCTGCCTTTATCTACCTTTTTACGTACTTGTGTAGGGTCGGCGGTGAACTTTTTCACTCTTTGATGACACCTCCCTATCATTTTAGAAATTTCTAGGGTAGATTTACCTTTTGAGAGTTCTGAGGTGATAGTTTTCTTTTCAGCATCACTTAAACTGCTTTTTATCTTTTCACTAAATTCTTCCATTTTTCTAATAATTTGGCACGCTCAAATCACCATGCTGAAAACAAATACTGGCGTCAGTTTGTTTACATTGCGCAGATCAGGGATTGCCAAAAGAAATATGTATCAACACAGCGATTTTCTTTCGGCCTTCAATAACGGCACCAAAAATCTTATCCATGAATATAAAATGATCCAATTGAAAATAAGTAGACGGAACGTGTTTAAATTATTTGACAAAACACGTCTCAATACATACATGCATACACACACACACATATATATATATATATATATATATATATATATATATATATATATATATATATATATATATATATATATATATGTATGTGTGTGAAAAAATTGAAATATGAATTAATGTATCTAAAAATACATTATTAAAAAGAGTAACACGAGGAAAACTTCTTGCCAGCACGTTTCGTTTCTTGAGCAAATTCATGGAACGAAAAAGTAAAACGTTTATTGGAAGAAATCCTACTTGTAGACACATAAAAATATTATTGATTAAGAATAAGAAATTAAGCTAAAAATGGGGAATTTAAGCTAAGATTTATGTTACAAATGGGCTTAAATGGTTTTTCAAATTTTCAGTTTGAGAACATTTCAGAGGTATAATCGACAATAAATCTGTTCCACCTATTTGGGTCGATTTTTTTTTCTTCAATCTGGAATTAATTTTTTTTTAAAAAGACCCCACTACCACAAAAAAACAACAACTTTATTTAACATTATTATTATTATTATTCAACAAGCAACAATGTGTATTTGTTTTGGTTAATATTTCCATACTTTTTCATGTCCCATTGAAACATAAAGATTGATTTGTTTTTTTACTGTTTATCAACACTTTGTTGATTATTTAAAGTCGATACATATATTCTGGGTTGTAAGAATGATTCTTTTCTTTTTTTTTTTTTTTTTGCAAGTGAATGTTGCATTAATTTTTTCGATAGGGGTAGATAACTATTATCAGGTCGTCCCATAATTATGTCCGAATTTTAACTTTTTGTTAAAATGAACGAAATTTAAAGAGTATTTTATAATGTCTAATGAAGCTGAACATTATTTTTATGTTTAGATGCATTTAAACTGATCAAATTTGTTTGATTAAAACCCTGCTAACATGGAAGTACCCAAGAATCATTTGAGGCACATAATGCTTTATGAGTTCAAGAAAGGAAACTCAGCAGCCGAAGGGGCTAGAAACATTCACTCAGTTTATGGAGAGGAATGTGTGAATGAAAGAAATTGCAGAAGATGGTTTGCAAAATTCAGAGGTGGAGATTTCACCCTTGAAGATGAAGATCGAATCGGACGTCCAGTTGAATTTGCTGAAAAGCTTCTTGAAGCAGCCCTTGAAGAAAATCCTGCTTTATCAGGTGAGGAATTGTCAGTGGTTCTCAGTTCAAACCATACAACTGTTTATCATCATCTGCAACAACTTGGAAAAGTTCCTAAACTTGGAAAATGGGTGTCTCATGAAATGTCTGAAAACAACCTCAAATCCCGAGTTGACATATGCTCTTCTCTCCATTCTCGCCACCTTGTTTCACCTTTTTTGGATAGACTTGTGACTGGCGACGAAAAATGGATCTTTTATCGAAATGTTAAGCGTCATAGACAATGGCTTGCTAAAGGGAAAGGACCCCAGCCGAGAAGGGAACTTCATGGGCAAAATGTTCTTCTTTCAATCTGGTGGGATCGCCGAGGAATAATCCACTTTGAATTAACCTAATGCAACAATTAATGCTCAAATATACTGTCAGCAATTAGAGCATTTGAACCAAGCTTTGAGGGGAAAAAAGACCTGCTCTAGTGAACAGAAAAGAGGTGATGTTTCATCTGGACAATGCGTGACCCGACACAGCAAGAATCACGTCACAAAAGATTGAAGAACTTGGTTGGGAGAAAATTCCTCATCCACCTTATTCTCTCGATCTTGCTCCTTCAGACTACCATTTGTTTCGTAGCTTACAGAATCATTTGGAAGAAACAGATTTTGTAACACAGGAAGCGGTTAAAACTGACATTTGTGAGTTCTTCGAATCAAAGCCAAAAGAATTTTACAGTAATGGAATTAGTAAGCTTGTTAATAGATGGAAGGAAGTCATAGATAATCAGGGAAAATACATTGTTGATTGAATCTGTAATTAAATGTAAAATTTGGTCACTTGTTTTCATTATTCAAAATTCGGACAGAACTTATGGGATGACCTGATAAATAACCCAGTGTTTCCCAACCTTTTTAAGCATCGGCAAATGAAAATATCACGGCACACTTAGCAACATTACTAAAGGGTATACATTTAAATGTTATTTAATTAAAACCATAGATTTAAAAAGAAAAAACACCTAAATATGAATTTACTTTATTTTAAAGTTTCTATCCAAATATTTGTGCGGGTTATTTTGTTGGAAACCTGTATCTGGTGTTTTTTCACCATTTCTTCAATGCTTGATCGAATGTGGGATAAGCAGACCCCCATTTCTTCTTCAGTTGAGCGTAATCTTTCTTGCTTCTTATTTTTTATGTTATTTAAGATTGAGAAGCCTAATTTACATAAATAAAAAAGTAGAAAATTACAATAAATCTGTTAAAGATTTTTTTAGCTAATGTGGGATATTGCTTTTGTATTGAAATTCAAAATATACCAAATCCAATATGCATGCTGTGACAATATTTTGTGTCACACTTAAGAGGATTGCCCGACACAGTATTGTGTCGCGGCCCGGTAGTTGGGACTCACTGATCTAACCCATAACTTAGGGAGGAGAAATGAATTCATACCTTTCCCGAGTAATGTATATTTGCGCGTAAGGGGATGCAACGAAATCGACTGGAATTCGAACTCGGATTTCTCATTTCTCATTCTGATGCACTATCCATTACACCACCTGCACATTATATAGCTGAAAGATTTTCTCATTTTTATATTATAAAGTCATTCACAATAAAAAAAAGAAAAAGAAAAAAAAAGTCAGATGAGATAAAGAAACTAGAAAGGTTATATGACAAGGTTCAATATCAACCTGTGAAAGTAACTGTCAACATTAATAAACGCTACTTAAATAAATCTGAGGAACCATGGCTAAAAGCGTATCGATTTCGAAAGAGTTTTCAAGCTGGTTTCATGGGAGGGACAGCCTTGAAAATGTCTAAGACACAGGCAGTCAAGTTGAGCAGAAAAATGAGACAAACAGTGGAAAATCACTAAAAGCGAGAAAAGAATCTCATGTGAGAAATTTAGAAAAAAAAATTATTAATCATATAAGTTTAAAATATAGAGATTAATAAAAATAGGTACCTCCCCTTTTTCGCATATCATGACGAAAAATACCCCAAACGTAATAAAAACATGATTTTATCATCAAAATATATTATTATTAAGAGGAAAGAATTAAGTATTTTTTTAATTATTCTTTATTTTCTTTTTTACTCCTTTAGAAATTTTTATTAAAATTCTTTTTTTTTACATCAGCGATTGACATAATAATTACGATTAGTGTTTTTGCGATTTTTTCCGATGAAAATCACACTTATTTGGAAATTCTTACAAAAATCACATAATTGTTGGATTTTAATAAAACTTTCAACACTTATTATTAAAATTATTTTAGAATTTTTTTTTAATGATTTATGATTTTCACTAAGGAAGACCATGCGTATAAATATCACTTGCTTTAGAAACAAGACGTTCATAATATTTTTTTGTCTGGAGAAGAAACATATTTTTCTCTAGAGACATAATATATTTTCTAATTTGAAAGTTGTTTTTTTTTTTTTTATTTCCAAATGAATAAATAAGAAAAAATCACATGCAACTATGTGTTAACCATCGTCATCTGTGATAAAATTATACGGCGATATCATTTTTGTAATTATTGAGAAAACTTTTCCACAAAAATAATCAACCTTTCACCATTTCGTATGTTTTTCTGTGATGAAAATGGCTAAGACGCCTTCAACAAAAAAATTAACTTGAATCTTTCCATATCTGATACGGACCACTGGTCAGAAAACTTGCCTATTCCTGTCGTAAACAATCGACAACGTGTCTGTAATGATTGGAGTTGAAACTTATATAAAGATAATAGTAACTTTCTTTTTCATTGTTCGGAATGTAAAAGAAAAGTTGAAGAGTTTTCAAATTGATCATAAATTATTTTAAAAGATCATAAACTAAAATTAAAACGAAACCTATTTTTGCATATTTTAAATTTAAACTGATAAATTCATTTTAAACTGGGCTCTGAATTCAGTTCGATTTTCGAAAATCAAACCTTTTATTTGTATTCATCTTATGTGGTGAATAAAAATAAAATCTTTTATTTTCAAAAATTATTTTAACAGAAAGATCATTAAAGTCTATATATAACAATAATATTAAGAACAATCATATGTCTATACAATTTTTAATCGCGTATTTGAAAACTTGACTAATGCCGTGACAATGTCCAAAAGCTCAAATCACTTATATCAATTTTGATGAGCGGCTGTTCCCTCAGGGAAACCCCGTGTCTTGACCGCCTATTAGGTCTTAAACTCACCGCAGATCTCAAGTGGAACTCGTATATTTTTATGGTAATTTCCTTATGCTCGCATGGACTCTCCTAACTATAAATAAGAGCAGGTACTGCCTTTTAGAGAGTGTAGTTCCCAGTAGTGTGTAAATTTATCTCTCTTGAGTGGTATACACATTCTGATATTTACCGGTCACATGGATCCGTCCCCGCGCTGATAGTATCACAACTATGACTATCTTGGACCGGTTCTAACCAACTTGGACCAGCTATGACTATCTTAGACCAGCTCTGACCAGCTAAGACCAGCGGCCCGAATGAATACCCTCGGGTCCCCACGTTAAAAACCAACATTGTGTCAAAACTTGAGTAGTGTGTGTGTGTATGGGGGGGTCAAGTAAATACAGTGTAGTTTCCAGCAGTCAGCTCTGACAGTCGGACCGAACATTCTTGCTCGTTTGTATATGTTTTGTATTAATGTTTCCGTTAATATATTTGTTTAACTCAATTCCTCTGTTTGTGCCTTTATTTCTGGCCCCAACATATATATGATTTATCTTTAAAGACGCTGGAAAATTGCTCGATTTCCTGTACCGCTCCAGCTGACTCCTCCCTGCTATTCTCTACCTTTACAAGAGCCAGGCCTAAAATTGAGTACTGCTGCCGTATATGGGCAGGTTCTGCTCAGCCTTCAATCGCGATAGAGTCCAAAACCGTCTACGTATCGTTGTGGGTGACGAATTATTTTCTCCCTTTTAGCCCCTTTCAAACAGATGAGACGTCACACGCCTCTCGCTGCACTATCGATATTTCCATGAAGTGTCTTTAGATGAATTACACTTCTTAGTTCTAACCTTCACGGCTAAGACCCGCCATGCCATGCAGATTGTAGCGAACTAACCTCATTTCCTCTGTCTTCCTTTCGTGAGATCCAAGCTCTACTTGATCAGCTTCTTCCTACGAAAAACTGATTTGTGAAACCGACACCCAGGAAAATGCTCCTCCGTTTGCCATAGTCTTAACCTGTTCAAGTCTAGGGTTAATCTTTATCATTCATACATGTCCGCATAATCCGTGTCTCTTATGCTATAACTCTCTACCTCGAGTGACTCTTGGACCTTGTAAAGAGCGAACATCATTGTAAAAAATAAAAATCAAGCATTAGACAGTGAAAATTTCGAATCAAAATTCAGCCGATAACTACATATCAGCCTCTTTCTGTCTGTCTCTCCTCTATGCGTGTATGTATATATGTGTGCATGTGTATGTATGTATGTATGTATGTATGTGTGTGTGCGTGTGTGTGCGAAGATAAGAGTAATTTAAATTTGTCTGCGTCTAAACAATGAACTGCAACGGATGGCTGAAAATCTCTCATAGGTAAAATTTCAACTGCGGCTATGTCGAATCCATTAGTTCTTGCGAGGGTATGTCAAAGTAAGGGATCGTACATCTTCCGACTGTCCCTTGGGTAAAGATGGGGGCTAAATTGAACTAGGAGCTTTTATCATCGCCTGGGTATTTGTAAAGTCGCCAGAGGCATATATGTGTGGCGAGGAGAGGAGGAGGAGGTATGATAGCAGATCAGTTGAGAAAATTAAATTAAGAAATAGAAAGGGGCCTGATAAGTATCTTGAAAAGAGGAAGGGTGGGTTATATATGTATCCTTTTTGAAATCTATATAAGGAAAGGGGAGCTGAAGTGAATCCTTCGCCACGAGACTTCTAGGAGTTCAGTGTTATTTTCTTTCTTTTTTCGGGGATAGAAATAAAACGTTTTAAATTACGATTAGTGGGATTTTATATCTCGTTTTATAGCCATTTTAAACAAGTAATTGATGCATTTGTCCCTTTTTCTTCTTTTATTTGACAAATCCTATCAGGGCATGGAGGATGAAGGCTCTCCACAACATCCTGTCTTTTGTCGGTCTAAGTTATTTTTACCCTTTACCATCCATCCTGTTCCTTTTTCTTTACAATGATATTCACTGTCAATGCCCAAGAGCCACTCGATGTATTAGGTTGGTGCAAAAATAATGTCGTTTTTTCACATATGTTACTATGCACCAACCTAATAGATTGATTGAGTGATTTAGTGTTCTACGATCTTGCAGGTTATTTTAAAGAGAAAATGTTTTTAGATTGTAAGATTTTTTTTTTTTTTTTTTTTAGATAATAATGATTTAGCGAGACAAGTCTTACTAATTAACACATAGCTGGGGAGAGAAGAGGTGGATCCATACCTTTCGCAAGGGGATTTACACGTAAGTGAATATAACAAATCCAACTGGAACTGAAGCTGGGATTTCCAATAAACAATTCTGAGTCATTATCCATGTCACTATCTGCACATTCAAGTTTGCAGCACCTCGTATTCGATCTAAAGGATTTCAGAGTAAGAGGCTCAGTTTATGGCGACATGCGGGGAAGATAACGGTTGACCTTAAACTTGAACAGATTAAGATTGTAGTAATCGGGGGAGCATTCTCTTGGGAGTTAGTTCGACAAAGCCGCCGTTCGCGTTATCAACTGTCCCCTTCTGATTGAAAGTTCTATTTTTTCATATTTTTCTTCACTAATACTGTAAATGGAAAATGCGAAACAAGCAACGAGCTATGCTAATAATTTTTTATTAGGTTGGTGCAAAAATAATGACGTAATAATGTCGTTTTTTGACGTTAAAAAATACGTCAAAAAACGACATTATTACGTCATTATATATTATAATAGTATTTATTTTCAAACAGTATTTTTTTTCAAACGCTTTAAAAACACAAGCGGTAAGAAGCTTAATGAAGTCACCTAGGCTGACCATCCAGGGGTCGTTAAATATTTTCGACCAGAGACCCCCTTTTGTTTTTCTTCCTTCTCCAGCGACCCCCATTTAAAATATCATTGAATCTTAAAAATCTCACTGATGTTAACTATAATGTATGAAAAGTTAAGGAACTTGGATCAGGTACAAAATTTTCCTTCATCAGGTTCATAACTTTCCCCAAAAATATATATTTAAGAAAATAAAAGTCTGTGATTGCGTGTGTGCCTGTGTGGTGCGTTCGTCCGGCGTATTATGATTTACGAGTTATTTATACAGTAGATACTTTTATTTTAACTTTCTTCAAACAAACAAATTTTTTATTAAAATATTTTTAAGTTAAAGACAGACACAAAAATATTCCGCTTTGCTATTTCGTTCACTTGTTTGTAATTATTTATATTTCAACTTTATTTAAGCAAACAATATTTTAAATATTTAAAAAATATTTTTTGGCATATTTAAAAAATATTTTCATTTATGATTTTAAAATATTTGTTGGCATGTTAAAAATATTTTTAAGTTAATCTGATTTTAAAGTTCAAGTTTATCACGGAAGTTCTATTGCTATTAAATGCTGTAAAAAATTAATAAAACGTTAAATATGAACTCGTAAACCAGACCAATGACGACACGAACAAATTGAAATATTTACCTGAAACATAATAAAATTAACTTTCATTTCAATAACTTTAATGTTTTATGACCTGAATCGTCAGTGACCCAATGAATCAAGCAAATATTAAGTGCACTAAGCTTAAATACAGCCGATGCCATTGAACAGAAGTGCATAATCACTACTAATAAGCAACTGCACAACTATACTAATTAAATTACATGAAATAAAGAAATATTGTATCATACTTGGTGCAGTCATACTAATCAGGTC
This sequence comes from Acanthosepion lycidas, assembly GCA_963932145.1. Taxonomy (NCBI): domain Eukaryota; kingdom Metazoa; phylum Mollusca; class Cephalopoda; order Sepiida; family Sepiidae; genus Acanthosepion; species Acanthosepion lycidas. The sequence goes on along the minus strand of OZ010609.1, from coordinate 34,245,772 downwards.
AAATGACCTTTATAATCATAAAATCTAATTTATAGTTAGAAGTTGGGAAAAGGGAATTATTGTCTGAAAATCAACTTAAGTACAATTTAAAAGAGAGCAACAATGCTCAATGTGACATTAAATAAGTCTCATTTAAAAAAAATTCAAAAGCTACTTGGATTGATGTAACTAAGGTTTTTGATTCTGTTCATAGACAAGTTAAGTGTCTTGCTTTCATCTGCACCGAAGAATACAAAATACAACTACACTAACTAAAATTTAAATCAGTGTCATTCGCAAACCGACATTCAATTCGGCCTCTTCATTATCATTGATCGCCTGGATCTCCTTACCGGTCGGACTCCATTTAACGACTCCTGATCTAGACACATCGAACGTCAGAACCTTAAACTTAAAATTTAAATATGACGGTCACTGCATCTTCAGCATTTTCATTCGATGTTTAGCCGTAACTGTTGTTTATGTTTTCCTCCCTTCTCATTTCATATATTATGATTCAATCAATAAAACATTATTTGAGCTTAAGAAGTCCTCTTGAAGGACGAAACCCGTTACATAGATTTTTTATTTTGTCATTCGATTACCTATTTCTTTTTCTTTTTATCACAACTTTTATTCAAGCCGTCGATCTACGGCAATAATTAGATAGCACATGATCGAAAATGAATACAAAGTTCTTACTGCAACGAAACTTACATCGCTTTTCCTTCAGGGAAATCTTGTTGAACGTCCCATCTTCTTAATCTAGGGCAGTGATTTTCAACCGGACTACCGCGACAAACTGATGTGCCGTGAGAGGATCGGCAATTTTTAAATGTCATTAATTAAATTATTTTCGTGAGATTTCCAAGGTGTACATGTCAAAATAGTGTACATGTCAAAATAGTGTACATATCAAATATGAGTATCTACTAAAAACAAAGTAGTAATATATATATATATATATATATATATATATATATATATATATATATATGAAGAAATATATATTCTTACGCAATGCTATATTTATGGGATAAAGTGCTCAATATCAGAGATAGAGCGTGTGTAAATATAAAAGTGAACATAGAAGTCAACACTTCGAGGCGACAGTCTGTTTCATGATATATGCAATCGTCAGGCATATATATATATATATATATATATATATATATATATATAACCCTAAGTATCCGTGTATCTTCATCATTTCTCGACGTACATTTGCAATCAAAATTTGTTTTATTTATTTATCCATATATATATATATATATATATATATATATATCCAGTGTACTGGTTATTATATTTTTGTTCAAATACTTACGGTCGTCTCTTTTCCTCCACTGATTTGTTAAAAAAAGGAACATACCGTTCTTTTTCATCCTTTTTAAAAAATTCGAAATTAAAGTTACAAATAGAATTGGAAAATTTAGATTTTATCACAAACGGGAGACCCAGTTACAGAAACTCTGCTCTGAATCGCAAAATAAAAAATCAAGAAAACTAAGGTATTATTTAATTAGAAAAGCTTTTAATTGCTTTCATGAATAAGATATATATATATATATATATATATATATATATATATATATATATATATATATATATATATATATTTATATATATATTGTCATAAGAAGAATATTTTTCGATGAATAATTAATTTTTACAAGAATTGTTTTTGTTTTTTTTAATTTTAATTCGAATAATTTATAGTTTTAAATCTTTTAAATTCCTGCATTACTTTGTGTCGGTTAGGTGATAAAAAAACACTAATTTCTAATTCTAATAAAAATGTGTAGTCTTAGTAGAATTCATCGAACACCAATATTTTAAAAACAATATTGAAATTGATTTCGTTTGTAGAAGAGTGCCGATTTTTTTAAATACCTGCGTTCATACGCGACATTATAAGACAAGATCGATAACTATAATAAATTTAAAGCCAAAATATGTAAAATTCAATAACACATTAAATTTCGGAGAATATTTTAATAAATTTGAAAGATTACTGGATAGTTTAAAATTATATAAAAAGGTGCTCATGTTATATTCCACGAGTAAATTTTACAGATTACGAAGAAAAAATTAGATAAATTTCTGTCATTCAAGCCGTTAACACCATAAATAAACAGCTACCGCAATATTAAAAAGGCATTTCAGTGTTATTTAATGTAAGTAATATTTTTTCAATTCAGATTAATTAAACTTTAAATCAGATAATAATCTTCAAATGAAGTATCAGAAAAGTATATTTTATTTTTGAAAGATTTTTTTAATAACGATTATTACATCGTAACGACAGATGGCTAAAAATGGCGTTAAAATCCGTGATGGTTTTGATTTCATAACGAAAACTCCTCCCAGTCAATTTAAATAAGTTTTGCAATACAGATATATTCAAATATATATATAAAAGATTTAGTATCGGAAATAAGGAAATTGAACAGCGAATAGGCAGCGCTTGGGGTAGTTTCGCCTAACACCTCGAGATGCTTCACAACCAAAACATTTACCGAAAACTCGAGACATGCTCTTAAAATAATGACAAAATCAAGATGCAGACGCTCCATACTACTTCAAACAAAAGGTTACGACGGAAACCCCTATTAGTACTGTAAATATCGATAACAGATAGCACTGGCTGCTCGCTCAATGAAGGCTATGTTTCCTTATAATGATAAGGATAATATTACAGTAATGATAATATTAATGGTAATTATAAATAATATTATAATATCAATATATATATATATATATATATATATATATATATATATATATATATATATATATATATATATATAGATACACCTAGTGAACCGAACTTTCCCTGACGATCCGTTTAGGTGAAACCTAGGTAGGTTTGTCTGGCTCAGTAGGTGTATCTAGATCTGCTCTACGGTTGTATTGAGTTGTTTTGTTAGCTGTTTACTCGTATCGGGGTTTTTACTTTGGGCTTCAGACCTGCATCTGTGCGATTTTTTTTCGGCAGTAGTTCATGTTTGTAGCTCTTTCTTTTTTTAAAACATTTTTTTCCCCCGAAATTGATTTGATTATTGGCAAATCAAAAATTCGAAGGTTTTCCGAAACGAGTCTAGTTATCTATATTTGTATATATATATATATATATATATATATATATATATATATATATATATATATATATATTAGGTATGTTCATGAGATCGATAAAAAATAGCATAGGATGAATAAAAAAAAGTCTTTAAACTTGATGTAAATATTTTTTAACCGTTAAATGTTTATGTTATTATCAAGAGGAAAGACTAAAATATTTTTTAATATTTTTTATGCTTTTTAATCATTCCTAGAATGTACAAAAATTTCGTAAAAAATCTTGTTTTTTTTTTAATCAGCAAATGTGACAGAAAATCAATCATCAGCCATTTTTTTCACTTTTCTCCGTGTAAAATTCTTTTAAAAATCAATTATAATTTTTTCGAAATTTAATTTAAGAAAATTAGAAATTATAAAGTTTATTTAATATATTTGAAAACAAACATTACTTGCTTTCTGTGCTGAAAAAATGTCCGTTAATATGAGAGAAAGTCAGTCTTAACAGCAGTGTTGGTTGACAAGTAACATGTGATGATTTCACTACGAACTGACATCTTACGTGAGGAAAAGTTATCGCATGGAAGATCATAATTGATTTATTTTAGCTTTAAATGAACCAACATATTTACCTCGTAATTTTTAAGTATAACTATCACTAATTTTTTTTTTTTTTTTTTTTGGTACCTAGCTTTCACCTTTACGTTTACGATGCTTTATGGAAAAATATAATACTATAAAAAAAAATTAAATAAGACATGAAGAGTGAGATAAAAATTTCATAAGAAAGGTGTGTAATTAATAAGTTATCTTTCTGATGAAATATTATCAGTAGTGTATATTTTATGTACTTTTATTACATTTTACGGTATTATTTGGATTTCTATCTAATTTTATTATTAATTTTGATATTTCATTTATGGAAAAATGACATAACTGAGACTATATTAGGTTGGTGCAAAAATAATAACGTAATAATGTCGTTTTTTGACGTATTTTTAACGTCAGAAAACGACATTATTACGTCGTTATTTTTGCACCAACCTAATATAAAACTAAGATCATATAAATTTCATAAGACAGATACATAATAAATTGTAGGTAACCTTCTAAGTTAAAATGCAATACATTTTTTCTCTCTTGTTAATTTTTTAATCTTAAGTTGTATGACAATATTGAAAAGGCATTTTTTCTAATAGTTACATAATCATATACACTTTTTATTTTATTTTTCATAGCTAACTAAGAACAAAGGTTTAGAAATTCAATGCAACTGGTATCAGACTTTTATGAAATTTTCGTGAAATTTTTGTGTTTCGCCCAATGTAAATGTAAAAATGTAAAGGCCGTTAACAGCGGCGAACAACATTTATATGCAAAATCAAATCACGTGATATCTTTATTGTATCATGTTTCTTCCGGTCTTCCGTACATTTAAATTACAGCTTTTTTTTTTTCTTTTAATAAAAGTTAAGAGTAAGATACTTCTAACTGGAGGCTCATTGATTGTAAAAAGTTTGTGCAATTTATAGTCTGTACAGATAGATCTACTTAAAAAACATCAAGTAAAAGATTCGCCTTTTCCACTAATTTTAGAATATTTAACAACTTTAATGTAAAAATAATAAAATAATTTAAGAAATAACAATTAATTCTTTTAAAAATTCATTTTTCATCGAAAAAGGTTTTTGCCTTCAGACAATATTATCTATATTCATAAAAACAACTAAAAGCAAATAAAAGCATTTGAATTCTAAAATAATAACTTTGTTTTATTGAGTTTTGTATGTTACAATTCAGAACTGATTTTTGGTAGATGAGATTCGATTTAAAAAACAAAAAACAAAACATGGTTTCCTTTCCTCAAAGCCTCGTGCTTTTAACTAATATAATGACTTGCGTGCTTAAACATTGAATTTCTAGAGTTTTAATAAATTATTTGTTAGTGGGGGTAAATATATATATATATATATATATATATATATATATATATATATATATATATATATATATATATATATATAATATTAGTGGTAAATATACATATATATGCAAAATCCACAGGTGCATATATACACATGTATATTTTAGAATAAAAAAAAAATTTCCGCGAGGATAAAATCCAGGTAGAACTCAATGTCCAGGACAGAGTAAGGATATAATAAAAAGGCTTAAACACTAATATTCCTTGGTCATAATTTATTCCATTGGAATCGTAAATACGATCCAATTCATCAGACCTACAAATTCAAAAAGAAAACAGAAAAAAACCTACTCCGGAAATAAAAATAGAATTTAGAGAGAGAGTAATTATGAGAGTGTGGGACGAATGTTAGTTTATAAGAGAGGGGTTTAACAGAGAGAGTTTTATTTAAAATTAGGTGTGAGTGGAAGGGGGAAAAAATCTTTTTCCCCCTTCCACTCACACCTAATTTCCAATGGAATAAATTATGACCATGGAATATTAGTGTTTAAGCCTTTTTATTATATATATATATATATATATATATATATATATATATATATATATATATATATATATATATATATATATATATATATATATATAAAAATATATAGAAAATAGGAAAGAACTGGTTAGGTAAATAATCCAAAGTTCTTTAGTATTTTTGTTATTATTTTTTAAAAATAGTGTTCGATACAAAAACAATTGCACTAGCCAGAGGAAAAAAACAGGAAAAGAAAAATCATTTGGTATACCCCTCCGTTCAACCAAATGGTTAGTATTAAACTAGGACAGAAATTCCAAGCTTTAATTGAAAAGCACTTCCCCACCAATAGTAGGCTTAGTAATATATTTAATAAGAACACCCTAAAATTGAGTTACAGCTGCACTGAAAATCTTGAAAGTATAATAAAAAACACAATAATAAAATCCTGAACAAAACCCCATGCCTGAATAGTATTAAGAAAAACCCTACTCTTAAATTAGACAATAACAGTGAAAAATTGTGTGATTGTAGAAACCCAGAAGACTGCCCATTAGAAAATGCTGCATCAAATCTGTGGTATACCAATGTAATATCTCATCCACTGAGAGTCCTAATACTAATATGATATACATTGGGTCTACGAAGAATGAATTTAAAGCCAGATGAAGGCAGCATAAGTGCTCTTTCAACAATATAAATAAAAGAAATCAGGCTTCTTTATCTAAATATTTTGGGCATTTGAAGGAAATAAATAGGACACCTAAAGTAAAATGGAAAATAATAAACAGGACTAGAACTTGTAAAACTTGGGATGACCCATGCCCTTTGTGCCTCCATGAGAAACTGCACATTATCAAGTTTCTAAATAATAAAAATCTATTAAACAATAGACATGAGTTAACGGTTTTTTGCCGTTATCATCAAATTTTTGCATTGAATAATTAGCTTAAAAACAAACATACAATAAATTAATTTTTATAATCCATGGCCCCAATAAATAGTTTAAATACCCTACAAAAAAAGATAACCCTTTATAAAGTCGTCAAAAAACAAATGTTACGGCAGTTTTTATATACACAAAACCCTTTCATAAAGAAATAAAATTAAAAAAATAAAATAAATCTCCATAGACACATAAACCAGACTAGGCGAAAACATCTTCCGTTTTAAATTTAGACACCCCCACCCGACCCTGACTTGACATCTATGAATGTAACTCTATACTGATACAAATTATTAACACCCACCACCCCTCCCTATTTAAACAATCGCCCTGGCTGTTACCATGGAAATTTTGATTTCAATTATGAGTATGCTATTAAAACACGTAAATTTCAGAAATAAGTTATTCCCCAAAAAATTTCGCTTGAAGATGGAACAGGGCTTACTTTAATTCAATTTAATTCAAATAATTATATAGACGATTTCGGCTCTTGTTTTGAAACATGAGACCTCTTATGTAGCGTGTTGGAATCATATTTTTAAATAAATAACTATATATATATATATATATATATATATATATATATATATATATATAAATATTTTTATCATGATTTAAAAATAAATAACATATTTATACTAATGTCCATTATCCCTAAATAATTTCTGAAAGTTTCATTATAATCCGACAATTATTTCTATTTTTGCAAGATTTTCAAAATTAATGTCTGACATTTAAAAAAATGCACAAATATTTGCTGTTATTTAGTACTTCCGCCGACAAAAAGAAACAAAGGTTTTTTTAATCAAAAGTTAGAATGTTCTAAAAAGACGGAAATTTCTTTAAAAAATAATTTTAAAATACCTTGTTCTTTCCTTTTAATAGTAACATAAACATTTTGACGATAAAATTTTGCTTTCGTCAAGTCTATGCTCATTTTCCAGCGATCTCACGGAGATACCATATATATATATATATATATATAAACAAAAGAGCATTAAAAAAAATAATTTTACCTACAAGAGCCGAAAACTTCGATATAATTATTTGAATTAAATTGAATTAAAGTAAGCTCTGTTCCATCTTCAAGCGAAATTTTTTTTTTTTTTGAATAACTTATTTCTTAAATTTACGCGTTTTAATAGCATACTCATAATTGAAATCAAAATTTCGCGTTGTTGCGCGCTGTATTCAATGTCTTACACAGACACAATCTCAAGATTTAAAAAAATAGACGGATAGAAGATGGGTGTACGCGCAGGCATACGTATATATGTGTGCGAGAAAACATTATTCCACGTACAAAATTAGACGAACGGTCTGCACGTTGGCACTGCGACTTGCGAAAGAAGTTCGCTACACAATCCAACATTGAATACAGCGCGCAACATGGATGCGCGTATACGCCCAGTCCCACACTGTTCATATATGATTATGTCTGTGTGAGCTGCAATGCGTGAATGTGCGTGTATGTATGTCTGTGTACTTATGAGTGACAATTTTTTTCTCCCACTACCATAAAAACACCGATATACGCAATCATATATAAATCCAAAATTTAAAATTAATCAGTTTGTCTGACGATCGCAAATAGCGTGAAACCGAGGGTCACAAATTCACATCAATTCAACTAAATATGTATGGTGATATTGAGCGCTTTCCAATAAGTACCGCACATATATAATATACTAGCAGCATGGCCCGGCGTTGCCCGTGCATAATTCAAAAATCGTACGACTCATACAGCAATCGCTATCACTTGACTTAAAATATTTTTACCCTTCCTTGTCTTTAAAGAAGTGCCCTTTGCCATGCTGATGTTGCTATATGCCTTACTTCTTGCCTATCTCACACTGCGAATTTTTTCAAAGCTCTATACTAAACATTAAATCTTTTACGAAAAAAGAACTAAACAAAATGAACACAAAAAGATCAGCTTTAAAAAAGGTCTTGTAACTGGAAAAACCGAATGAAAAAAAGAATGTTAACAACAAATACTTCTTCACACCCAACCCAGTTCTGCAGAATCAGAATCAACGTTGAGTTTAAGCAAGCGAATGAGCCAATTGGAGTAAAGTGTCATGCAGATTTAAATTATTCCCACTAGTGACGAATGCAGCTATCGTTTTTTTTTTTTTTTTTTGCATGTTAGGATGCTAGTTAACATTCGTGTCAGTCAACTGTTGGCTCTCACGCTGGCCAATAGAATCTTCCTGTCTATTCGTGGCAGCCAGCTATTGGCTCTCACTCTGGCCATTAGAAAATGGCTGCAAACTACATGAAAACTGTCGTAGAAGAATGAGAAAATCGATTATTTCCACTATCGATGGGAGTTGGGAAATGCAAAGTTGGTCTTGGCCTTTCCACTAAATTAGAGCGTGTGCATGTAAATTTTGGTGCAAATCCGTCGAAAATTGCGGCCGTGCATTCGTTACACACACACACACACACACACACATCCTGCCTTTTATAGATAGAGATAAATAATATATATAAAAATTAGATATATACATACAGATTTTACACACACACACACACACACACACACACACACACACACACACACACACACATACACATATATATATATATATATATACATTAAGAAATGGACAAAGTCCAACAATTTTATTTATTAAAGACATTTTTATGTTTAACGCTCTTTTTATAGATACAAGTATTTAAGTAAATGCTCTGTTTATAATAAACAGTATTAAATAACATTTACCGGCCTTAATGTCCGAGAAATTTTCATAGAAAATATTCGTCCTTGGAAGATTGAAGTTTATAAGCAGTAAATTCGACCTTGCCTACCGAGCGATCCTTGGTGACCGAGAGGTTAGGCACGTCAGCGTAAATGACGGTTCCGTATAGGATGCAGGTTTGAATCCTGTCCAAGGGCGAATATTTTCCCTACAAGGAAACATTGGACGTTCAATTGACCTGTACCATTTTCAGTTGAAAATTATAAAATCTCTCTTTTAAAATATTTTTTTAGGAAAATAAGTTTCTCCAGACCACGAACTGTTATCGCTCTTTCCGGTATTGCAAGGGGTTTCCTTCCTAACCTTTGAAGTAGTATGGAATGTCATCATCTTGCTTATGTCATTATTTTCTCTTCAAGTGAAATGTGCTATTTCTTTACTATGACCCACAGTTTTAACTCTCTCAAAACCTTGATCTTAGAAAGCGGTTGTATAGACTGAGAGTTTCGATATTTCTGAACGGGTTTGACATCATGCATGACATATATATATGAAAGTTTCGATCTGTTGAGGCTTTTTAAGAAGATGACTAATGAAAGAGCTAATATGACTATCACCATATACTACCCGACCCGGAGATGATATAATGCAATCGACAGAGGATAGTACTGTGCCTAGGACTTGAAGCCTTAAACCTAATGATGTTATTGCCTGCCTCGCTGTGAAGCTTATCTCGATTTCTCTCTACCGTCTTTTCTCTTTTTTTCTTTTTTTATGGCTTCCATATGGTATTCATTTCATAAGATAGCAGACTCTCTGTTTCCTTCAGACATCTTCTCTGTCAAATATTCTTACTTAGTATGGACAAGGTTCATACAGATTCAGTGTCAGTAGAGACAAACTCAGCATTACTTAAAAAAAGACGAAATATCCTTATACAGTGTGCGGCAGAAATACCTCCCACATAATAGTAAAACATTAGCTAGACAAAGAAAAAATCCTGCCAATGACTTACTATTATGTGGGAGGTATTTCTGTCGCATACTGCGTATGGGACGGAGAAATGGGAACAATCTATCCCCGCAGATTAAATAAAGTGTGAAATTCTAATTTTCCTGAAGGTTAACCGGACCGGCAGATACCAGAAGGCCGTAGAAGATTAAATAATGTAAATAACAGCCGTTTCAAATCACTCTCCTTAAACTTCCGATTAATGGGTATTATCCTTTTTCAACTTCCGTTGGGAGGGATTCGCAAATAAAAACAGGGCGTGCCAATTTATTGTGTGTTTTTCGTGATCAGGCAAAGAGAAAGGGCATGATATAAATAGGAACATCAAAGAAAAGGAAGTAAATTTCTTCATTACGAAACACACAAAAAATAGCTTCTTTAAAGGGTGAAAAAAATTATAAAATGGCTAATAATTCGAGCAGTGTTCCTTAGGTAAGCTGGTCAGAGAAATGATCATTTGTTCCAGTGCTTAAACGAAAGATCATGTTTTTTTTTTTACGTAACCGGATATTAAACGTGTCTCGTTTAACTGTACATATATTTCTTTATAACTCTTATATCCTGTGTTCGTTTTCTTTTTGCGTTGTCGTTTGATAGCATTAAGTGCTTCTAGTTTTGACTTCATTCAAAAGGATCGGTATTGTCTGTATTGGAAAGCGATCCTTAGCCCAGGCCTGGGCACCATGCGGTTAGGGCCCACGACTGGAAGCGGACATCTGGGTGTCTAAATTACTATTAAAAAAAATATCCATATTCTTGAAAATAAAAACTAGTATTATTAAATATATCGAATTCAGGAAGACAATATTTTCTTGTAACATAGCCTGAAGAAGGAAATTACTGGGAAGTAATTGAAACTCAAATGAAGCGAGCTGAATGTGTAATGCTCCTCATGCCAATGACACTTCCACCGAGCTTCTCTACGGCATATGACTTCACTGAATTTCTTTTGATGTGTTCCTCTCGAATTTATATTTAAACTGGGGTCATCAGGAGAGAATGTGCACCGTTTCGGGGCCTTCCTCTCTCCATGTTCTTGAAAATAAAAATTAGTATTATTAAGTATATCGAATTCAGGAAGACAATATTTTCTTGTAACATAGCCTGCTATATACAAAAGTGACATTTTGATATTTTTAGGGAGGCCTAATGTTTGGCATTCCATCTCAGCAAATGTCCACATTTTGAGCAGTTATGGTCTGGATCTTGAATATTAATATTTTTATAGAATTTTATTTTTGATAAAATCTACGTGATAAATCCTTTAGAAAGTTAAATTTTCATTAATTTCGCAGTGAAAAACCTACATTTTTAATGTTTTCTATTTATTTACGAAGGACATAAAATTCAACATATTTAAAAAAAAAATACATGTTTGTTCTATTGAAGAAAAACATAAATTATTCATAAAAATATTTTTCTACAATATGTTTATTGTTGAAGAGCAATAGCATAGAGAAAATATTAAATTTAAATTAGTTTAATAAATTCTTAATGGCACTTATGAATTACGCACAGAAAAAGTTTGTTTAAAGAAAAAAACATACAAGTTCAAATAAAATAAATAAATATTATACTTACTTCAGCATCTTAAATAATAAACTTCAGTTAATCTAAAGTTAAAAAAGTAAACATTTCTTTTAAAAGAATCCAATTCCTGCAAAGAAATTTCACGAGTTAACTGTCCCCAGTCACTCACCGGCCTGGATTAAGGATCGTCTTGCTGTATTGTGATATCTGTCATACATATATACACACACAAACACACATCCATATACCCAACAAATCATACACACAGCCATCCCACACACCTCGAGACACACAAACTGACAACCACACGTATACCGCACCACTAAGTCAAACATGCGAAAGATTCTTACAGTTTTTGGAGAATTTATCATTAATGATCAAAATGTGATTTGCGAAGTTTGGTGCTTCTGATTAAAGGGCCCTGCACCGCGGTCGGGCATACCGTTTGCAGTTGATCAAAGTTGAAAATCATTTACACCTATTTTGATGTATGAACTTCATATGAGTTATAATAATAATAATAATAATAATAATAATAATAATAATAATAATAATAGTAGTAGTAGTAATAATAATAAGTGGGATCTTCCAAGGAGCTTCATTGTCACCACTACTTTTCTGCCTTGTATTAGCGCCACTCAGCTGCCTACTGAACAACAGTAGCTACGGATACAAGTCACAGAATGGTAAACTAAATCACCTATTCCATATTGATGTTTTTAAAATGTTTGCCAAGGAGGAAAACCAGCAAGAAAACCTACTCATCAACTCATCATTATCAAAACTTTCAGCAAAGACATTAGGATGGAGATCGGAATCGACAAATGTGTCAAAGCCACCTTCATAGGCGGTAAACTAACGAAAACTAGAGATTTAGACCTTGATATCAGAACACCAAGATGATGGAAGTAGCCCATGATGGCACATACAAATACTTAGGAATTAATGAAGGAGACGGAATACAACATTTAATTATGAAGACAAAGATCCGAAAAGAATATTATAGAAGATTGTGTTTGATATTAGAAAGAGAACATAATGGGGCCAATAAAATGAAGGCCATCAACAGCTTAGCTATACCCGTAGTAACATACAGCTTCAACATTATTAAATGAAAGTTGAATGACATTAAATGATTGGGCGTATAGACAAGAAAAAGGCTTACCCAAATGTAGATGCGCTACCCGAAATCAGATATTGATAGGCTGTACGTAACAAGATCTTTAGGAAGTCGAGTTCTAATCTGACTTAAACTCTAAAAACTACAATAATCGCATTGAAAACATACCTCACCAAAACCAATAACTCTCTCCTACAGTCATAGTAAAACACCAAATCCACTCCATCAGTAAAGAAACCGCACCCTTAAAGAAACAGCTTAATGTACCTGAAATTCTACCTACAAAAACGAAGCGTATACCATGTACACCAAACGAGTAAAACATAGATCAAAACAACATGACCAAATAAAATGACAGAAAAACACGTTGCATGGCAAATTCCTAAAAAGAAGGAAAGAAGCAGATGTGAACCAACAAACAATACATTAATGGCCGAGGAGCCCCGGATTGAAAGATGAGACAGAAGCCCTAATTATTGCAGCTCAGGACCAAAGTCTCGCAATCATATCCTATGACTGTCACATAATCAAGGTTGGAACTAACCCGAAATGTAGGATATGCGGAAAATATGATGAAACTCTTAACCATATTTTCTCAGGATATCCAGAACTGGCAAAAAATGAACATACCCAGAGACATAACAAGGTAGTGACATATGTGCACTAAAAGATATGCAAGAAGCACATAATCGAAACCACTGAGATATGGTATGAGCACCAACCAAATAGAGTTACCCAAAATAACGATGTAACTATCCTCTGGGACATGCCAATTCAAGTTGACAGGGAAATAAAAGCCGACACACCGGATATTATCATAAATGACAAGAATTTCAGGAAGTGCATGATTATTGACATAGCAGTACCATCTGAGAGAAACGCCGTCATGAAAATTATCGAGAAATTGTCCAAATGCAAAGACCTGGAGATCGAGATTAACAGGATGTGGGCAATAAAGACTGAGACTGTAATAAAAGTAATCAGAGCTCTGGGCCTCGTGAGAAAAGGAATGGACAATTTTACTAACAGAATCCCTGGTAACATCAGCATACAAGTTGCCCAGAAGATCGCCCTACTAAAAACATCCCATGTACTAAGGAAAGTACTATCAATTAAATGACAATTTTCCTATAGTGTCTAAGGGCCATACTTTGAACCAGGCTCTACAGGATACAAAGTGGGAAAAATAACATATACAAACACCACTCACACCCGGTTACGGAGACAGGACATGTAACAATTTTACGGGACTTTACAATACACACAGAACAATCAAAGCTAATCGCCCTGACATCGTGATTAGAGACTGCAAAGGCAAAATGTGCCTCCTGGTAGTCCCTGCAGACTGCAATATATCTTTGAAGATCTTCATAAAACTATTAAAATACAAGGACCTTGAAATCGAAATCTCAAAAATGTAGTACATGAGAACATTAACAATTTCACTTTTAGTTAGAGCCCTCGAATTAATTGGAAAAGATTCCAACAGACTCATTGAATGTATCCCTAGTAGCCCATTTCTTGAGTAGATACCAAAAATTGTACTCACAAGTACAGTCCACACCTTACGAGGGGCTTTGTCTATGTAAAATATGTGCGATGTTTTTGTTTCAAAAGAAAAATGTGGAAAATGCCATGATGCCATTTCTGATGTTAGGTCTCTGGACGGGACTCGGAAAGAAAGAAATTTACACCAGAAACAAAAAGAAATAAAACAACAACAACAACAACAACAACAATAATAATAATAATAATAATAACAACAACAACAATCAAGAAAGAATTAGCCAGTATTTTCATCTGCGTTTTTCTACTTTCCGCTTATTTTTTTGATCGAGTTCACAAACAAGGCAGTAAAGCCACGAAGACACAAGGGGGTTACTGGGCGTGGAAGAATTAGTAATCAGAAATGTTACTAAAGAGCAGAAACAACAGAAGAGTAGCAGGAAGACAGTAGATAACGGCAGACATTGTATTTACATGTTTAAAGATTAAAGTTTACTGGAAAGCATGGAAGGGTATTCCTCAAGCGAATAGTGCAAGAAAAGAAATTATTATTATTATATTTTCATATTTTAAGAAAAATTAAAATGCGACTGCAAAAAAATAAAAAATAAAAAAAAAACAATGCGAAGTTTACGAAGAAGGGACTGTACGAAATCGAGCGTGTCAAAAATGGTTTGTAAAGATTTGTAAAGATTTGCGCTGTAGATTTCTTGCTAATGATTCCGCACGATCGAGAAGACTAGCTGAGGTAGACGACATTAGTTGAGAAATAGAGAATAACATTATATGGACATCATTTGCACCTGCTTAGTTTTATTAATCTCTTTTCCGTGGCTTCCAAATAATTTAATCGAAAATAGCAATTGGATCGTGTTTCAATGTTCCGTTTATGAAAATAAATTATTCCAGCCGATGAAAAGTGGAAAAAGATCATCATATAAACGAAATGTATCATTTCTGAAGACTTTAAAAGGGATTAATGTTGGCTAAATTCAGGGAAAAGAAGGAGAATTAAACGACTGACTCAAACAACTATTCTTCCCGCTTAGACCAAGCGAATACGGTCGGTAATCAATGAAAAGCTACATGAATTGGATATTCGAACAGACATTTAGGCCATAGACGTGAAGTTTTCAGACATCCGGACCTGATTGGTGGCCCAAGCCTCATTAAGGCCCCGGGCAGTGCTTTGTCGCCCTCGCTAACTTAACAACATTTCTTTTTTCTACCTACATTTATATAAGCTGAAAATTAAGCTAAGCTACAATTGACTGTTAAAAGATGAAAAAAAGTGCTACTATATTTTGCGGTCTACCTCATTTCCTGCTATAGAATGCGGTCTACCGCGCTATGAATTATACCGTGACCTCACTTCATCTCTTGTGCCGTCCACCTGCGGTCTACTCCGGTGAATTCTACCATCGCCTCACCTCACCTCACCTCTCGTGTGTCCTGTCCATATAAAAGGAAGGAAATGGAACTCCCACATCAGAACCTCCCTGGGTACCCCCTAATTTCGGCCTTGTGCTACATCTAAGCTATGCTTGGAAAATCACTGTCAGTCCGTAGTTCACTACCGACTGTTCGGTTGTATTCTCTTCCTATGGACGGGAGGAACCCGAAGGAGGCTACGCCGAAAGGCGGAGTCTCCTTCGGGGAGGTAGACCGGCCCTGAACCCGTTTATACGGGTTCAATGGGCATATTTTTGGCCGAGCACACGGGCTCGGAATGCCCACGTTAAAAAGGCCTTGTGCCATATGACACCCTCGTGGCTGGGGTGACTGAATATCGTCAGAACCTCCCTGGGCCTGAAACGGTTAACATCAGCTGGATAACCTACTTCAGATTAAAATCTTGCTGAAAGTGTTTTATAGTAATTCCGGGGATTTTTTTTTTCGTTCAACTCCGTGAATTTCGTTTTTCTCGTGCTAAGTCTCGAAAAATATGATATATAAAATTCGCTGCTTTTTATCCATAATCTTGAATGTGTTAAAATTATTTTACTTTTTAACAAGAAAAATCTCAATTGATGTTAAAAATTAGCCCAAAACATTGTTGATTTACTTACGATGGAATGATCTATTATGACATATCTATTATTTGTATTTAGATACATTGTAATTATTTTCAATTTTTCTAGTTGAATTGTTCACCTATATTGCATACGATCCATTATTGTACATAATTAGGTTACCATAAAATTTATATTATATATTATATATGAATACTACCTTATGAATATCAAGACGTAGTAAAGTAAAGTGTGGGGCACCGTATCATAGTTTCCAGGGGGCCCGTATCATAGATACGGTGAGGACCCACAAGACCCTAGCACTGGACCTGTCCGTTATCCACCAGATTCCGCACGTTTCATTAACCATTTATTCCGATCTTTACCAAATCTGAGACTATAGAAGGTAATTAGAGCAGTGCTTTGCTGAGAAAGATATAAAAGAATGTCTGAAAAGATGATGGAAAAAATATGGTGCTCAATAAATTTAATGCCAAGACTAAAGCAATTTATGTTGAATTTTTACTTAACAAAGTGAACAAATTTTAAATGCTATTCAAGATGTGACAAAAATACATTCTTAATATTTTGACGTTTAAATTAATTGTTAAGATTTTACAAAAATGTTTCAAAGCAGATATAAGTTATTGATGTTTATGTGATTTGCTTAATAATATTAGAGTGAGTGGATCTGATGAAACTGCTATTTTCATAAAGGATAATGTCTGAATACTTTATGTTTAACTATCAATATTTAAATTGTATGCAAATCACAAATAAAATTAAGAAATAGAATCATTTCTCTCACTTGAAATCAATTTCTTTTTCTGGGCAAGTTTTGAATTTTATTCATTCATACAGGATTAAATGAATTCTATCAGGAGGACAAAGTTTCTTTCAACTTACATTTCCTTTCTATAGAAGCTGGATGTGTAAGATTGAGTGCAAGAAATTATTAGGTTGGTGCAAAAATAATTTCGTTTTCTCACATAGTAACATATGTTAGAAAACGAAATTATTTTTGCACCAACCTAATATAATATAACAGACATATCTATCTGCAAAGACAATGGATATAGTTGATATTTTGCTATAGTGTTGGACAGATGGAAGTGTGGAATCCTGAAGTACTTGTTTGCCTGCTATGTTTATCCTTTTATTTAACAAATACTAATTAAATTATTAACTAAAGAATTAAATATTACTTAATATATATATATATATACATATATATATATATATATATATATATATATATATACATATATATATATATATATATATATATATATATATATATATATGTGTGTGTGTGTGTGTGTGTGTGTGTGTGTGTGTGTGTGTGTGTGTTTAAATCCATCCATCCACCTTCTTTGGTTTTAATGTCTGTTGATGTCAACAGCATTTTGGATAACCACTCTCAAGGGGAATCATCCATTTTTTGAATTCAGATTTTTCCTTCTCCTAGGCTGTTTGCCAGTCAGGGCTATAGAACCTGGCCTGTCCTGCTATTTAACCTACAGAAGGGGGAAGTGATTGATTCATACCTTTCCCAAAAGTGTTTGTGTGAAAGTGAATGTAATGAACTTGAAATGATTTCAAAATTAGTACCCTAATTTCTCATTTCAAACCACTGATTATGATATATATATATTTTTAATCTTTTCATTAAAATTGGCACTTTCTTAAGGCGTAAAGTATAACCTCTGAATACTTTAAATTTGTTTAACTATCAATATTGAAATTGTATTCACATCACAAATAAAATTAAGAAATAGAATCATTTCTCTCACTTGAAATCAATTTCTAACTTTTTCTGGGCGAGTTTTAAATTTTACCTTCATACAGGATTATAAGAAATAGAAAGACCCGTGAAAATTTCACGGTTTTCTTATTTGTAATTATCTTACTTCTTAAGTTAATGACTGGGTCAGTTCATGGGGAGTTCTATGACACTAAAATATCCGTAGATATTCCTTTATCACATCATTAGACATTTGAGATTAACAACTTTAAAGGTATATCACCATAACAATCATAAATACAAATGCTGGTCTTATTTTAAGAAGTGGGTACAAATGAAAAGATTTTGAAATTGATGTTCTCCAGCTCACTGAAACAACTATTAAATACTTTTTTCTTTCTTTTTCTCATTGTAATCCCCTTGTTTCATTTAACCTCTTTCCAAGTGATCAAAACTGAATAGTCCATAATTTATGAGGTATTGGCAGGACGTAATGGTTGTGCGAACTAAGCAACTAACGAAGGGACAAGCAAAATTATAATAGGGTTCTATCAAGGGAAAAAAAGAGTTTATTTTAGCACCGATATCCTTTCTATAGATGCAGGACGTGTAAGATCGAGTGCAAGAAATTATAATATAGCAGACAGTAGTATCTACGTTTAAAGATTCGGGATGTTCTTGCATTCTGGCTAAATGAATATCTGTATTGAGTTGATGTCCTGAATAATGTATATCCATCCATCGATCCACTTTCCTTGAACCCAATGTCCGTTGGTGTCAACATCATTCTGGATAACTGCTCTCCAGTAGAATCATCCATAGTTGTTGAAATCCATCCTGTTTTTGTTTTAGTATCTGCACACCTAACTACTTTTGTACAGGTTTAGATGGGGGGGGGGATTTTATATTCAGAGTTGTCCTTCTTCTAGGCTGGTTACGAAACACGGTTAGAGGTCTTCGCAGCTAGTTAAGTCATTTTCCAAGGGTATTTCTGTGAAAGTGAACGTAAAGAACTCGATCTGATTTCGAACTGGGCGCAACGATTTATGTTTCTTGGCTGCTAACCAAAGATTTAAAAAAAAAAAAAAAAACGATGCGAGTTACGAATTGGAGACATAAACATCAAGCAGGTGCAGCTGTTTAAATATCTGGGAAGCATTTTAACAGAGGATGAAAAATGCGGCAATGTGATCCGAACACTTATTGGGCTAGCGAAAGAAGCATTCTGAAAGCTAAGCAAAGTGCTAAGTAATAGAAATATCCATAGAAACAAAGATAAATTGCTGGATTACTATGTGTTCTCAATCATTTTATATAACAATGAATGCTGGATAATCTCACTAGGGATGAGGAGAAAAATACAGGCCGCAGAAATGTGATTCTACGGAAGGATACTGAGAATTCTATCGACGGAGCGATTAGCTACAAAGAAATGCTAAAGTGTAAAAAAAAAAAAAAAGCTACACAAAGAATTCTTATACCCAGAATCTTGAAAAGGCAGCTAAAATTATGTACTCGAACATTTTCTAAAAACAGCATAGCATGATGAAAAAAAGGCCGCAAAACTAAATAAAAACAAAGTTTTATCGTCCAAATGTTTTTAAAAGTATTTTTTGATTATTTTATAATTTTTTTATCCTTTCTAGCACTTTCGAAATTTTGATTAAATATCTTGTTTTTCTTGGGTCAGCAGGTGTGTTTCAGATTAGTATTTTTAGCATCTGTTTTTGGCGTTAAAAACATTGTTTTAGAAATTCTTGCAGAAATCAAATAATTGTCAAAATTTAATGAAATTTTCAGAACTTATTGACAAATGAATTAAATTGCTTTTGAAATTTTTTTTTCGAAAATCTTGGTAAAAAGTATTTTTTTTTTACATCTGTTATTCCCACACTTAATTTTATAAAATTTCAGCTTCTGATAATTTATATTAGTTAAAAGCAAGACACCTTGAAGAATTTAAATCATCAGTTTCTTTTGTCAAGCATCTTTGAATCGGAAAATAAAAAATTAAAAAAAACTATGACATTATTTAATTAGAAAAGCTTTTAATAGCTTTTATAAATAAGATATTAAAGAAACTATTGCCTTAAGAAAAAACATTTTCGATGAATAATGAATTTTTGTAAGAATTGTTTTAAATTTTAATTAGAAAAAATTATTAAGTTTTAAATCGTTTAAAATCCTGTATTAATTTCAACCTTTTAGAGGATATTATTATTAAGTGAAAACTATTATTTACTAATCTTTAATTGCAATGCTTAATAGAAATCATCAAACGTCAATATATATTTTAAAGAATTTATATTTTTGCTAGTATGTATAAAAGTGCCAATTTTTGTTAGGTATGGTCGACCATACATGACATTATCAGAAAATAAGAGTGATAACTATAATAAATTTAAAACCAGCATTTCTAAGTTTCAATAAAAATTTATATTATTATATTTCCTAAATTTTTAAGATTTATAAATTATATATATATATATATATATATATATATATAGGCGCTAACGTCATTTTCGTAAATTATGTTTTAATGATAAAGTCTCTGTAGAACGACATTAGATCTGTCATCAGTCTGTCAACACATCATACCAGCTACTGTCGGACTAAAAACACAGCTGTTGTCGGGTTAAAAAATGCATTTCTGCAATATTTTAAACTTAAAATAAATAATATTTGTTTGAAATCACACAAATTATACTTTAACTCAGCTAATATTCCTCAGATCAAGTTTTGGAAAACTATATTTTATTTTTGGAAGATATTTTAATAATGCTAATTACATTACGATCAAAGGCGACTAAAAACGGGCGCTAATAAACTATTTTAGCGGAAAAATCATTCCAGTCATTTTAAATAAGTTTTTGAAATACAGAAATGCATTTTCTTATTGGGAATATTAAAATTAATCTATTAGCTTGAAATTAAAAGTAAAATAAAAGCTTCAAGAAAGATTTTACATTCTATAAATTCATTTTAAACTTTAGGTATCGCATTTTTGGGTAGTCCCTACTAAAATACATTGAACGCATAATGAAGAAAGAAGGATTGGAAAACTCACAGGGCATGTTGAGGGCAAGGGATATAGTAAAAGGCAGTAAATCACTTACCTGACGAGTTTGTGTGAATGGGTGGCAGAATGTGAGACGGGAGCCTTAGCAAAGGGAGAGAGCCACATGTGAGAGAAAGTTGTGGAAAACCATGCTCGCCTATGTCCTGAAGAGATGTAGAACATGGAAGAAAAAGAACAATTAGATATCCTGCACATCTGTATATGAATGATAATTTAAATAGAATTCATTTCTTTCTGTGTTTGTTAGGATTCAAAGAGTATTGATTATTACAAATTGCTGGAATCTGGTTTACTTTGAGCAATTGCCTCGTTTGAAAGACGCATTAGAACAGGTAAGTTATTTTTCTGAGTACGGAAGTTGAACGGCGATTTTAGTGTATGACAAGGTCTCGTCCGCATGTTGAAAATTCCATGCATCGAACTTATGATAGAGTTACTTGTTTCCCGCCAGTAAACAACTCTTCTCGAATCAGGTTTAGATACGAAAACTTTTCTCGAATATTTGATCGAATCAAAAGCGGAATCGATATTTTATGATGAAATACAGATTGGCAGGAAAGTGGAACAAATTGATAGAAATTCATGAAAAAAGTCAATACAGATGCTATGAATTTAGGTGAATGAAAGAAAAGGTTTTGTTAAAAATGCTGGCAAATTTATTTGCAAAAAATATTGGACAAAAGAAACAAATGTATCATAATTGCATAATATGATATGTAGTCAAGGGATGTAAAAACTGTTAAACATGATGAATAGTGACTATAACATTATCTAAAGACGGTTTCAATTCGGAAAGAGTGTCAAAATACCCACTTAAGTCCCTTAAATATCAAAAATTGGCGCCACCTTGTCCATCGCTTCAAAAACAAAAACAAAGACAGGTTTCCCAAGTGATCTTTAGTGATGAAAGCAAGTTTAAATTCATACATAGTGGACGAGTCTTTTGGGTGGGGCTTGCGCATTCTCATCCAAGGACGTTCCGCGATTAATTAAAAGTAGTGTATATAAATATATATATATATATATGTATATATATATATATATATATATATATATATATATATATATATATATATATGAATACACATATATATATGGGTAGCGAATTTTTATACATGTTTCATTGAATCACGAATCCTCTACTTTACATATATATATATATATATATATATATATATATATATATAAAGTAGAGAATCACAGTAATCCAATAATATATTTTCGCGATTCAATGAAACATGTATAAAAATTCGCTACCCATATATGTATGTGTCTTCATATATATATATATATATATATATATATATATATATATATATATATATATATTTGAATACACATGAATGTCAGTGTATCACACTTTTTCAACTTTACTCCTGGACCCCGTAGCCCAACATACCATACCATTTTGGAATCAAGCCGGCTCTGTGAGCAAATTAAAATCATTTCTGTCCGGCAATCCTGAAATTTTGGATTCCAAAGTTGTCATTACTGCCACAGATTTCGGCAATTGTTTTACGTGATTTTATTCTCGATAGGATCATTTCATATTCGCGGATAAGCTTCTTTGTGTTTTTTTATTAAAAGACGAGAGGAAAACACTGTGTTGGATCGCATTTATTTCGAAGTACTTTCGACATAGCGTAATCTCATCATCAGGGTATTGTTAATTATAGAGTAAGTATTTCGTGTTCAAGTTTGTGAAGGACAAAATTGTTGTAGTCATCCGAAAATTACCATTTTTATATGTGGATTCAGGAAAGCTGTGTCAAGCCTTGGATGTCGGACACCGTTTAAGGGGAGGTAACTATGTATGCTGTAGAAAAGTTCCGGGCTTGAGTAGTTGCTAGATAAAGGAAAAACTATTAATGACAATCGCTAACATTTAAAGACTATTGTACACATTTTAAAATGTTCGTGGAGTATCCGTAATTAATTTTATTGAGGTTTGGTTTCAATTTTTGATATAAATAGCTTCGAGAATTTTTAGTCTGTGCTTATTCTTTTCGTGGAAAAGTATGGAGGTATTTTCGACAATAATTTTTCTGAATTGCGAATGTGGAGATTTATGCTGGTGTAAATGTTTAGAAATAGTGAACGTGTTATTCAGGTGAAGATTTAGCCGACGTGAAAACGTTGTTGTCGTGTGTCCAACAGATATTATTTTTATCGTTGGAGATGCAATCTCCCAGAAGATATTTAAATTTATGAACGATGTTGGTTTTCTACAACACGGGGAATAGTCATTACGAATGATTTTATTAGATATAGTGGATTTAGTGTAGTATATAATAAGTTTTATTTTTTAACTAGGGTTTGTGGTGGATGTATTAGTTTTTATTATATTTTAGGATATTTTTGTCTTGTTTATAATTAGCATGCATCTGGTTACGATATAAAAGGTTGATGTGTTTGGGGTTAGTTTGAGGGGTATTATGTTCTATATGCTTTGATGGAGGTCCGTGATGGAGGTCTGTGATGGAGCATCTTATTGGCTCGTCAACGATGTAGTTGGGAAATTATTGATGAGTGTTGGTTTTATATTTTTAAGTTTGCTGTAGAAAATCTGTTTTGCGAATGAATTAGTTTTTGCACGGTTTATTAGGTTTTGATAATAGCTATTTGACAATAATTTGGACATTAGCTTTTAAGAGTACAGGAATTTATACTGGTAGGTTTTTTAAATTGGGAGATGGTGAACTTATTATTATTGGTGTTAATCGGTATATCGAGAAAGAGAATTTTGTTACTAGTATTAATTTCATATGTACACTTAAGGAATATATATATTCAGGCATGTGAATAATTCGGACACACAACCACAACTCTCTCCCGTAGGCTCACATATCACCTTAATGACACTAGCGCTATAAATAAATCATTTTGCAACAGTACACAGCTCTGCCAGTAACCCATTTAAAATAATCCAGCATAAGAAAAACCCTGATTAACAACACAAAAATCCTCTATAAAAACAATTGCAAAAATCGACTACAAATTCTGGAAGCCATGCTAACCAAAAACCCAACATAAATAAAATAGTATTTAATATCGGCAGAAACATATTAAACCTATTTCACAACTAATCCTCCAATAATAAACATCAACCCATATTTACTATTAATGAACTAAACCAACAATATCATATAATATTATCTATAAAACTAAAACAACCAATAGCATATTTTCAAACCAAAACAAACGCCATAATGATGGCTGAGGATAACCGAAAGCGTTCGGTAGAAAATCATCGACTGGGGTCCTACTTTAGCAACATTAAAAAAAAAAAAAAAAACTTGCGAAAAAGCAAGAAAAAATTTAAAAAAAGATCATTAAGCAGAAAAGTTCCGAAGTTTTCAACGAAACATGCATGAATAATGGAATGCTGCGAAAATACACACACACAGACACACACACACACACACACATATATATATATATATATATATATATATATATATATATATATAAGAAATCGATACCAAAGGTTTAAAATTTATTTTTTAAAATGGAAACATATTTTTTGAAGCTTTCATTTTAGTTTTAATTTCAAGTTAATAAATAAAATTTGATATTTCCAATCAGCTGTTCTTCAAACCGAGTTTAAATTGATTGGAATGACATTGTTTTTTAAATCGCTAAACTCGCCCGACAGCATAATTTTCTTTGTTAAAAAAATCTTTCAAAAATAAAATTCTACTTTTCTGAAATTTTATTTATTTAGATTAACTTAAAGTAATTAATTTAATTTAAAGTTTAATTAATTTGAGTTAAATGAAATGTTACTTTCAATTTAAAATATCGCAGAAATACATTTTTTTTTTAACTCGGAGATGAATGTTTTTTTCTGAGGTGTTCACACATTTATCGATAACATGACGATTGTGAGGGAGATCTTTTTTAATTACCTAGTAATCTTTAAAGATTAAAATATTTAAAAATTCTAATATTTAGTGAATTTTTCTTTGTCTTTATAACCTTACTTAGGAAGACCCTTGTTGAGGAAAAGTAGCAAAATTACCAATAAACTTAAAATTTGCTTTTTTGATAACATCGTGCATGGACATCCGTATTTACAAAAATCGACACGCCTACACACGCACCAAAAAATCTTTTTAAAATATTGGTAGTCGCTAAATTGTAATAAGCTTTTTGATTTATGATTAGCAAATATAGTTTAATTTAATAGCAATATCACCTAACCGAGACAAAATAACACAGACTTTTAAAAGATTTAATACTTCATGAATTATCATAATTAATTTTTTTAAATAAAACAATTTTTGTAAAAATTCATTAATCATCGAATTTTTTATTAAAACAATAGTTCCCTTTAAAGCACTTTCTAATTAAATAATGTCTTTTTAATTTTACGATTTGACGATTCAGAGCAGATTTTTGGTAAATGAAATACTGTTTCAGAAAAGCAAATTATGATTTAGGTTCTCCAAGGAGTTCTGCTTTTAAATAATATAAACATTAATCGGAAGAAAAAATGAATTTCTCAAAATATCATAAAATTAATTAAGTGGGAGGGTGTAACACATGCAAAAATAATATTTTTTTTACTAGGACTTTCTATAAAAAAGTTTCTGAAATAATTTCATTCATTTGTGAATAAGTCCTGAAAATTTAATTAAAACTGACAATTATATGATTTTTGCAAGAAATTCCAATGAATGCGTTTTTCACCGCAAAAATGACACTAAAATTTCCTATGCTCATTTTTATTTCCCCCACTGACACAAGAAAAACAAAATTTTTAATAAGTATTTTTTAATATATATACATACATATATATATATATATATATATATATATATATATATCATATGAGACCAGGGTTCGAATTTCACCATCGACTTCCTGTTGTTATCGGTCTGGAAAGGGGTCCCAGCGAGCAGGCACCTTTGGAAAGTGCTTGAAAGCCTTGTAGGTGAAATTGTATAGGCTAGTCATTACGACCCAGGGTTTGAGCGTGCTGGCCTTGTTCAGATTGCTGATCAGGTAAGATAAAACGTTCTTTCCCAGGAACTGTAACTAAGGTCTACTCAGCGTAGTTGCACTATAAACCATTGCTGGGGACTGTGGGTGTTGAACAGAGGAATATATTAATATATATATATATATATATATATATATATATATATATATATATATATATGTGTGTGTGTGTGTGTGTGTGTGTGTCCCGAAAAGGGATATATTTGTTCGAAGTAGCAAATTGGTTTGGGACTTCTGTAATCGAGTACGACAATCTATCTGGTAACTGTAATGGACTGGTCCTTGTCGTAGTGGTAGGCAATAGGCAATAGGCAAAGACAATAGGTGTCGACATGTACCTTCACATCAGTCTGTATTTATGGCTGACACCAGCCAATCATATTACTGTGAGGGGGAAGCCAGGTGTATGCATATTCATTACATCAATATATATATATATATATATATATATATATATATATATAGTTATCCACAGGCAGACTGTTTCTCTGTTTAACATCTCATCAGTGTGAATAGACATCCGATTGCCTGAAACCGGGATCGAAAGCCAAACTTATTTGGTATCAGTCAGAGATTTTACCCCTAAAATACCCATTGGCGCATTATTATTTTTTAATATCAGAGGTACCTGCCATTGATTATTTAGGAAAGATAAGAAGTCAATTTTAACGAAAAGTTACTGCTATCTAAATCTGTGTGTGTATGTTTCTGCGTTTTCGGGTATGAAGATCAAACTGCTTGTTCTATTAATAATAATCATGAAAATAACGAATATTTTTCTATTTCGATTAAACCATTAACAAATGAAAAATGAAAATGAACCCAAACAGTTATTTATGTTCAAACAGTACAAGTTCAAAAAAGAATTCTTTTTGTCTTGGAAAATGTTGTGGTGGATGAAACTGGATCTGTCCTCTGCGGTCAAATTTATTAGTTTTTTTTACAAAGATCTCATCACAACAGCCCCAGCAGTTTTGAGGTCAAGAAGCTTTTGTACTTTAGTGTAAAGTTGATAGTGCGCAAAGTTGAATTGTCCATGTCTGTTTCTCCTTAATCTTGAACTCTACTGGTATTATAGTGGAACGCACCTATTCTATAGTTAATAGACTCTCCCACCTATAATAAGTAGGTGTAGTAGTAGCAGTCGCTCAGAGAGTTGGTCAGTCAGTCGACTGGCTGATCGGTTGAACTCTCTGCCTTCGGACGGGGAGGAACCCGAAAGAGGCTACGCCGAAGGGCGGATTCTCTTTCGGGGAGGTAAACCGACCCTGAACCCGTTTATATGGGTACAATGGGCATATTTTTGGCCGAGCCCACTGGCTCGGAGATCCCACGTTAAACCGGCCTTCTGCCACATGACGCCCTCGTGGGGGGGTGACTAAATATAGAGTTGGTCAGTCTGCCGATGTCGGACGACCGTTGGTCGGATATTAAAGTATCAGCCACACCAACTAGATTACTGCGTCATTACCTACTATATCAAGTTCCTAACGTTTTGTACGTCGAACCTATTTTAGGACCGACTTAGTACAAATACACGCCTCCACTGTGAAACGACTACATAACAACTGGTCTCAAATGACTTCTGATATCAGCCTCATATAGCCTGTCTTATAATTTGCGGTCTTGTGATTATTCCTACAAAAAGTTGAATCTCTTTTTACTCTGATATCCGTATAAGTCTAGAGAGATTTTTGTCAGAAAATATTTTAATTTTTTAGAACCAAAACAGAAAAATATGTGTTTTAGTACTTTTAATTGGTTTCGTTTAGCTGAAGAAACCAGAGGTTTGGTGATGCCCGGAGCCAAAACTTTGGTTTTATGCCCCTAAGTCTCAAGTAGGGTGGGGAGCTATAGGGTCGAGTAATGTGAGAAAAGAAGAAATTTTACACATGTAAAAACAGATAAAACGTGAAATAAACACTTATTTAAATTAAATATAAACTAAAATATTATTTCACTTTTTAATTGGATACCCGCCCAATGTGGATGTCAGAGGGCGTTGCACACTCCCCCTTCTGCACGCTAATGTTTCCACCCGGAATACAGAGTGATGGAGTAAGAGGCACAGCAGTTATATGTGGAAGATAAAAGTTAAACCTAATCTTGAACAGGGTAAGATTGTATTGATCGGGGAAGTAACCCCTTGGAAGTCGGTTCTACAAGGCAGTGGTTCGTAGAAAGAAGCTACTTGAGTAGAACTTACATCTAGCAAGATTCATTATGACTGAATAGTGAGTTCGATTCTCACTGGTTGCCCCATACTTTAGGTCGTGGGCCTCATCTAAGCTATACTTAGAAAATCACCTTTGCAGGGAGTGCTTAGGTTACTATGGGAGAATGTTGAGCACTTGTTGTGTAATGGTTAATAAGTTTGATCCATTACGAGTAGTGAGTTCGATCCTCGCTGGATATCCAGTGTTTCCGACCTTGTGCCACAAGTAAGCACTTCGGATTCAGTTCCACTAGTATTGTGAGAAGCTGCTGCACTCTTCTTCCTTACCAGTCAACGCTGATCTTCGAAAATGTAAATGCAATGTCAATCGTCATCTTTTGTCTTCTTAACTCTTGTTCTTTTATTGTTCTCTCTCTTTAAAGTTTTTTTTCTCATATTCGTTCGATGTCAATAACCTCTTGTGTCTTAGTGGCTTTGTAGCCTTTCATTGGGTGAAATTGTTTAAAAAATTAGTACGCCGATGATACAAACGGAAGTAACGAATAAAGGAAGAGACAGAAAGAGTGAATTAAGAGTTAAAGTAAAACTGGTATAAGTTAGGTTTCTTTTACGGTTCAAACCTAACTTATACCGTCTTTACTTTGACTGTTAAACCACTCTTCTGTCTGTTTTTAACTAATTGTTTCTCTTTTTTTACTTCTTTCACTCTCTATCTCTCCCGTTTACTCACTCTGTCTTATTCAATCAATGAAGCGATCGTACGTAATGTAAACAAAACGTGACTTTGAGCGGGAATGTCTGATCGCGGACCCCGCCCATTCCTGTTCTAACCCTTTGGCAGCGATAAACACGCAAACAGTGGCACGTTGTCAGTCTGTTTTATTGACACCCGTTCACACCTTTCAACGTTCACAATATTGTAAGGCGAGCTACTAAACTCGCCTCTGCATCGAGAGAGCGCTTAACGAAGGAGACAAAAAATAAGATGCCGAAAAAAGCGAGGAAGAAGACCAAAAAAAAGAAAATCGTATCTTTTGATAATGGTTTCTTTTTCTTTTCTTTTTTTTTTGTCACTTTCTAAAGTTTTATTCTCAATGAAATAAGAACTGTGAAGAAAGCACTATCGTGGCCACTACTAACTAGACCTACACCATTTTACTTTTCATCTTAAAATCATCATTTTGCACTTTCTCGTAATCATATTAACGGGAGCAAGGAATGGCTTCAAAGTTTTAACGCTTCCAAACTACCCAGTCATTGAATATGACTGGCTGGTCATATTCAATGCCTCGAATGTCAAGCTAGTTACATTACATCGATGACGATCGAACAACGAACGATCACCAATCAGAACGAACGGGGCTCCCTCCGGTGAGTCACCGTGCCTTGAAGAACTATTGGGCCTCAAACTCGAACTGTGTACAATCGTATGTACAAGTGGAACTTGTACATACGATCCGTCGCTAAGGATGCAGATAAAATAGCCGGTTCTCTGTACCGTTCCAGTAAGTATATGACTCCTTCCGCTACAATCTACATTTAAAGGAGTCCGATCAGTCCAAAAATGGGCGCCAGCTGTCCTGACCTTATTCTTCAACCTTGGCAGAGTTCAAAGCGTCTCCGAGCGCGTGTGGATGACGAATATTTCTCTACCTTTCTCATACAGGCGAGATCTGTCTAGCCTCTTTCTGCTCTATCGCTACTTACACGGAAAGTGCTGGGACGAACTACATTCCCTGGTCCCTCCAATTCAAACTTTCACAGCAATGACACTCTATCCAACTTCCACTGTAGCAAACCACCCACATTTCCCCACCGTATTCCATTGGTGAGAAATACTTTCTCTTCTGATAGCTTCTTCCATTGAACCACTGCTCTGTGGAACCGACTCCCAAGATGATATTTCCCCGATCACAATAATCTTAACCTGCTCATGGCCAGGGTTAACCATTATCTTCTACTCCTATACGTACAAATTACCTCTTAATGTAACCCTCTACCTCGACTGGCCTCCGAGCCTTGTAAAGGATGAACCTTACTGTAAAAAAAAAATAACAAATAAAACGAGACTGCTATTCTTTAACCACCAGAGATAACCATTTTATTTTATTTTTATTCATTTATTTTTGCCTTCTATCAACCTTCAAGATAGCAACTATTACGCCTTGCTGGTTTCACGTTTTCCACTAGAGAGTGGGTCTCAGTAGTAATATCGATGCCATTGCAACCGACAGTTGCGGAGTTTGGGCTCTGGTCAAGGAAAACGCGCTCAGGTGCCTCACATTAAAACCGACCTATTGTGACATCACGTCGCCATGAGGAAACGTGTAATTTCCTAAATATTCTTGCGTAGTTCTAGTAGAAAATGACAGCTTTTCGTGTTGCCAAAATTGGCAGTTTTTTCTTGAAAAGCCGCGTTGAGATTGGTGAGTTGTTCGCAATACACCTTTGCGAAAAGTAATACTTTATTGTCTCGCAGGCTGGAAGAAACTCAAACTGAATTATCCTTCTGAAATTCCACCAAACGAACAGCAACACCTCCATTTGGATGCAAGCCCGTATTAGTCACAGATTCTGCACATTCACAAGTTTGTTTCCAGTTCTGTTTGCGTCGGACGTTTTCATAAACGAATCATTTTTTATCGCCTGTGACAATTCTGTCCAAGAACGACTGTTTTTCTGGTGTGACAACAAAGAAATTGCCGCAGAAACACGACCGGGTTTGTTCTGTTCCGTCAGAGAATGTTGCACACACGTGTCGATTGTGCAAACGAACCCATATTTTCTTCATATGACGAAACCCTTAGTAATCTCTTCCGTCGAAATCTTTGGTTTATTCTCTTTGATAGCAGGTCACCAGGAGCGTGGTAGAACGTTGAGGTTAAAATCACCCTAACGAAAACTACCAAACCACTTTTTGAACACACGGAGAGACGGAGCACGGTCCAAATAAACCTTCTGAATATTTTTGTCGCAGTTCTGACGTTTACTCTTTTCCGAAAGTCAAAGATCATAATATGGCGAAAATATTTTTCATCGTCCATCGTTAAGGCCTTCATTTTGGGGCAAAAGTCTGACTCACATCTGAACGATGTAAAGTGTCAATCCAGATATCGGCACCACAACAAACGCCATGATCAAGTTATGGCCATTTTATATTAACAATGAAAATCGAACAAGAACTTCTGCAATGATCTGATATAGTCGCATTATAATTTCAAGGTGTTCGAGAGAACACAATTCTAAACTGAGGCTTATAATTTACGTAGGAATTTTTCAAATAAAGAATTATCTTTATTAAACATTTTTTCTATTCTATATCTATCTATCTATCTATCTATCTATATATATATATATATATATATATATATATATATATATATATATATCCATACATGCATACATATATATATACATACTATATTATGCATATATTACATTATATATATATTCTATTATATTATACATATATTATATTATATATTATACATATATGATATTATACATATATTCTATTATATAATATATTCTATATATAATATATGCATAATATAATATAATAATATTGTATTATACATATATTATATTATACATATATTCTGTTCAATAGATTACATATATACATATATATATATATATATATATATATATATATATATATATATATATATATATTGCATTATACATATATTATATTAGACATTTGTTCTATTCACACCAGCATGCTCATCTTGAGTCAAGTTGAAATGAAAGTTGACATTCAAAGGAGAACCAACGAAAAAGCTATTGTTACTAACAAAAAAAGTAAAAAGCAATTATTTCTAACAATACCTTCATAAAGTACTTACTATTGAACTAAATAATACTCACATTATTTAAAAAGCGGGGTACGGAAAAATACTCACCCCCGTCTAATGAGCCTTTCTAAAAATAAGTCTAGCGTTTGATTATTTGGTCAGATTTTAACAAGTGAATCAGGCTGTGGACTTTTCAGCAAAGCCTTGCTTCTAGTGATAATCAACACCAAATCTGTCTAAAATGACCAAGCCATACATTATTAAATAAAAAGTAAACAACCTAAAGCAATGACTAATTAGTCCCTTTCAATGATGAATTACTCCCTTGAGGCCATATTTAAGGGATTCATTTGGGGATAAAACGTAAACATTCAATAAACTCTGACTTGTAAGTGAACGATACAAGGTTTCAATCTCGAACATTCCAGAAATCAGAACGAAAACAAACGCCAGTGTCAAATTGCGGTCATTTTATATCTGATGCCCCCAAAAAATAAAAACAAATAAAACAAACAAATCGTATGTAAGTTTTAAAATGAATTTTAAAAAAATTAAAAATCTTTTTTTGTTCTAATTTCAAGCTAATGTATTAAATTTAATATTTCCAATAAGCAAAGTACTTTTCTGTAATTCAGAAACTAATTTGAATTTTTTTTTTTTTTTTTTTTTGCTAAAATAGATGATTAGCACGCTTTTTTAGTCTTCTTTCATCGCAGTGTAATGCTCTTTATTAAGAAATCTTCCAAAAATAAAATATACTTTTCTGAAACTTTATTGGCTGATTTAAAGTATAATTAATCTGATTTGAACAAATATTATTTATTTTCATTATAAATATCGCAAAAATGCATTTTTACTCCGACAGCAGCTGTTTATTTTAGGTGTTCGCTGGTTGATGATAGATTGATAATATTGTTCTATGGGGGATTCAGGCGTTAACTGAATTAACGTGAACGCCGTCTATATATAGTTTTTAATAACATTAAAAATTTTAGAAAATATTCTCAGAAATCTAATGTTTTACTGAATTTTAAATATTTTTGGCTGTATAATTATAGTTATCCCTCTTATTTTCTGATAATGTTGATATAGTCGACCGTATAATAGAAAATCGGCTCGTTTATACATATAAAAAAATTCAAAATATTTTTGAAAATATTGGAGTTTGATTTGTACTAAGCTTTTCTATTTATGATTAGTAAATATAGTTTTATTTAAAAAATTCACCTACTCCGTATGAATTATTACAGAAATTCAAAAAAAATGTAAACTTTATAAATCATTCTAATTAAAATTAAAAAAAAAAGAAAACAATTCTTGTAAAAATTCATTATTCATCGAAATCATTTTTTCTTAAGACAATAATGCCCATAATATATCTTATTCATAAAAACAATTAAAAGATTTTCTAATTAAATAATGTCTTCGTTTGGTTGCATTTTTTATATTCCGATTCAGAGCAGATTATTTTATAAATGAGTTATTGTTTGAAAAAAAATTTCTAAAATAATTTCATTCATTTGCGAATAAGTTCTGAAAGTTTCATTATAATGCGATAATTATTTGATTTTTGCAAGAATATCCAAATGAAATTGATTTTTTAACCGAAAAAAGGTGCAAATTTTCCTAATACTCTTTGCTGCCCACGCTGACGCAAGAAAAACAAAGATTTTTAAGCAAAATTTCGAACGTGTTAGAAAGAGTTAGAAATTTAATAAAATAATAAAAAAAAATATTTTATCATTGCCTTTTAATAATAAGATAAACATTTTAACGATAAAACTTTGTTTTTATCAATTTTGGCGGTCCTATTTTTCATCAAGGTATTCTCTTTTATCAACGAATTATTGGATATACCTATTTTATATTAACAATGAAAATTTGGAACCTTCTTTTGACATGATAGTTTGTAGCAGTTGGCTAAGTTTAATAAATAAAATAAAATAAAAATATTTCTTAAATCCCCTGAAAAGTATCATCTACCTAAGCGTCTAACGAGCTCTTAAGGAGGTGATACTTTTACATTAGCAACAGCATTCTTAATGACAGGTCAATCAGATAATTTCGTTTCTGAAATCAGATACTTTGATAACCAAAACAAAAGATCACGGACCCTGTACCAAAGCGAAGGATAATCCTATAGAACTCCCCCACTACTTACCTACCTCAATATAAGGCCAGGAAATGGCGCTTCGATGTCTGCTCTCTCTACTCTTTAAGTAGAAGCGGAACAGATTGGTCCGCTACACTAACCACCATAGAAATGACTACTGCCTCCTACAAAGATGAAAGAGACCCCTCCCTCTCTTTTTCTTCTTTTTTATTCATTCTTTTTGTGTTATCGTTCATCTCTTCTTCTTAGTTTTCTTCTTTCGTTTTCATCTTTCTCGTTCATTCCTTTTCTTAGTTTTTTCTTCCTTTTTATTCATTCTTTTAGTGTTATTATTTATCCCTTCTTAGTTTTTGTCTTTCGTTTTCTTCTTTCGTTTTATTCTTTGACATTCATTCCTTTAATGTTTTCATTCATTCTTTTTCTTAGCTTTTTCTTCTTTTTCATTCATTTTTTTTAGTGTTCTCATTCATTCTTCTTAGATTTCTTCTCTTGTTTCTTCTTAGTTTTCTTCATGTTACTCCTTTTTAGTCTTCTTGCTTATTCATTTGCTTTTCGTTTTTTATATTCTCATTCTTAGACTTCACATTCCTTTTTCTTAGTTATCGTATTCATTCTTCATTTTAACATTTTTTTTTCTTCTTCCTCTTCCTTATTCTCCCTCTTTTTTTCTTCGTTTTCTCTCTCGCCCTAATCCAATATACTTGATCCTTGTGAAAATTGGTTGGGGAAAAAAAAGAATTAGATATTGGTTTGGAGAAATGAACAAAGGTTTATTTTCATGCTTAAAATGGCTGACTGCTTGTTGCCTATCGGTTTAGGCTTGTTGCGTTGATAGTGAAATCCGTTCTCTCTCTCTCTCTCTCTCTCTCTCTCTCTCTCTCTCTCTCTCTCCGTTCACGGGAGGTCATTTTCACAGTCTAATGGTCGAAGGGGCAGTCAGCCGTGCTCTCGAGTGGTCTCTATATCTAGCGTGCGTGTGTGAAATCTCTGTCTGTCTGTCTGTCTGTCTCTCTCTCTCTCTCTCTCTCTCTCTCTCTGCCCTCTGTTCTCTCTGCCTGTCCTGTCCAGCTTCCCTTTTAGCCTATATAAGTGAAACGAACGGACGTATTTGTCGATATCTGTGGCAAGCAAGATTCGCGTCGATAATGGTTAGAACTCTGGTATATTTGTGTTTGTTTTATAATTTGTTTTGAGCGTGTGTGTTGTTCTGCGAAACACGTTGACTTCTATGGTGATTATCCAAGCGTAGCGTAGATATAGCCCGTTTCAAGTATGGGGCACCCAGTGATCATCGAACTGCCTATTCCGTCGTAACTGATTTAGCGAGACAAGCTTGCTAACCAATACACCACGTCGTGTCCCCGACTTTGACTTATAGATACAGGAAGGATCAATGTCTGTCACGTACAGTGCTGTTCGATAAAAGTGACTCACCTGATTTTTTTTTTTTTTTTTACTAAATGTTCTCTTCTCCGATGAAACGAAAGTTGAGCTAAATTCAAAGGATAAGCGATCTAAAATCCGAAGAAGAAGCTTTGAAAGCTCTTTGAATTTAGCAGTAAGTACTGTCAAGCATCCGTTCAGTATAATGTTCTGGGGATGCTTTTCTTTTCATGGAACTGGTTTCTTGAAACCTATTGAAAAGACTCTCAGGACCGAGCAGTACAAGAGAAGTTTAGAGTCTTGTCTGCTTCCTTCTGCTGAAAGGGTACAAATCGACCCCACCAAGCTCATTTTTATGCAGGATAATGCTCCCTGTCACAAATAAAAATTGATGAAGGTATACTTTGATGAGAAACAGGTAGGTATTATGACATGGCCGCCTCAATCTCCTGACCTGAACCCCATATAAAACTTATGGAGCATGTTGCTCAACTGCTTTCTCGAGAACCTGTACTTTATAATGCCCCATAAGTTTTCCATGGGGTTGAGGTCAGGAGATTGGGGCGGCCATGTCATAACACTCACCTGCTTCTCATCAAAGTATTCCTTCATCAAATTTGATTTGTGACAGGGAGCATTATCCTGCATAAAAATGAGCTTGGTGGGGTCGATTTGCACCCTTTCAGCAGAAGGGAGCAGACAAGACTCAAAAATTCTCTTGTACTGCTCGCTCCTAAGGGTCTTTTCAATATGTTTCAAGAAACCAGTTCCATGAAAAGAAAAGTA
Source organism: Acanthosepion lycidas (assembly GCA_963932145.1). Classification (NCBI taxonomy): domain Eukaryota; kingdom Metazoa; phylum Mollusca; class Cephalopoda; order Sepiida; family Sepiidae; genus Acanthosepion; species Acanthosepion lycidas. Next base: position 34,209,353 of record OZ010609.1, on the reverse strand, counting down.
TCCCCAGAACATTATACTGAACGGATGCTTGACAGTACTTACTGCTAAATTCAAAGAGCTTTCAAAGCTTTTCTTCGGATTTTAGATCCCTTATCCTTTGAATTTAGCTCATCTTTCGTTTCATCGGAGAAGAGAACATTTAGTAAAAAAATCAGGTGAGTCACTTTTATCGAACAGCACTGTACTTCACGAGATTATGGATCCGCCCTTTTTGCTATAGAAATTAACGTAAATCGATCCAAAATCTAAAAAGATGTTTTCTAATAATGCTAGGGTTACATATTCGATGTATTTCATAGTTAGGTTGTCTTAGCACCTCATAAGACCCGGTTTTATAAAATGAGAGTGCGTGTTCGTGCTTGTTTTCTTCGTAGTTGTAACCATGATAGTGATGTAATATTCAAATCTCAGATAATATGTTGGACACATGTATATCAGTTATGTAATAAATATATTTGGTATTCCATATCATTTTTTATAATCCAAGATACTTGCATTTAAAAAGTGTCCCATCATATATGGAACAACGTGTATATTATGCTGAATTAAGGGCTTAAATAAAGTCTTTATTCGCGAAATAAATTTCTTCTACATGTAAATGTAGATATTATTGTCTCAATTTGACATTAAAATTTGAATTAAATGTTTGCTGAATTTTCAGTGTTAAATTTAGTTTTATTTATAAATGAAGATTTTATCCATCAGGAAGCTTGCGGCTTGGATTGAGAAATCAGAGAGCTGAGTTCGAATTCCGTTCGAATCCACTACATTCACTTTCGCTTGAGAAAAGTATGAAATCATCTTCTTTCCCCAGCTATGGGTAAATAGAAGGGTAGGACAGACCGGGTTCTATAACTTTGGATGGCAACTGGTCTACCGCAGAAAGAAATGGCAACCTACTGCGGGAAAAAAATCTGCCTCGATATTTATATATCGAAAGATACATGATCGCCTAAGCGTGTATAAAGCTTGGCACATAACTGTGACTTTTATGATAAGAGGCTGCGATTTTTTTTATCTTGTTAACGTATCTAGGGAAACTTAATGAACATCAATTGATAGCTTATATATTCACAACCGTTCCAAGGGTTTCTGTTATAACTGGTAAAACTGTTACCTTCATATTCCATATTCTTTATTGTTTCATGAAATAAAAATATTTATTTAGCTTTTACTGCACGTCCATGTTAGGTCTTTGATCTGCTAGACCCACTGAAGTCCTGGGTATAACGATAAACTACATCCAGCAGCAACACCTGTAATCGGGAGATAAGGGGTTTTGAGGAGCGTGGAACAAGTACTTTATTGCTGTTATTCCTAGGTCCACCCAGACCTAGGATGGTAGCACTTGTCACGGTCCCAGCTATGGACAAATAGTGAACCCTCAAACAAAAACAAAAACAAAAAAAACACGAAAGTATAAAAATACATTTTTATAGTAAAGATACCAGCAATACATTTTTATATATAAAAAAAAATGACCAACAATACATTTTATCTGTAGTTGAAAGTATACAAATGCGTTCAAAATATGTTTAGTTGAAGCTATAAAATTATGTTCAAAATATTTAGATTTCGGGATTAAGTATAAATAGAAAGTGCTCTGATCGCGAGATCATCCACGATAAATTTGTACCCAGCTTCTTCTTACAACATTTCATCTTTCTTAACAGATTTATTTAAGCCCTTAATTCAGCATAATATACACGTTGTCCCATTTATAAAGGGACACATTTTAAATGCAAGTATCTTGGATTATAAAAATGACATAGAGTATCAAATATATTTATTACATAACTGATATAGAAGACATTATTTACATTATTCGGACTATTGTCCTCATCTTTGTCGCCATATTTATCACAACGTTTCGGTCGTTGTACGCTCCGGCCTTCTTCAGGTGGTTGGAATGTCGAACTGAACCCTTTATTTCGCTCACCGCGGTAGACTGTTCTAGTTCCACGTGCCATGTTTGATGGATGTCAGTTATCAGTTATCTCCTGTTAATTTCCCTCTGAAAGTTCTCCACTACCTTAACCGGGTATTGAACTCACACTCTTTGGGTCCTGTCACTGGATCTAACCAACGCCTTTATCCACTGTGCCATGTGTCCTTGAGGAAGAAGGCCGGAGCGTACAACGGCCGAAACTTTGTGATAAATATGGCGACAAAGATGAGGACAATAGTCCGAATAATGTAAGTAATGTACATAATACCTCATCTCAGAAATATAGACAGACTCTGATATAGAAGAGCTCAACATATTATCTAAGATTTGAATATTACATCCCTGAGATGGTTGCCACTACAAGAAAACAAGCACGAATTCGCTCTCTCATTTCAAAAATACATACATTATGTGAGTTCATCATCAGCAAAAGATATTAGATACGTGTAGGAAATAGCAGATAAACTGTTGAACTCTTGTATAATAGTTATGTAATAATTATATTTGGTACTTTATGTAATTTTTATAATCAAGATGCATGCTCTGTGGCAACATCATGGGACACCGTCTTCGTATACAATCTTCGCATTATGAAAATGTAGGATATACTTAATAATAAACGTGATAAAAGTCAAAAACAAAAGCATCAGGAAACTGAATGAAATCGGCTAGAGTATATGTCCAGACACGTCTAAAGATATATTAAAAAAAAAAAAAAACTTAAATTCCTACATCTTCATCATTTTTGTCAGTGCATAATTGTAACCGACGCTTGCGTTTTATATCTCCGCTATCCTTCCTACACATATAATATTTCATTACCAAAAACATTATTTTAGTCTGATGAAGTCCTTCTATAGGAAGAAACGCGTTACATGCAATGTTTCCACTTAGTCATTAATTTGCCTAATATTGTTCTGATATATAGAAATTTATACAGGGTGCAGCAGAAGTACCTCCCACATATAACCCCCCCAACCCGATCAATACCTCTCACATGATTACATTCAGGCCTCTGATAAGGAGACACGGTGGAGTAAATCAGAGCGCCGAGTTCGAATTACAGTAGAATCCATTACATTCACTTACGTGCTAATACCCTTTCGAAAGGTATGAATCTTCTTCTTCTCTCCCCGAGCTATCAGTAAATAGCAGGACAGACCTTGTTCTATAGCCTTGGATGATCTACCGCAGAAAGAAATGGCAGCCTACTGCAGAAAAAAATCTGCCTCGTCAGTCATGTATCGAAAGATACATGATGGCCTAATCGTGTATCACAAATGGCACATAACTGATTGACGATATATATATGTGTGTGTGTGTGTCTGTGCACATATACTTTCTCGGAATAACGTAAACGTTTACCGCTGGTATGAAGTGGAAATATTATACTGAATCAATTGCTAAGTCTGTAGCTAAGAATGTTGGCTCACTTAGTCGTGCTAGACAGGTTTACTCGCCAGAATCTATCTTACATAGTTATATATCTACAATTTGTCATTGCTTTGAATATTGCTAACTCGAATTTGTTTGAACAATTTTTGTCAAATTCTAAACGATTAATATAGGCAAAACAAAGCGCGAGTTAATTTTTTTAGGTAGTTTCAACATATTTTAAAGTTATTAGGCTTATTATAAAAACTGCCATCTGAAGTGATAATGCAAAACCAGAAAATCATTTTTTACTTCAATAACAGGGTAATACAATTATCAACAATTGATCAACACCAATAATAGCTAAATAACGAACATATAACTCTTTGAAGCAGTTGCATCTTATATTAAAAAAAGAAAAATAGTTTTTACTAGATTTCTGAGGATTTGTAGGTTAATTTTGTCGTCCAGATTTTTTTTATATTAAAAATACGAATGTTTGAATTCCGAAAAATAATAAAAGAAAAATTCAAAGAAAACATGCCTGTTAAATCAATCATTTGCATTTACAAACATATGTACATGAATTCAATCGAGTTAAAAAGGAATAAAAATAGTTTTTGAGATAAAATCTTTGGGTAGTTGACCCATAGAAAATCTGCGGTTTAAAACAACATTTAGTAGTTCGTCCACCGTAAAAAAAAAACTATGTTCGAGAAAAGACATTTAAGTAATTGGTCTACAGTCAAAAGCTGTGGTTGAGAAAAAAAAGCCTTTGATCGTGAGCGAAGATTCATTGACCGTCCTAGATAATTCGTTTGAAGACGCCGAGACATTTTTTTTTATAAGGTTTTTGTTTGATTGGTCACATATTTTACATGCGGATGTTAATTTCTAACCATTAGACATTTTGATTTAAACGGTATGTATTGTAGAATATTTTTGGCATGTTTGTAAACATTGTCTGTTAAAGGTTGGAAAATAAAGTTTAGGCTTGTTTTTATATGGTATGTATGTAGTTATGTAACCATTTTGGCTGAAAATAGAGTGTATTTCCTATACCTGAAGCTAATAGTTTAATTTCGGGATAGGCATGAAATTGCTGGAAAATTGAGCATAGCATGATCAAAAGTTAAAAACGGCCTTAAACATGACAAAAATATTTTTTTATTGTCTAAATGTATATGTTAAGGAAAGATTTTTTTAATTATTTTTTTACATTTTTAATCATTCCTAGCACGTCCAAAATTGTCGTTTAAAATCATTTTTTTTAGTCCGGAAAATTGACACAAAATCGATCGTCTTTCATTTTTTTTTTTTTTTAATTTTGTAAACAAAAGTTAATTTTTCCGTTTAAAATTCTATTAAAAATCATTATACTTTTTAAAAATTTATTTTAAATTTATAAAGTTTAAAGTTTATTTAATATATTTTAAAACAAACATTACTGACTATTACGAAAAAATGTTTAAAACAAGAGACAGCAGGTCTTAACAACGGCAGCAAGCATTGACTGCTTACGCAAGAAAGTTATCGAACGGAAGAACAGAAGTGACATAATTTAGCTTTTTATTGAACCAACTAATTTACCTCGTTATTTTTAAATAAAAATTTCAGCGTTCTAATTTTTTTTTATTGTTTCCTCGTACTTAGCTTTCCCCTTTTACGTTTACGATGCTTTATGGAAATTTTTAAACTAAGAATGTTGAGACTGAGATAAAATTTCATAAGAAAAGTACATACAATTAATTAGGTACCTTTCTTATGAAAGGTTAAGTGTACATAAAATATAATTTAATATACATTTATTGCATTTTATGGTATTATTTGTGCTTCCAGATAAAGACACATGGTACAATGGATAAAAGCGTTGCTTAGATCCAGTGACACGACCCAAAGAGTTTTGAGTTCAATACCCGGTTAAAGCAGTGGAGAACTTGGAGGGGGGAATTAACAGGAGATAACTGATAACTGACATCCATTAGACACGGCACGTGGAACTAAAATAGTACACTAGCAAGCGAAATAAAGGGTTCAGTTCGAAATTCCAACCACCTGAAGAAGGCCGGAGCGTACAACGACCGAAACGTTGAGATAAATATGGCAACAAAGATGAGGACAATAGTCCGAATAATATAAATAGTATACATAATACCTCATCTCAGAAATATATATTGATTCAATATACTTTTTACACTTCATGTCAGCGGAAAAACGTTAGTCACTCTCCTTAGATTATTAAAAGAAAGCGGTTTCATTTTTTAGGCGTTAAAATGATCAAACTACCCCTTGCCTCATTTAACAACAGATTGTAGGTGTTTTTTATGTAAGTTTATGTGATAACTTCAGACGGTCAATAGACTCAAATATAGACATATATTAGTATATATTACTTTTCCCAAACCAAATAAATATAGACCCAAATAGAAATGGCCAATATTTATCTATAGATTCAAGTAAATATTTGTAGTCTTTGATATAAACGACAAATATTTACCTATCGACGAACAAAGTAAATGCATGTAGTTTGTAGACTAATACTTGCCTTTTCAGAAGCAAATAAATGTTTATATATACAAATATAAATAACAAATATATACTTATCCCTGAACCAAACAAATTCAAATATAAACGACCTATATTTACATATACCCGAACAAAGTAAATTAAAAAGACCGACTTCAACATTAGGCCGAAAAGTGTTGAAATGTCGTAAAAATGAACCAACTCAAAGCCAATCGTTAGTGCTTAGTGATGCTTTGATTTAAATGTTATGCAAATATTGTATTAGGTTCACATCTGACAACAAACGAAATAATGTACAAATATACCAGCTTTTACTAGAGTAGTGGAAATGTGACATCATTTTACATTTGAAATGGCTAGATGTAACCCAAAGTTCCATGCTGTTTCTCCTACCGCACTTCTCACTTGTGAAATTCTCTCAAGGTGTTGTTAAAAATTGCCGCAAAACATTGTTGATTTATTTAAGATGGAAAGATCTATGATGACATGACTTTGTATTATTTTATAGTATATTTATTTATATTTATAGTATATTTATTTTCAATATTTCTTCTTGAATTGTTCACCTATATTACATATAACCCATAATTGTACATAACTGGGTTACAATATAATTTATATTTTATATGAATACTGCCTTATTGAAATTGAGATGTAGTAAAGTTGGTGGAGCGTATCATAGATTTGGTGGAAGCACACGCGACCGTTACACCGGCCCTGTATATAGATATGTTAGAGGTCTGGAGTTGTTCATCAGATGTGAAGACAGGTCGTCTGTGATGGATCCAATTATATTTTATAAAGTCTTGTAAAGAGGCTTCAGTTCTTTCTATAATCCCTACGGCCTCTTGATGCTGAATAATGGCGTTATAAGCAGTAGTCAGATTTTTTTCTAAAGAATGCATAGTTTTTTGCTCTTTCAAGGCAACTTGATTATTAAATCACACAGATTTCATCTTGTCTTCATGCCAGGGTAATTCCACTAAATATTCGCTAAAAAATGTGTTTAATTGATTAAAAAAATGAAAACAAAGTTTTATCATCAAAATCTTTTTGTTAAGAGTAAAGACCAAAGGATTGTTTTATATAAAATTTTGGTTAAAAATCTGGCGTCAACGTGGGACGGAAAATTGGAGCCTATTTCTAGGATGGAAAACGCACTGGTTTCGAAATTCTTTATTTTTTTTTAATTTTTAAACAAAATTTTGAAGATAGTAAAAAATATAATTTAAGAATAACAAATTAAAAGATATAATTTAAGAATAAAAAAAGTCTTTACTCTTCCCTATTAGCAATAACATAATTTTGACGATAAAAACTTTGTTTTTATTAAGTTTAGGGCATTTTTTCAACATGTATACTCATTTTTTTAGCAAATCTTTGTAGGTAGAAAGTACCTATATATATATATATATATATATATATATATATATATATATATATATATATCCAAATGCAATAAGAACGAATCAAATATAAATTCAAACATTCATAACATTGATTTAAAAAAGGGCTCAATACAAATGTAGTGGTATAATTATTTACTATAGGTTATTACATTCGAACATACATACATATTTATATGTATGTTTATATTATTTGCTTTGTTATTTATGATTAGTAAATATAGTTTTCACTTAATAATAATATCATCTAAAAAGCTGAACTTAATAAGAATTTTAAAATATTTAACATACATATGTATAATAAAGTATATATATATATATATATATATATATGGATATATATATATATATATATATATATATATATATATATATATATATATATATATATTGTAAACAAAAATTTAGTTTCATAGAATTTAAATATGACTTTGTAAATAACAGCGCATTCTTCAAAAGTAACATTTTTGAAGTTTTGGACTAAAAAGTTCCCTTTTAATGAATGCGTTGCCTCATATTCAAACCATATATATATATATATATATATATAGAGAGAGAGAGAGAGAGACAGACAGAGACAGAGACACACAGAGAGAAAAAAGACAGACAGACCGAGACCGATAAAAAAGAACGTTATTTAATGGTCGAATGGGGTAGAATCGAAGACAAGAACTATGGAAAATCTCTGCATTCTGTCTTGAAACAACCATTTGTTTCATTGTATGAAACTAGACAAAAAATTAAGTATTCCTTCTTTGCCGTATTCAGTAATATTTCTATAAATGTTAGATAGATAGATATAGATAGATAGATATTAATCAAACTGGGCGTCAGATTACAACATGTCCAACAAAATAAAGTAGGTGTTTAACGACTGACCCCTAAATATCCCTTCAACTCCATTATGTTGTTAATAGCATTGTCCAGTTGACCGCGCTATGGGGGCAGGCGAAATCATGTCTAGGGTTTAGAGAGTCATTAATTTTAGTTGGCGACTGATATTTTTCCAGACCACACTAAAAACTGAATATTCATCTAATTTGTCATTTATTGCTCTGGGTTTGTCGGTCTTTCTATTAAACTGTTTCTCTTTTTAAGGTGTGTCGCTACCGCACACCGATCTTTAACAACTTTCATATCCTTCTTTGCCCACAACTTCCAGTTAGACGAATAAGTGTATTTATATTTGATGTAGTTAGGCAGCCAGGATGAGAATTTTTTTTAAAATAAAATGGAATAGTAATGTTATCGGTAATACTAACTGTTTCATTAATATAGGTACTTTCACATATTCGCAATACCTAAGGTTCATTGTTTTGTTTTTTTTTTTAATACAGAACCTTTTGTTTTAATTTCAATCTCATAGATTAAATTTATTACTAATAAGCAAAATACTTTGCTGTATTTCAAAACTAATGTAAATTGACTGAAGGGAGTTTTTATTTTTTTACTAAAATAGGTGATTAGCACCCTTTTGTAGTTACCTTTCATCGGAATGTAATTCGCTTTACTAAAAAATCTTTCAAAAATTGCATACTTTTACTGCAATTTTATTTGAGGAATATTAGCTGATTTAAAGCATAATTAATTTGATTTGAAACAAATATTATTTGCTTTAAGTTTAAAATATTGCAAAAATGCATTTTTTAACCCGAGAGTATCTGCGTTTTTAAACAGGCAGTGGCCGTTTTGACGCCTTGACCGCCCGATGACACATTTAACGTTGTTCTACGGAGAGATTATCTGTAAAAGATACCTGATGGAAATGATATGAGCACCTTTTTGACATAATTTTTAAGTATTCAGTAATTTTAAAAAAACTAGGAAAATATTCTCCGTAATCTAAAGTTTTAGTGAATTTTAGAAATGTTGACTTTACATTTACTATAGGTATCATTTCTCTTTTCTGATAATGTGTATGGTCGCAAATACTTACAAGAACTTGCACGTATTTACACATACAAAAAAATCCAAAATTCTTTTAAAAATATTGGTGTTTGATTATTTCTGTTAAGCTTTGTTATTTATGATTAGTAAATATAGTTTTCACTTAATAATAATATCATCTAAAAAGCTGAACTTAATAAGAATTTTAAAATATTTAAAACTTAATATTTTTTTCTAATTTAAATTTAATTTTAATTTGTAAAAATTCATTATATATTTTCTTGAGACAATAGTGTTCTTAACATATCTTATTTATAATAACAATTAAAAGTTTTTCTAATTAAATAATATCATAGTTTTATTGCGTTTTTATTTTACGATTCAGAGCATGATTTAAATTCTCCAAGGAGTTCTGTTATTTTTAACTAATATAAATATGAAGAAGCTGAAATTTTAATTTCTCGGAATTAAGCAAGTAGAGTTAATATTCATTCCTTTGTAATATTCATTGTGAATAATTACTAAAAGAATCATTAAAATCCGACAATTATTTGATAGTTGCAAGAATTTCAAAAACAATATATTGTTAACGCAAAGACTCTAAAATTCCCTATACTAAACTTTTGTCAACTCGCTGACGCATAAAAACAAGATTTTTGACCACAATTTCGAACGTGCTAAAAAGGATTAAAATTTTAATAAAATAAACAAAAAATACTTTTGTCGTTCCTTTAAATAATTACATAAATATCAAGTTTAGTGCCTTTTTTTCATCATGGTATGTTCTGTTTTAGAAAACTTTTGGAAATACCTAAATTAATTTAATTTGAAACAAACATTACTTACTTAAAGTTTAAAATATCCCAGAAATCCATTTTTTTATCACAGCGGTAGCTGTTTATTTTAAGTGTTGACAGCTTGAATGACAGACGTAAGTTTTTTCTTCGGTGGATATATCTGTAAAATTAGCTTGACGAATAGCATGAGCCCCTTTTTATATAATTTTAACTACGCAGAAATCTTAAAAATTTAGGAAAATATTCTCCATAATCTAACGTTTTATTGAAATAAAACTTTAAATACTTTTTCAAATATTGGGCATCGAGGAATTATACTCGTTTTCTTTTTCTATTTATGATTTTCAAATATAGTTTTTACTTAATAACTATATCATTTCACCTCTACAAAGACAGAATTTTAAAAGATTTAAAACTTTATAAATTATTCTAATTAATTTTTTTTTTAAAGTGAAAACAATTCTTGCAAAAATTCATTATACCTCATTTTACAAAAAGGAATTGACGATTTAAATTCTCCCAGTTCTACTCTTAACTAATATAAATATTAAGCGAGACAAAATTTAATTTCAATGAAATTTTATAAAATTAGTAAGTGGCGGATAATAAATGTAAAACAATAGTTTTAACAAGATTTTCTAAAAAAGCAATATTTCTAAAATAATTTACCGTAATCCCCCATGTATAATACGCATTTTTTCTAAAAAAAAAAAAAAAAAAAAAAAGCAAAATTAAGGATGCGTATTATGCACAGATACAAAAAATCTTTTAAAAAAATGCCGTTTCATAGTTTGATTTCAGTTGTGAAATGGCTGCTGACCACAAACAAACGACAATTTGACAATAATATTTGGCGAGTGCGACTCCATAAGGATGTCAAATAAAATCATATGTACTTGATTTATAATACATAAAAATGTAAAATAAAATAAGAATTATCATAAAACTAAATTAGAATAATATTATTATATTTTTAAAACCATTTTTTAATAAGAGTAGGAAACGCTGGCCGTAATGAAACTGGAGATGTACAAAATATAGGGTTTGATTACCAAACAATGGGTGCGTATTATGCTTGAGGAGAAGCATTTTACCACACTTTCAGCACAATTTTAAGGATGCTTATTATGGATGAAGGTGTGTTATACACGGAGTATTATGGCAATTCATTTGTGAAACAATTATTTGATTTTTGCAAGAATGAATGTGTTTTTCCTCCCCCAAAAAAGACGCTAGGATTTTTAAACAAAATTTTGAACGTTTTAAAAGGATCAAAAACATAATTTAATAATAAAAAAAAATCCCCCTTTTTCCCTCTTAATAATAACATTATGGTTTTGACGATTAATCTCTGTTTTTATTAAGTTTGGCGTATTTGTTTTCATCACTGTATGTTTTTTTTTTTTTTTTTTTTTTTTTTTTAGAGAATCAATGGCGGTACTTGCATTATTAAGAGACATTCAGCATTCATTGACCTGCGTGAATCTAGTTAAGTTTTTCTGCACTGTCTGGCCATCGAAATAGGATTAAAACATAATATCTGGCCTCGGGCAAACAAACTAAATTTTATCTCTCAATTATGTCTGCAGGTAGGGCGCAAGTAAGCTGCGTAACTGTCTGCAGACAGAACGCAACTGAAAATATATAGTGGTGCTTGTTCTCGAGGAAGAGCTGCCAGCGGCAGTACATCCCTCATTTTACCAAAGACGTAGAATCGGGACTGGACTATTTTTGGACCTGTCCAGTGTGTTCACTATCGGGCTCCCACACTTTAAACTCACTTTGTGCCACACCCTGCCAGCGTGGGGCGTCAAGTAAATACTTGTATCTGCCCTCGGGCGAACAAAATACATTTTTTCTCTCAGTTGTATTTTTGTCTTCGGACAGAGCGTAATCCAGTCGTGTCTTTGTCTTCGGGCAGAGAGCAACTAAAAATATTATTGAGAAGTGTCTGGTCCCGGGGAACAGCTGCATTAAAGAGGGTAAATAATAACCATATCAGCGCAACAGAATATGTATTTCCTTCGGGTACTTCACGAGTTTATGGGTCCACCCTGTTTACAACAGAAATTCAAATTAAATAGAATCCACCTGAAAAAATCCATTTCTATACGGTTACATATTCGATATATTCAATAGTTCGGAAGTCCAAGTATCCCATTAGTACCTTCACTGAAGAACTTCTCCATTTGACATTAAAATTTGAATTAAATATTCCTTGAATTTTCAATTTATTTGAGACTGGGTTTTTGTCCACTTAAAGCAGATCATGGGCAAACTTTTTTTCGAGAAGTGAATTGTAGGATCCATGACTCATCGCAAGGTAGACCGCACTACTTAACAGATTCAAGTAGATTTCGTAGTTTATATCTCAGCTATTTTCAATACAGAAGACCATATGCGCAAGCATGTGTATTAGAAATGATAGGAAAATTTTATTTTTTAGAAAATATTTTATCATAATTAAAAAATTGAAGCCTTTCTATAATATTATCCCTGATGATAGTGTGAGTAACACATGTCGCTGCGTTCGATTTATTTTTAATTTATTTATTTGAAAATAAAAAAAAAACATATGTGTCTTTAGAGAAAACATTATTATGGATGATTCCTGTTTCAAAAACAAAAGATCTTTACACGTATGATCTTCCTTAGTGAAAATCGCCAATGGTTTAAAATACTGACAACGTTAATTTCCACACAATTTTACAATATTCAAGAAACATTAAACTTAATTATTTTTTGCGTACGTGGTTATATATGAGAGAGTGTGTGTGTGGGGGGGGGACAAGTGAGATCGAAACATAATAAAATTTTAAGAAACGTTATTTTCCTTATGAAATTAAGCATGCTATTTAGAAAGACTAAACGGGCCGCCTGTGGCCCGCGGGCCGTACTTTGCCCGTGACTGGATTACAGGTTGGGATTTTGTCTGTTGGGATTTCGACAATTGGCATTTTGTACTTTTAGCGTAAAATTAATGCTTGGTGGAGCTTTAGGTGACCAGAGATACACCCTTGTACAAATTAATACATACATACATACACACACACACACACACACACACACACACATATATATATATATATATATATGTACACCCTTGTACAAATTAATACACACGCACACACACACACACACACACACATATATATATATATGTACACCCTTGTACAAATTAATACACACACACACATATATATATATATATATGTACACCCTTGTACAAATTAATACACACACACACATATATATATGTACACTCTTGTTCAAATTAATACACACACACACACATATATATATATATGTACACCCTTGTACAAATTAATACACACACACACACACATATATATATATGTACACCCTTGTGCAAATTAATACACACACACATACCTATATATATATGTACACCCTTGTTCAAATTAATTGAAACAAAACGAATAATTCCGTTATTTCTTTTTTTCGTATTTTTACAATGAAATACGACCCAGTGCATATATTAGTACTTCGTATGTCCATTCGACAAAGTCGTTCATTGCAGACTGACCACAGATTCTCGATTGGATTTAAATCAGGAGAGTTTCCGGGTCACTCTAAAGTATTTTGATTTGCTCACTGGTAAGGCTTGCCAGTGTGTTTGTGCAGCGTCACAATTTTCTTACGCTTCCTTGGAGTAACGTCCATTGCAGACAATGGCCGTAGGAGAACTAATCGACTGTCGAGACAATTGTGTCTTGGCGGGATAAAAATCTGATACAATCACAGATGACGCAATATTTTTTAAGGACAAACAAATTTCATCATATACCCCGAAAATAAATTCATATTACTGCTCGCCCCTGCAAATGACCTAATCAGAGGAAAAAATAGAAATCGATGGCACCCTGTCACTCCAGTGGGTCTAAATCCGACCGTATGGTGAAAGAAAGGGAACTAAGGCGATTGTTTCAGTTAATTTGCACAAAGGTGTAATAACATTTTTCAAAATCTTTTTTCAAATCAAGTACGCCATATTACGAATATCAATTATTTTTTAAATTAAATTTTATGGCTCTATTTGGATAGACTAGTTCACGCATAAAAATTAAGGAGAATGTTTTGGGGAAATCATTTTTGCTGATTAGTATCCCTTAGATCGCGACACTCGTCAAAATCGAAAAATATTGATTTCTTATCGTTTTAGAAGGGCGTCCTAGCGATATAGAATCATATCTATCCTTTTCCTAGACTGTGTGTCCTCCCAAGACTAAAAGGCTTAATTTGTCTTACTATTTAACCCATACCTGAGGGAAGAGAAGAAATGTATTCATATCTTTCCCAAGAGAATTAGTATGGAATTATTGCAACGATTTTGGTCGGGATTTGAACCTAGGTTTCTGATTTCATTATTTGCCGAGAGCGATTGCTAAATCCGTTGTTAGGAAATTTGGTTCAATGTCACACGCCAGACATTTTTCTCATCAGAATCCATCTTATTTTGTGTATCGCATTCCTTCAAGAAATAAACGATCGTACCTCTACGCATTTATAAATCAACCATTCATCCGTGGATCGCTGCTATATCTGATTTGGTTCTCCGGCTATATATATATATAGAGAGAGAGATTATCAACAAAATCCAAAGAAAGGTCTGTAATGATATCGGTCCTGACCTGGCATCTCGACTTCAGTCACTTTCCCAACGCCATGACCTGGCTTTTCTCTGTCTTTTCTATAAATATTTTTTATGGTAGTTGTTATAATGAGGCTCTCCTCCTTGGTACCCCGACCAGAAGAATTTAAACGTGCTACTAGATTGGCAATTAGGTCACATCGGTTTAATGTTGAAATAGCTAAGCGTAGTTTCTTTTCTAATAATTTCTTTCCTCTGTGTGTAACTCTCTCTTCCGTTTTCTTGCTTACCTGTCAATTACAATTTTCAACAACTTAAATGCAACTTCAATGGCCATATTCTGTCTTCCTGAATCCTGTTCATTAATTATATTTTCTCTTCACTAAATTCCTTTCGTTCTCTTTCGTTCACAGTGGGCCATTGCGCCTTAGTGGCATTATCCCCTTCCTTGGAGTGAAATGATTAAAACCAACTTAGAGATAGAAAGAAAATAAATTCTGTTTTCATCCAGAAATGTTACTTCGTATCAAAATTTGTTTATTTAGGGCACGCACAACTAGGGATAAAAACAAAATTAATCTATTTACATTATTTACATTGTTCGGACTGTTGTCCTCATCTTTATTGTCATATTCACAACGTTTTGGCCGTTGTACGCTCCGGCTTTCTTCAGGCGATTGGAATTTCGAACTGAACCCTTTATTTCGTCCATCGATCGTTTTAGTTCAACGCTCCATACTTTTTCCAGATATCTCAGTTACCTCCCTTTAACTCAATTCTCCATGTTTTTTTTGTTTTTTTTCACCACTGCAGTAGTCACGTACTGAACTTACAACACATTGGGTTAAGTCAATGGATCCAACCAACGATTCACTGGGCCATGTGTCCTGTGGTTATTGCAGTGGTGAATAAAAATTTGGAGAGTTGTGTTAATAAAATGTGGATGAAATAAAGGATAATGTTGGAAATAAAGAAGAAGACTTGAAAAATGTATAATCTCTATTATGAAAAAATATATGATTCTCTGTTCGTTACGAACACTCTGCGTGTGATTTTGCTTCGGTGTACATATTATGTACATATACATATGTTTGTGTTTTGCGCGTGTGGCTTATATATGCTTGTGCTATTTAATGTATACACACACACACAATTATACTGAATGTGAAAGACATCAGAATAATGCGTACCTTCCCATTGAGTCTGGTTAACACCTACTATAAAATAATAAATTTAGAAGCAAGAAAACGTATATTTTTTAACCTTAAAATAATCACATAATTATGAGATTTTATTGAAGGCTTGTGAAATTATTCTGATATATATAGAATGATTTTTATAGATTTTGATTTTTTTAATAAATTTTCGCTGTCGTTGTATTAAAATATATATGCACAAACACAAACAATTTGATTGATTCATTTTCTCCAGTTCATCAACCCTTTATTTAAAGACTGTGGAGTAATGGGTAGCAGGTCGGATTGAAGAATTGGAGAGTCGAGTTCGAATTCCAGTCGGATCCATTACATTCACTTACGTGTTAATACCCTTGGGAAAGGCATGAATCCATCTCTTCTCCACCAGGCTATGGATAAATAGCAGGACAGACCAAGTTCTATAACCTTGCATGGCAACTGGTCTACTGCAGAAAGAAATGGCAACCTCCTGCGGAACAAAATCTGCCTTGTCAGTCATGTATCGAAAGATACATGATCGTTCAAACGTGTATCACGCATGGCACATAACTGACTGACTGACCGTTGGGAAATATATTAATCCTCTTCTCCCTCCAGCTATAGGTAAATAGCAGAACAACTGTGTTCTATAGCCTTGGATGACAACTACAGAAAGAAATGGCAACCTGCTGCGGGAAAAATCTGCCTCGTCAGTCATGTATCGAAAGATACATGATCGCCTAAGCGTGTATCACGTATGGTACATAACTGACTGTCTTTATGTATGATAGACTTTGAAAGAAAAAGAAAGAGAAAGATTGCGTCCGTATTAGTATTAATATTGTATGAATGTTTTAGATGATAATAGTTTAGTGATACACGTCTTACTAATTAACCCATAGCAGGGAGAAGAAGAGGTGGATTCATACATTTCCCATGGGTACTTGCACGAAAGTAAAGATAATGGACTCAACGGGAATTGGATCTTCTCTTTCCGTTTCTTAATTTCATGTTAACTACAAACTTCAAAAATGTAAAAGCAACGTCGTTCATTCATTTTCTGACTTTTTGAATCATGTTCTTCATTGTCTTTTCTCCTCAATACCACGTTGTCATTTTCTTTCACTCTCAGTAATCCCTTGTGTCTTAGTAACTTTATCGCCTTGTTTGGGGTGAAATTAGTGATATTTAGTTCCACCAATTCAGACTTTACAGCTAAGAGACGCTATGCTTCGTCCACAGAGTTGAATCAACCTCATTCCCTCTTACTTTATATGAGGGAAAAACAGAAGCTTTGTTTTATGATGACATTCAACTGACATATATATATATATATATATATATATATATATATAGAGAGAGAGAGAGAGAGAGATAGATAGATAGATAGATAGATAGATAGATAGATAGATAGATAGATAGATAGATAGATAGATAGATAGATATAATCGGAATCACCCCAAGCAAGGTAATATTGTCGCTAAAGACAAGTGGGTTACGGAGTGTCGAAGAATAAGGCAATTGGCATTGCACTTAATTTTTGGCTGATTAAAGTTGGCTGGAAAACATGAAACCAGAAGGAAGTTCCACAAGCGAGAAAAGAAACTGTTAGCATAGAATTTACGGCTACATCTAGCTATAGCCCAACTGTAAATCTCGACACCAGTCTAGTGCTCCCCTTAAATTCAAAAACTCTTGGTACCATCGCGAAGTGCTAAATCGAACAATTTACCCATGCAAGTATTTATAAAAAAAAGACATAGAGAAGCAACTTTACGGCGGTGGGAATGTAACTTTTTATGAAGCAAAATCTGGAAGCTCTGTATTATACTGACATTTAACTGGTATTTACTAATATGGACCAAATGGAAACAGGAAGAATACAGCATGCGATGGATAAATTGTCATCTAAATTACGCAAAATTGAAGATAACACTGACATCTCATTTTAACAGATATATTTACCAAAATTACAAAAGAATATCTTGAAATATTAGGTTGGTGCAAAAATAATGACGTAATAATGTTGTTTTTTGACGTTAAAAATACGTCAAAAAACGACATTATTACGTCATTATTTTTGCACCAACCTAATACTAAAGATTAAATTTATTCAATAAAATCGCTCAACTTCAGAATTTCGCCTGCATCTCTTCTGGACGGTTTCCTTGTTTAAGTTGGTGAATGCCGACATAATCTTTGCCTTCATTTCATCTTTGGCGAAACAAGCAGTATTGTTGGTCTCTCGCTCAACTGTACCCCACACATAATAATCAAGGAGATTGCAGTCTAGGGAGTTAGGTGGTCAGATGTAAGGAGTGATGTGGGAGAAGAAATTGTCTGACAGCCATGACTGGGTCCACCTCTTTGTGTGGCATGGTGCAGATTCCTGTTGCCAGACGTAGAATCTTCCAGCAGCCTCCTTCTTGACCCAGAGCAGCACTGCCTCCTCAAGGCACTCGATGTAGGCCTCCGTGTTGAGTCTGAGACTCTCACCAACAAATTCGGGTGTTCTTTATCTCAACAGAACGATTAGAGTGAGTTTTCCGACTGGCCCTACCTTTGTAATCACCATTAGACTCAACCAACTCTTTCCGAATACTCTGCATTCTCGTCAGATTGACACCTAAAACACTGAAATGTACATAATGAAGCTTACGGCACGAATGCAAAGCGGTACTATATGCCGTTTCCAAATTTCTGGCGGAGTGAATTCCGTTATGGTGTTCTTTTTTCTCACTGAGGGTACCCAATTGACCCTACTATACTGTGCAGTAGTCGACATCAAAAACAAACAACGCGCATGCGCGTAATTAAAAATATAAAGTGGCGACAATTTACCTATTGCATCCAGTATGTCTTACCTGCCGAGAAAAATCAACATTTGTCGCCCTGGCTTTTACTTACTAAGGATTTCTTTGTATTTTACGGCTTATCAACCCTTTGCAGGCTATTTAAAGCCAGACAATTTTTAGATTATAACAAATTTTTATGGTGATACATCTTTTCATTTTCTATAGGTATTTGTGCGTAAGTAAATATATTGAACCCCACGGAAATTGGAAATCAGCTCTCCGATTAACGTTCTCGCCGTTGATTAACTTCAGTGATCTTACAGGAACTGATGTTTCAACATGATACGGCCGTAAGCCTTCCACCGTTTGAATAACACTGAAATGGACATCTGCATCACGAGATCTAATTTCCCTTTCAGTCTGACAACAACCCCAGGGTAACAGCAAAAGTGCTTGAGCCAAAATGTGCACCTCTTTGAAGTCATTTTTATGACTCCTGTATTTAAAAAGAATGTCATTTTTCTAATATATGCAGCATTTTAAATGCGCAAACAATTTGTTTTTTTTTTTATTTATTTAATCGTCTTGCCGTCAGCGAAGTGACAGAGTGCGAACTACTAAGTGTGACAGATGAAAAGTAACTTCGAAAAATATGCTTGTAGGTAATAGATAGATTAAACTTCTAAGGTAAGTAATATAATTATTTGCATAAACATGACGAGTTGAACAGACAATCGTTTATCTATCCCCTTCCCTTCTCAATTTCCTTTTCTTTTCTCTATCCTTCTCTCAACATCGCGGCTTAAATCGCTCCAACAAACAATTCCCCCCTTATATACAAAGGCTTGGCGATGCGTACTAATACAATTTAAAAGAATGTTGAACGAATACAAACTGTAAAGTGGAGTCCATTAGGCCCACTTTTATTGTAGTATTTTATCATTTTCACGCTAAACTTACAAAGCGTCGTTGCCTAAAAGACAAGCGGATTTAACTCGGGTTTGTAAAAATTCCTTTCCATTTACCGCTCTCTTCGTTTTATCTCTTTGGAGTTTATAAGCGAGTGATTACGCTTATGAATACGGTTTATGGCTCATAGATTTCTTTGCATCGGACATCAAAAGACTGAATTTTATTTGAAATACATTTCCCGAGGCTTTCAAAACGAATAAAAGGAAAAAAAATAAGGTAAGAAAAATTCATGAACGAATCATGGAAAGTAAGAAAGAATGAAGAAATGAAAATAATGAATGAAAAACTGATGAAAGCAGAGTAGAAAGAAGATAATTTAATAATGATGAAAAAAAAAAAAAATGATAGAAAGAAAGAAGGAAAGAAAGAAAGAATGAAAAAGAACAAAGTTTGACCTTCGCGCCTGCAAAAGGATGCAGTGTAAAAAGGACGGTTTTTCCATTGACACCGTTATGTTTTAACTACCTCCACTTGTAGAGAATGTTTATTGCTTTAAAAAACGATGATTAGAATTGTAATAAAACCCAAACATATGAAAAGTGAATTTATACATTTTCTTTGTTGTTGAGAATTGAAAACAAAAATATTAATCAATATTTATTTATTAGATTATTTATTTGCAAGAATAATTTTTTATTTACACCATTCTAAAAACGAATAAATTTGAATTGACGCAATGCAATATTTATCATTTAAAATTTATAAAGAAATAAATATGAATACAATTTTTTATTAAAAAAATTATGAATATTTACTAAATTATATTAACTAACTATAAGGAATTTCTTATTTACCATTTTATAAAGTTCGAATCAATTGACAATTAGTCGATGTTTTGCCAACCATTTCAATAAATGATAAGTAAATAGGGCATTATTTACATTATTCGGACTATTCTCCTCATCTTTGTCGCCATATTTATCACAACGTTTCGGCCGTTGTACGCTCCGGCCTTCTTCAGGTGGTTGGAATTTCGAACTGAACCCTTTATGTTGCTCACTGGGGTAGTCTGTTCTAGTTCCACGTGCCATGGATGTCAGTTATCAGTTATCTCCTGTTAATTTCCCACTGAAAGTTCTCCACTGCCTTAACCGGATATTGAACTCACACTCTTTGGGTCTTGTCACTGGATCTAACCAACGCCTTTATCCACTGTCCTTGATGACATCTGGCTATGAATTTCTGGGTATTATAAACCTAATGTCTTCAGCAACCATTTTTACCAGTGCTCATATTGCAATTTTTGCTGTTATCAAGTGCCATGTTTGATAAAAGCAAAAATTGCAATATGAACACTGGCACGTGGAACTAGAACAATCCACCCCAGTGAGCGAAATAAAGGGTTCAGTTCGAAATCCCAACCACCTGAAGAAGGCCGGAGCGTACAACGGCCGAAACGTTGTGATAATTATGGCGACAAATATGAGGAGAGTAGTCCGAATAATGTAAATAATGTACATAATACCTTATCTCAGAAATATAGACAGACTCTGAAGTAAATAGGGTTTATTATTTCTGTTGTAAAGTCTCAAGGACGAATAAAATGTATACATTCACTTTCATTTCATAAGTTTAGGTTTTATTACTATTCTAATCACCGCTTTTCAAAACAATAAACATTTCCGATTGAAAGCAGTTAAAATAATAGCGGTGTTTGTTTGTTTTTTGTTTTTTGTTTTTGTTTTTGTTTTATTCTGGGCACGACGTTCCCTGAAAATTTTTTAAAAAAGATGATAACAAAGAGAAAAGAAAGAAGTCTATATAACAAACAACGAAACTAAAGTAAAGTAATTAAAAACAAAAAAGAAAGAAAGAAAAATGAAGGAAGAAAGAAAAGATTTTAAATGAAGTGGAGTAATCGATAGCGACTCGGATTGATTAATCGGAGGGCCGAGTTCGAATTCCAGTCGAATCCATTACTATCACTTACGTGCTAATACCCTTGGGAAAGATATGAATCCTCTTCTTCTAGCGGGACAGACCGGGTTCTGTAGACTTGAATGACAACTGGTCTACCGCAAAAAGAAATGGCAACCTACTGCGGAGGAAAAATCTACCTCGTCAGTCATATATAAAAAGATACACATGGCATATAACTGACTGAATCTATAAATGATTAAATTATCCGAAGAATGAAAAATTGAAGAGATGTTTAAAACAATAAGCGTAAAAAACGAACGGATAAATGAACGGATAATTGGCTATCTAGATAGTCTTCAATCCTATGTAAAGCTTGCATATATTTCAAAGGCTGATGCCCCAAAAAGTTATTCGTTCTAATTTGAAAGATTAACACAAAACGCTACTGCTACCCATGTTCATATCTCCAGTCCATCATGTGCCGTATTTTTCGTGAACGTCA
Source organism: Acanthosepion lycidas (assembly GCA_963932145.1). Lineage (NCBI taxonomy): Eukaryota > Metazoa > Mollusca > Cephalopoda > Sepiida > Sepiidae > Acanthosepion > Acanthosepion lycidas. Next base: position 34,187,499 of record OZ010609.1, on the reverse strand, counting down.
GAAGATACATAGATTTATGTGAATGAACCAATGTTAATTTTACAGAAGAAAAAAAAATCTGTAATTTCTGTTTGAATTTCAGAGATGAGAAAGTAACATTATTTAGACGCGGACTATTCCCCTCATCTTTGTTGTTATTATGACAACGTTTCGGTTTGAACTGACTATTACTATTGCAACATTTGCAACATATGGTGACCTAGTAATTGTGGGTTCAATACCTGGGCCGGGCTTCGTATACTTGAACTCAGCGGAAACAGGGCGAGTAGTACTAAAAATAAGAACTGCACTATACATCTAAGGGGTTCAGTTTAAAATTCACAGAAGACTAGCCAGGTCGACAATCATCTGATGAAGGCTGAAACGTTTGGATAATAGCAACAGAAATGAGGAAAATACTCAGATCCCCAATACTTCAAGGACATAGTCCGATTAACTTAGCCAAACAACAAAAGAAAAAGATACATTACATTCATATGCATATTTTTTCGATATGCCGTGGCCCATCAGCTCTCTTCCCGCATTTTTTAACCTCAGCAATTACTGCTTGTTGTTTTCATTTTCTTCTTTGTTTGGTAATTGTTCCCTCGGGCTTTTACACAAACTTGACAATTTTTTTAATCGATATCACCCCATCCAAGACAATAAAGCCACTAAGACGCAAGGGGTCACCGGGTGTGAAATAATTAGGAAGAGAAACATTAATAATGAGCGGGAAGAAGAAAGAGTAATCAGAAGGACAGTAGATAGCGATTAACATTGCATTTAAATTTTTGCAGATTAAAGTTGACTGGAAAGCATGGAGCCAGAAGAGAGTTCCACAAGCGATAAGTGCGAGAAAAGAAACTGTTACCATAGAACTTATGGCTAAATCTAGCCAGCTCAGCTGTAAATTGATGGGATCTCGACGCCAGTCTAGTACTGCACTTAAATTCAAAATCTCTAGGTACCATAACGAAGATCTCATCCATGAAAGTATTTATAGAAAAGACATAGATAGGCAACCTTACGATGATGAGAAAGTGACTAAAGCCGAACCGCCAGATCAGGACGGGTAATATTGCTGATTCTTTGTATTTTATCAAGCAGCTCAACGACACCGGACCATATGTGGCAGCAATATTCTAAGCGTAGATAAATATGTAGATAAATATATTATTCGTAGCTTTTCTCTGTTTTGGTGTGTTAAATTCTCCAAGTTTTCTTTCAGCGATATGTGTCTAAAACGTTTCACTTATCGCTTTAAAATATTCAGATGTAATAGATTAAAAAAAAAAACAACATAATTTCCGTTGTATTTTCTGTTTTCAATGTTTGAAGAAATGTCTACTTGGTAGAATAGATAGGTGCATATTTTCTTTTACTGAGAGGGTGTGTTCTAACCAAGCAAAAAAGAAAAAAAATTATTAAAATGCTGATTTCAAAGGCAGGCAGTCCCACAGCATTTGGATGATCGGCGCAACACAATCATTTTACTCTTATATTCATCCTGTTTTATTTCTTTTCCGTACAAATCCAAAGTAAATAAAAGGTTATTTCAGACAATGATTTTTGTTGTTTCTGCTGCGGCTATTGAAACCTTGAATATTCGAAGAAATAAAAAACAGGGCGAGTGAGCGTGCGATTGAAGGGGTAGAGTTCAAGGAAAGGAAAGAAAAAAAAATTCGCAGTTGAAAAGAACAGAAGGCATAGAAAATTAGTGTGTATCAGCTAATTTCTTTTCCCCTCGAATTGGGGATGGCTGTTAGGAAGGACAGGTCGGCTAGATTTCATTGAAATCTATACCAGTATTAAACTCAGACGTTTTTTTTCTCCCACCGGAATGTATCCCCCTCTTCCCCGCAACATTAAGGGTTTGCTTTCCAATGCAATCATTAGACTGAAATTTAATGCCTCCTTACACACCTTTCTACCCCATTACCTGTGGTCCTTCGTTTTTCCCTTAATCCTTTGTTAATTTCCACACTCTACCTTGTTCATTCATTTAACCAGATGAACAGACAATTGTCCACAATCAGTAGCTCTTTCTGAATGGCTAAACAGTAAAGGGTGAAGAGAAAATGATAGATGAACGTCCCTACGAAAAACGCTCGGCATGTATATCTACTTACATACGTACATTCAAGAGTATTTTCCGTCCTTTTTAAAGAACAAACAGATGAAAGTAATTCCGAAAACTATACACGTAGCCAATGTTTGATAAGCGAGTACTAAAAGCTTTTAAAAAGGGATTAATTTTATATTACAAAATACTTCTGAGTTGATTACTTGTTAAAAAGCTATTACTTGGAATCAGTAAAAGACAGATTAAAATTTGAAAAACAATTGGAGGACAAACGGCATTGTGAATACAACGCACACAGGGAGCATTGAAGGCAAGTGAAACAGAGAGAAGCAGTAAATAGCCTTGACAAATTGGATGGACCAACAAGTGAAACTTATTCTATGGTCCCTATCCCTTTAGGGTGAGGATTATCATGGCTCTCCACACCTTCCGGTCTATTTTAGCTCATAGTAAATTTTGTCCATTTGCTATCTCTCATAATCTCTGTTCTGCCAATCATTTACACAAGCTTGTTCTTCTCTGTGCCGTGTCCCTTTAGGACGTTGACGATAATGGCTCTCCACGATTTCCTGTCCTTTGTAGCTCTTAGTATATTTATCTTTTCGCTAGCTCTCCTAATCTGTTAACCATTTCCACAAGCTCGTGAGGTAGAGTATACGCTATTTTCATCTCTCCCTCTCGCCTTTAATATGCCTTGTCTGTATCAAATTGTCTAAGCCTTCTTTCTTCATTATGTGCTCTAGAAATTTCAACTGGCGCTATCTGATTTTAAGTATTCAATCAATGTTCAATCATTCTGTAGAACCACATTTCTGCACTCTCAAGTCTCTTCATCCGTGAAGAGATTGTCCAACATTCACTGCTTTATCGGAGGACCGATATTATATTAAGGGTTAAGTACTCTTTTCTATGTTTCTAACGATATTTTCCCGTTTCTTAATACTTTGCTTAGCATCTGGGAGGGACCTTTCGCTATCCCAATGTAACTTGTGAGTTTTTTGTCTCATCTTCTGTCCTCCATTAAAACACTTCCTGGATATTTAAATTTTTGTATTCGTTTGATTTTAGTCTCACCAATTTTTAATTCGTAATTTTTCTAGCGATCATACATTCAGTCTTCTAGTGGAGAGCCCTGATCGCCAACGTCCTGAAGGAACAAAGTACAAAGAAGAAGAAGAAGTAGAAGAAGAAGAAGAATAAAAACCAAGCTGGTGTAAGTGGATGGCGGAACAGGATTTACGAGAGATAATGACAGGCCTAACTAAGCGTATTAAGAGAAACGAAGGAGAGGAAATTGTGGAGAGCCTTCATCGTCAACTTCCTGAAGGGACATGGCACATAGAAGAAAAAGAAGAAACAGGGTTTAGGCGAGAAAACAAAATGACGTGTATTAAGATCTGCAAAGGACAGGAAATTATGGAGAGCCACGATCGCTAACGACCTGAATGGACACTGCACATAGACGAAGAAAACATGCTTGTGTAAATGAATGGTATAACAGAGTTTAGGAAAGAAAACAAGAAGACATTTATTAAGAGCTGCAAAGGACAGTAAATTGTGGAGAGCCACGATTGTCAGCGCCCTGAGGGGACAAGATTCGTAGACGAACAAGTATTGCAGAGATGAACAAAATACAAGCGACTGATGTTGAATTTGGTAGATTTTATTTCTTTTTTAGATTTGGGAATTAATATCTTCCTAATACATATTTTGTTAGTTTCAATCAAAAATAGGGAGTCGGAGACGATAAAAGTAGACAAAATATGACTAAGAATTGTGTTATTTTGATTGAATTTTGTAAGTTCTCAGAATCCAGTAGTTATTGATGATTTTTAAAAAGAGTGTCTATTTAAACCTATCACTTCTTCTAGCCGTGTCCTCTCAAGACGTATGCAATCATGGTTCTCCACAACTTCCTGTCCTTTGCAGCTCTTAATAAATTTTGTCTTTCCGTTATATATCCTAAACAATGTTCCACTATCCATTTACTTAAGCTGATCAAGTATGTTATCGTGTTTTCCGGTGTCCGTCTGTCCCTCAATCTGCTCCGAGAGTATCAGATTTTCCAAGCCCTCTTTCCTCATTATGTAGGTTATGCGTTGTTCTCCTCTGTCCCTCTTGCCTTCAATCTGTCCTGTGAGTATCAGATTTTCCAAACACTCTTTCCTTATTATGTAGGTTATGCGTTGTTCTCCTCTGTCCCTCTTGCCTTCAATCTGTCCTGTGAGTATCAGATTTTCCAAACACTCTTTCCTTATTATGTAGGTTATGCGTTGTTCTCCTCTGTCCCTCTTGCCTTCAATCTGTCCTGTGAGTATCAGATTTTCCAAGCCCACTTTCCTCATTATGTAGGTTATGCGTTGTTCTCCTCTGTCCCTTTTGCCTTCAATCTGTCCTGTGAATATCAGATTTTTCAAGCCCTCTTTCCTCATTATGTAGGTTATGCGTTGTTCTCCTCTGTCACTCTTGCCTTCAATCTTTCCTGTGAGTATCAGATTTTCGAAGTCCTCTTTCCTCATTATGTAGGTTATGCGTTGTTCTCCTCTGTCACTCTTGCCTTCAATCTGTCCTGTGAGTATCAGATTTTCGAAGCCCTCTTTCCTCATTATGTAGGTTATGCGTTGTTCTCCTCTGTCCCTTTTGCCTTCAATCTGTCCTGTGAGTATCAGATTTTCCAAACACTCTTTCCTTATTATGTAGGTTATGCGTTGTTCTCCTCTGTCCCTCTTGCATTCAATCTGTCCTGGGAGTATCAGATTTTCCAAGCCCTGTTTCCTCATTATGTAGGTTATGCGTTGTTCTCCTCTGTCCCTCTTGCCTTCAATCTGTCCTGTGAGTATCAGATTTTCCAAGCCCTGTTTCCTTATTATGTAGGTTATGCGTTGTTCTCCTCTGTCCCTCTTGCCTTCAATCTGTCCTGTGAGTATCAGATTTTCCAAGCCCTCTTTCCTCATTATGTAGGTTATGCATTGTTCTTCTCTCTCCCTGTCGCCTTCAATCTGTCCTGTGAGTATCAGATTTTAGAAGCCCTCTTTCCTCATTATGTAGGTTATGCGTTGTTCTCCTCTGTCCCTTTTGCCTTCAATCTGTCCTGTGAGTATCAGATTTTCCAAGCCCTCTTTTCTCATTATGTAGGTTATGCGTTGTTCTCCTCTGTCCCTTTTGCCTTCAATCTGTCCTGTGAGTATCAGATTTTCCAAACACCTTTTCCTCATTATGTAGGTCATGCGTTGTTCTCATCTGTCCCTCTTGCCTTCAATCTTTCCTGTGAGTATCAGTTTTTCCAAGCCCTCTTTCGTCATTATGTAGGTTATGCGTTGTTCTCCTCTGTCACTCTTGCCTTTAATCTGTCATGTCAGTTTCAGATTTTCCCTAGAAATTTAATCTCTTCCTTTTCTGATGTTAAGCATAAATTTCCTTTTTGTTTCCGTTTACTCTGAAACCTCGTCGTTTCTCACATGTTCGGCCAATGGTATCCTCAGCATCGCCCTGTAGGACCATATTTCTGTTGCTTCAAGACTTTTCTTCATCTTTGAGGAAATTGTCCAACATTTACTGGCATATAGATATCACGTATTAGTTAAGTGCACTTTTCTTTGTTTCTAATGAATATTTTCTGTCTTCTGTTAAAATTTCCTACAGAAGGTAGCGACGGAGAGAGTGAAAAAAAGGACTAAGCATAAACTACAAGAAAAAAAATGCATGGTCGTCAGTAAAAGGTTGAGCCCGAAATGCGATTTGCAGGTCGAAAAAATTAGAATCAAGCAGACTCGGCAGTATAAGTATTTGGAAGCGTTTTGACAGAGGACAGTAAATGCGACAATGAGATCCGTAGACACACTGGGATGGCCAACTACGCATTCTAATAGCTGGACAGACTATTGAGAGACAGGGAGTTTCTTTGGTAAGGAAGAAAAGAATGCTGAGCTGTTGCGTGATGACATCTGTCCTTCTTTACGGCAGCGAATGTTGAACGATTTCCTCAAAGATGAAGAAGAGACTTGAGGCGACAGAGATGTGGTTCTACAGAGGGATGCTGAGGATATCCTGGACCGAGCGTGTGAGCAACGACGAGATCTTAAAGAGGTTGCAAACAAGGAGGAGGCTTATACTTTATATCTGGAAAAGACAGCTGAAGTTTCTGGGACACATAATGAGGGACAGGAGAATCAGGTTGAATAGAGCGAAAATGAGACAAGGGAAAACAATGCATAACATACCTAGCTGCTTTAATCAAGTGGATGGCAGAACGTGGTCCGAGGGAGGTTGTAGAGGGAAGGAACTTGTTGAGAGCTGCAAGGGATAGAGGGAGGTGGAGAAACATGATCGCCCAACATGGCACATAGAAAGAAAAAGAAAGATCTATTTGTAATTTGCATTTTGGACAAAAAAATTGAAACTATGAAGGAAGAAACTAAAAACTAATGATTAAACACGTGTGTGCTTTGATTAGCTCCCATGGGAATAGTTCTCTGGACGCTCAGATCTTAACCTCTTCAAGGTCAGGTTCAGTTTTAACTATACTACATATTTAAATATTTTTCACATTCTACTTACTATTCTTACATTTTAATCATCTTCCTCATTCTACCTTGAGTGGCTTCTGAGCCTTGTACCGAGTGAGTATTAATAAAAAGAATGCATCCTCATATTTCATTCCGACACTCAAAAATAAATAAACTATACTCATTCCGCCGATTTCGATCCTTTACTACCGATTTTAAATGACTGGGTGCTGAAAGATTTTGGGTCTGAAGTCCTTCAAAAAAAAAAGGGCTGATATTTGGCTATTCGATCAGATCCGGAGAAAAGGTTTCGGCCAAGGACTTTTTAGTTCATTATAACAGGGTCCGGCAACCTTTTGCTACCTCTGTACCGATATAGGGGTTTAAAATCATTCAGTGTGGCAACAACATGCGTATTTTTATTCATGTCAAGTTCAATATTGCTATCTACTATATATTTTATATAGGAATATATAGTATATATACTTTAGTATATACAGTGAACCCAGATATAAGAGACCCGGATATAAGAGAGATTTTCTCTGGTCCCAAATTAGAGCCATACTTACCTAAACAAAACAGACCAAACCCGGATATAAAAGAAACCCGGATATAAGATACTTCTTCTCTGGTCCCGACAACTCTCTTATATCCGGGTTACACTGTATTAAAATTGAAACAGGTAAATATCTTCTTTGCGTTGTGGTTGTTATTGGTTTGGTCTTTGAGATGTCATGGTGGTTGCGTGCCATTGGAAATTGCTTGGCGTGCCACACGTGCCGTAGGTTGCCAACCCCTGCATTATAACATTTAATTTATTTAATCAAGCATTTTTAGTACTATATTTCCCAAAATACAAACTCCGAAAGTCACTCAAATTGAAGCTTACAGCCGCAACGGTTTGTGATATAAATAGAAGGGGAAGGTTGACAGTGTTCGAAACGCTTTACTTGTACTCATTTCTTGTTTTCAGGGTTCCATGAATGATTTTATTAGCATTAAGTAAAATAATATACGATCATGACTATGTATGTCACCGGGCCAGACATGTCAAAGCGGGACTTGGGTATGACGATAAACTACAAGCAAGGCATCTGATCTGACAATTGCTGTTGTGCTCAGGTCCACCCTTTCCTGGGTTGGAAATACCTGTTAGGGTCCCAGCTATGGGCAAATTGTTAGCCACCATACTGGAGGTCAAAACACTATGAAATGTAGAAATAAAAATTTTACAGTGAAGGTGCTAGAAATACATTTTCATAGGAAAAAAATTACCAGCACTATAGTTTTGTAAGAAAAAAAAATTACCAATAATTTTTTGTAAAATAAATTACTAATGCTTACGAGAAAATTAAATTTCGACATGACCCATAAGGAATTGATATACCGATAAACAAAACAATCAAACATCAAAGTGGGACAAACCTGGCAAAACTCGACCTGATAGTAAATCTAAATAAAAAATACCAAAACCAAATTCTTCAAATTTAATATCATTCTCTTTGGAAAGTAATGAATGGAACGTAAGACGCCGAAAGAGAAATCCAATTCCTGTTGAGTCCATTTATGTTCACTTACGTACCCTTGGGCAATGTATGAAGCCACGTCTTCTTTCCCCAGATATGGGTTAATTAGTATGACGTGTATCACTAAACCATTATTATCTAAAAAAATATTCTTACGATTTAAAAATATTTTCTGGCTTTAAATAACCTGTAATGGGTTGATAAGCCGTAAAAAACGAATTAGTCAAATTTGTGTTTGTGAATGTGCAGGTTAAGATGGATAAATTGTCGTCTAAATTACGCAAAAATGAAAATATCGCTGATATCACATTTACCAAGATTTCATACAAAAAAAAAAAACAAAAACAAACTTGAAATACTAAAGAATAAATTTATTCAATAACATCGCCATTGGTTTCAACCACGACCTCCAAGCTACTTCCGAATCTCCTGCAACTGTTTTGGATGGTCTCCTTGTTTAAGTTGGTGAATGTTGCTATAATCCTTGCCTTCAGTTCATCTTTGGTGTTACAAGGAGTTTTGCTGGTCTCTTACTCAACTGCACTCCAAACAAAATAATCAAGCGGGTTGCAGTCTGGGGAGTTAAGTTACCAAATGTAAAGAGTGGTGTAGTCACAGAAATTGTCTGACATCCATGCATTCTGCCACTTGTGTGGCATGTTGCAGAATCCTCTTGGTAGACATAGGGTCTTTCAGCATCCACCCTCTAGATCCAGGGCAGCACTACCTCCTCACGTTACTTGATGTAGGCCTCCATGTTGAGTCTGAGTCTATCTGGGAAGATACTCGGGGGCATAACGTCACAATAACTAGTAATCACTCCAAACACCTTTGTAATCAGCAAAGAGTTGGTGGAGTCTAATAACTCCTCCAACTCTTTTCGAATCCTCTGCACTGTCCTCAGGTTTAAGCCCAAATACTCTGAAATGTTCGTATTGGAGTTTCCGGTGTGAATGCCAGGCAGTACAGTAAGCCGTTTCTAAATTTATGGGAGAATAAATTGCGTCATAGTGCTCTTTTTCTCACAGATGGCTCCTAAGTGACCCTCATATACTGTGCAGTCGACAAAATCAGAAACAAACAACGCGCATATGCGTAATTAAAAATATAAAACATTGTAATAAAAAAAAAAACTACTAAAATATGTTATCTTTAAGCAGCCTCAAGACTAATCAAGACTTAAATGGATAACCACTTAATTATAACCATCGCACCCTGTATATTGTAATTCAATGAATATATTCCTATACGTAACAGGAATGCAAGAAGCCGAAAGAGAATTTTATAGTGCAGCAGAAGAAACTATTAGAATAGAACCTACGGTTACATTTAGCTATTTCAACAGTAAAATGATAAGACCTAACTGCCAATCTAGTACTGCGCTTAAACTCGTGAAGTCGCGGCAACAAAGAGGAAAGTTCATTGGAACGATAGACATGAAAATATTAAGTTGGTGCAAAAATAATGTCGTTTTCTCACATAGTAACAGATGTGAGAAAACGACATTATTTATAATAGTTGAAAAGGCGGAGCAAAGCTATGTCACAGTGGTGGGAAAGTAATTGAAGCTGATATGCCAGACGACGACCGATAATATTGCAGATTCTTCTTTGAGTTTTGTGAAGATACATAACAGAAGCACCAAAGATGTGGTGACAATATTCAATGCATGGAGGAATAGTAGTCTTATAAAGGTGTAAGTTACATTCTGGTGAAAAGAATTGTCTATCATGACACAGTGAAACAAGTTTCTTACTAGCAGACATAGCAACAAACTTAGCAATGACAAATAGCGATAGAGGAGAGACAGGATGTCGACGTTGCGTCTGTAAGTTAGTAGGTGTAGCGCTGAAAATATTTCAAACTTCTACCTTTGGTATTTATTGTGACATGCAAATGTCGAGACCTTTTTTTTTCTTTTTTTTTTTTTTTTGATGAGACAACTTACAGATAAAATAATTAAAATAAATAAGAATACCGCTTTTTCTTTTGAGTTTTTTTTTCCAAAATGTCATCAAATGGAAACTCTTTAAAATATTTTAAATTACCATATAATTAATAACTGCATGGGAAAGAGTGGCGGTATCTTTTTCTGCGTATTGTGATTGTTCGGAATTTCCCATCATTTCTAACTCTTAGCAATGTCTGATATTTACTATCTCTCTCCCACTCACTGTTCTGTCATCTATTTATACAATCTTCTTAGATGTGTTACTCACTGTTTCTCACTGCTCCTCTTGCTTTCACCCTGTCATGAGAGTGTTCAATTTGTAAACTTTCTCTCCTCGTTATGTGCCTAAGCTATCGTTTAGGTGTTTCTCCAAACATCAATACAACTTTGCTGTAGTCGCTTTAATATCTTGCCTGGGTTGAAAAAATAGGTGAAGATAATATCAGCCTGTACAGACGACCCCAGATTGTGGTACCGTTGGGAAGCGCATGAAAAACATACAACAGGTTGACAGAATCCGTGTATGTGAAATTTCAGCTCTCTCTTTCTTGATTCTATGTATAGGTGTCCGTTCTGTTTCTTTCTTCTTTTTTTTAATTCTTCCTCGTTGAATAACTATCAATTGTAAAAAGAATGTTGACAGCAATTTCTAACAGTAGTTATACTATTATATCATAACCGTTGCTGAAAAATGGGTTACACTCAACAATATTCAACTCAAAAGGTAATTGTTTCACAAGGATAAATCTCAACGACCGACCCTAAAAGATAAGCTACACGGAAGTACGGTAATATCTCTATCTATAAAAGGCAGGCTGTGTGTGTGTAACGAATGCACGGCCGCAATTTTCGATGGATTTGCACCAAAATTTACATGCACATGCTCCAAGTTAGTGGGAAGGCCAACACCGACATTGCATTTCCCAACTCCCATCGATAGTGGAAATAATCATTTATTTCATGCTTCTACGGCAGTTTTCATGTAGTTTGCGGCCATTTTCTACTGGCCAGAGTGATAGCCAATAGCTGGCTGCCACGAATAGGCAGGAAGATTCTATTGGCCAGCGTGAGAGCCAACAGCTGACTGACACAAATGTTAACTAGCATGCAATAAAAGATCGATAGCTGCATTCGTCAGAAGTGGGAAAAATTTAAATCTGCATGGCACTTTACTCCAATTGGCTCATTCGCTTGCTTAAACTCAATGTTGATACTGATCTCGCAGGACTGGGTTGGGTGTGAAAAATTATTTGTTGTTAGCATTCTTTTTTCATTCGGTTTTTCCAGTTACGAGTCCTTTTTTAAAGCTGATCGTTTTGCCTTCATTTTGTTTAGTTCTTTTTTCGTAACAGATTTAATGTTTAGTATAGAGCTTAGAAAAAATTCGCAGTGTGAGATAGGCAAGAAGTAAGGCATGTAGCAACATCATTACGGCAAAGGGCACTCCTTTAAAGGCAAGAAAAGGCAAAAATATTTTAAGTTAAGTGATAGCGAATGCTTTATGCTGTACGATTTTTGAATCAAGCACGGGCAACGCCGGGCCATGCTGCTAGTTGTGTATATCTTAGGATCGACGGGGCATTATTATTTGTCTATATTTCTGAGATGAGGTATTATGTATACTATTTACATTATTCGGACTATTGTCCTCATCTTTGTCGCCATATTTATTACAACGTTTCGGCAATTGTACGCCCCGGCCTTCTTCAGGTGGTTTATTTCGCTCACTGGGGTGGACTGTTCTAGTTCCACGTGACATGTCTAATGAAAGTCAGTTATCTCCTTTTTAATTCCACTCTCCTTCACCGCCCTAAACAGGTATTGAACTGACACTCTTTGGGTCCTGTCACTGGATGTAACTAACGTCTTTATCCACTGTGTCATATGTCCTTGAGGACACATGGCACAGTGGATAAAGTCGTTAAGGAGATAACTGTTAATCAACTTCGATTCTGGTCAATACTTTGATGGGTGACCGCCTAGGTATGCCTGGCACGGCAAGCTTGGAAGTGTGGAAGTTGTAATGGACTTACGGATACGTCACGTTGAAACACCGGTTCTCGTACGATCACCGAAGTTAATCAACTTCGACCCTGGTCAATATCTAGATGGGTGACCGCTTGGGAATGTCAGATGCGGTAAGTTTGGATGTGCGGCTGGTGTAATAGATAATAACTCGGAATTGTTAATCGGAGAGCCGAGTTTCAATTCCCATTGGGTTTGTTCTGTCCCCTTACGCGCAAATACCATTGGAAAAGGCATGAATCCACCAAATGTTAGGTTACTAAGTATGACTTGTATCACTAAAGCCATTATTTCCCCTTACCCAGTTTTTTAATCTAAAAATATTTTTTTGTTTTAAATAACCTGTAATGGGTTGATAAACCGCAAAAAACGAAAAAAATCAATAACTGGCAACCGGTCAAATAATGGGGATATATATACTTGAAGAAAATATATATTTTTTAAAAAAAAGAAATTTAGTACATAAACACGGATTTAATTTATAACTCAACCTAGTTACCCAGTGAGGATCGAACTCATTAAACTAATGAATTTGTCAGACAAACGAGATTGGTAAACGTCGTCCTGCAATAGGCGTCCTTCTTCTTTAAACTGACAGAGAAAAAAATGAAATAACTTACAAGATACGTCAGGAATGCAGGAATTCAGGTAGGTAGATATGTCTTGCATAAATAGGGAAAATCGAATTAGATACGGTGAATAGACTGATTTTTAGAGCCATTAAAATATTCAAGTTCATGCTTGCTTCAAAGATCCAATTTACACCTTCTTTCTTGAATGTGTTACTTATCCAAATTTCAGGATTGTACGGGTGTGTCATGAAAGTGGTTGGCCAAAAATTATTTAAATTTTATATATTAGTACAATTGTTCATACCAACCAAAACCTATCTTCCTGTCCAAAACGTATACAGCTTGAGAATCCTTTATCCGAAATTCTTGCGATTGGAAGTGCTTCGGTTTTCAGATTTTTCGGATTTTGAAATACAGGTTATTTAATTTGTATATAGGATCTATAAAATGGGACAGCTTGGGAACAGAAACTAAACGCGTTATCCATTTACATTTCATAACACACCTTATACATATACCTTGAAGGTAGTTTTATATAAATAACGTTGTGGTATAATCAGGATAGACGTCGAACCTTAGTTCCATGTTGATTCCAATAAATTGTAGTGAAAAAAC
>OZ010609.1:34136740-34169240 GCA_963932145.1 Acanthosepion lycidas | reverse complement strand
GACGGGAGAGTCCACCATACAAATATATATATATATATATATATATATATATATATATATATATATATATATATATATATATATATAGAGAGAGAGAGAGAGAGAGAGAGGGTAGAGGTGTCATAAGGCGGCATAACATTATACAAACGAACGAAGGATGTTGCAATGCGAGAATCATGGGCGTTGTGTGGTCGCCTAGGCCAAAAGCTGATAAAATGATGGAATCTAAACGGGAATGGAGGAGATTAATCGCCGGCATAATAATATTGACGAAGGTGATTGTGGTAAACGACATTAAGAGATGTAAGCAGTGGGTGAAGCAAAGAAATCTCGGGCGAAAAGAGCATGAGGCAAAAAGAAAGTTGGGTTACTAAAAGAACTGAGTAATTAAGGCAAATCATGCGACCCACACAAAAAGCAACTGGCCAACTCGTTCAACCCAAACTAGAAAGGAAATGAAGCGAACTTCCCTCGGACAAAAGAAATCATTTTTCTTTTTTTTTTTTCTTTCTTTCTTTCTTGCCGCTTTCACTTTTCTTTTCTTCCTTTCTTTCTTAGATTAGCTCTTGTATACTTTTTAAAACTTTCTTTCTTTATCATTTCTTTTAATTTCTTTTCTTCTTTCTTTTCTTTCTTTTCTTTTCTTCTTTCTTTTCTTTCTTTTCTGTTCTTCTTTCTTAAATTAACCCATAAAAACATTATTTTCTTTTCTTTCTTTCATTGTTTTGCTTCGTTTTCTTTCTTTCTTTCTTTCTTCGTTTTTTTCTTTTTCTTTTCTTTCTTACTGAAATTATTAGTTTGGTGCAAAAATAATGTCGTTTTTTTCACATATGTTAATATGTGAGAAAACGACATTATTTTTGCACCAACCTAATAGCACTTGCATACTTTTCCAGATTGTCTTTCTTTTTTCTTATTTCATTCTTTTATTTCCTTTAGTTTCTTTTTTCTTTCTTTCTTTCTTCTTTCTTTCTTTCTTTCTTTCTTAAATTAGCTCATACATACTTTTCAAAACTTTCTCTTTTTCTTTCTTTTTTTCCTTTTTTTCTTTCTTTTGTTTTCTTTCCTTCTTTCTTTCGTGAGCAGGTTGACAGACGTCACGCACACTGTTTAAATATAAACGGGGCGTCTATTTTAAACACGGGTATCCACAAAAATAACTTTGAAATAATATAAATCTTGGTTTAAAAATAAATCCATTAATTCTTTAGATGCATATACATATAAGAAAAATATTATAATCACATAAATACAATTCTTCCTCTTATTCTTCTGATCACTTTCCTTTTATTATTCTCGTTTTTCTTCTTTTTCTTCTCCCCCCTTCTTCTCTTCGCCTCTCATACGCTTTTTTTCCTTCTTCGTATGTTCACCCTTCTTCTTCTTCTTCTTCTTCTTCTTCTTCTTCTTCTTCTTCTTCTTCTGCTATCTGTTCATCCATCTTCTTCCATTCCTCCACCCCCATCCTCCCATTCTTCTTTTGTTCGACTTTCTTCTTCATCCTCTGTTCACCTTTTTCTTCTCCTTCACCTCATTCTTCTTCTTCTTCTTCTTCTTCTTCTTCTTCTTCTTCTTCTTCTTCTTCTATCTGTTCATCCATCTTCTTCCATTCCTCCACCCCCATCCTCCCATTCTTCTTTTGTTCGACTTTCTTCTTCATCCTCTGTACATATTTTTCTTCTCCTTCACCTTCTTCTTCTTCTTCTTCTTCTTCTTCTTCTTCTTCTTCTTCCCTACCCCTATACGACATCCCGTCTTATCTGCAAATGATTAACAAATGGGATCCACCATCTTTATTCTTATCGGCCCCCTCTTCTATTGAAAGATAAAAATTCATCCGATACTTCCGTTTCTAAATTATTTAATTATTCGTTCAATTAATGCGCCCTATTCAAAACTTCCCTGTTATTGTTGCAAGATATTGTTTGAATCTTTCCACTTTCCCAATAATTTACATCTATTAGCCTTAATTTCACTGAATTTTTCTTGACATAATTTTAGCATTTCTAGCAGTGCTAGAGATCGGTGTTCGATCTAGGAAAATGCCAAGCTATCAGAAGCAGGATTTCTCGACAGACAGAGACTCCCATCTGAATGAATGACCAAGCAAAAACTTGATTGGTTGGTCGTATTTGTCTATATAGAGATGAGGTATTATGTACATTATTTATATTATTCGGACTATTGTCCTCATCTTTGTCACCATATTTATCACAACGTTTCGGCCGTTGTACGCTCCGGCCTTCTTCAGGTGGTTGGAATGTCGAAATGAACCCTTTATTTCGCTCACTGGGGTAGACTGTTCTAGTTCTACAATATGGGAACCAGTAATGAGAAGTGCCAGAGAAAAGCAATGATAACAAAGTTGCAATATGAGCTCTGGTAAAAACAGGTATGATGACAGCAAAATTGCAATATGAGTACTGGTAAAAATGGTTGTTGAAACATTAGGTTTATAATACCCAGAAGCAGACATCAAGGACACATGGCGCAGTGGATAAAGGCGTTGGTTAGATCCCGTGACAGTGTGAGTTCAGTGGAGAACTTTCAGAGGGAAATTAACAGGAGATAACTGATAACTGACATCCATTAAACATGTCACGTGGAACTAGAACAGTCTACCCCAGTGAGAGAAAAAAGGGTTCAGTTCGACATTCTAACCACCTGAAAAAGGTCCGAGCGACGATGATGAGGACAATAGTGTAAATAATGTTGGTCGTGTTTGTTTAACGACATCTATATGGGTTATTTAATTATTTGTATGCAATTTTATTTTTTGAATTAATAATCATCTAGTGATAGAAGTCTTACTAATTAATCCGTAGCTGGGGGAGAAGAGGTGGATTCATATCTTTCCCAAGTGTATTTGTGCGTAAGTGAATATAACGAACCGAACGAGAATTGGGACTCGGATCTCCGATTAACAATTCCATTACACCACCCGCTCATCCAAGCATCTGATATTCCCAAGCGGTCACCCATCTGTTTTTTATCTAGGCTCGACGTGGGGCACCTCGAGGTGGTGTAATGGTTAGCAAGCTTGTCTCGCTAGAACAATTACGACTGAGTTCGATCCTCACTGGGTGCCTCATACTTTCGGCCTTGTGTCACATCTAAGCTACGCTTGGAAAATCACTATCCAGGCTTGACGTTGGTTAATCGATGATCGTACGGGAATCGATGATTCAATATGACGTTGCTGTGCAAACTCAATATTATATATGTGATATTAAAATAACTTATAGAATCATATAAGTCAGTTTATAAGACATGTGTTGAAGATTTAAAAATAGCCTAAGCGAAGCGGATCAGTCAGAAGTGAGATGGATGGAAGTATCTTCAAGTGACTGATGAAAATAAATATGAAAGAAAGAGAAATTAATATTCAAACATCTACCAATGGGCTATTTATAACTCTGGCTAATATTTACGTTGATTACAGGTGGATTAATGAAGCCATCTTTGTTGTTATTATCACCACGTCTGTCTATCCTGGTAACATTCAAGCTTGAGATTTGGTTTGTAAATACTGTATCATAGTAATTAAGTGTTCAGTCTATCCTTGAGTAAAGTAATGGCGGCAAGGAGAGCAATAACAGTATTTAAAAAAAAAAAAAAAAAGAAAAGAAATCTGAGCAGTGCTTCCTTTTCATATTTTACTGAATCGAAAATATATATTATTTGTATTGTTGGATAAAACAACTACTTTCATCTAATGCCTAATTTGGCAATATCCATACGGACAACAATATATTAAATTACTATTATATATTCAGCGAGCATTGGAAGAATTAATCGGTATGTGTTCAACGGTATCGCTAGATCTATGCATATGTCAGGAGGCAGATCAATGTGCCAATCTTATAAATGCGATATTAATCGGATGTAAACTAAATAAGACATTACACCTGTCATTTATTTATTGGTTATTTCAGTGATCGATCCTTTGTTAATGGGGAAAGAGAAATACATATATTCTACGTCATGTTAGCTTACAAAAAGGTAGATTTTCTTAAGGAACAGGAAAGAGAACATTATTTTTCCCAAAATAGAAAGAGGTGTCTTCTCACCGGATTTCTTCAACCTTTACAGCTAGGCGATGCTGAGAGCATTAGAAAGCCTATCAGGATTCATTGCTGGCGTCCACAGTTGTAATACGAAAATATATGCAAATGACAGCGTTGATAGCAGACACAGAAAGGAAACTACAGGAACTCCTACTTTGGTCTAAATTCCTGGAATGATGAGTTATCAGTATTTACATTAATTACAGACAGGTTAATAACACCATCATTGTTATTATCACGCCGTCTGTCTATCCTGGTAATATTCAGGCTGATGGTTTGGTTTGTAAATACTGTATCACAGTAATTAAGTGTTCAGTCTATCCTTGAGTAAGGTAATGGCGGCAAGTCAAGCAGTAACAGTCGTATTTAAAAAAAAAAAAAAAGAAAGAAAGAAAAAGAAAAAGAAAGCTGAGCAGTGTTTCCTTTTTAAAATACATATTTTTAAAAGAGAAAAACAAATATGTCTTCTCTCCAGACTTATTCAACATATACAGTGAGGTGATTCTGAGAGAATTTGAAGTTCTACTGTAATATATGCAGATGACAGCGTTGATAGGAAACTAAACGAACTACAGGGGGTGGTAAAGAAAAGCGAGAAGAAAGGACTAACTAATGTTAGGATACAAAAAGGTAGATTTTCTTAAGGAAAAGGAAAAAAGAACTTGGTGTAAGAGAAGGATGTCTTCACAACGGATTTATTCAACCTCTTCACTGAGGCGATTCTGAGAGAACTAGAAGTCCTACAAGGATTCATTGCTGGCGTTCACATTTATAATATTATAATATATGCAAATGACAGCGTTGATAGCAGACACAGAAATGAAACTACAAGAACTCCTACTTTGGTCTGAATTCCTGGAATGATGAGTTATCATTATTTACATTAATTAAAGGCGGATTAATAACCCCATCTTTGTTGTTAATAACTCTACGTCTGTCTATCTTGGTGACATTCAGGCTTGAGGTTTAAAGTTTGTAATTTGGTTATCACAGTAATTATGCGTTTGTCTATATTTCTGAGATGCGGTAACGCTATTATTTACATTATTTACTGTTGTCCTCATTTTTATTGCCATACTCACGACGTTTCAGCCGTTGTACGCTCCGGCCTTCTTCAGGTGATTGGAATTTCGAACCGAACCCTTTATTTCGTCAACCGGGGTTGATTTTTCTAGTTCCGGTAAGTCTCAGTTATCTCCCTTTAACTAAACTTTTCAAGATTTTGTTCACCGCGGAACTAATAACTTTTTGCGTCAAGTCACTGGATCCAATCAAAGCTTTTTATTTTCCTCACTGGTCCATGTGTCCTTGAAGACAAAAAAGATGAGGACAACAGTACGAACAATGTAAATAATATAAATTATGCGTTTGTTTTACATTGTTTTTGTTTAGTCGGTTGGAATTTATAAAACAATTTTTCAAAATAAGTTTCTCAAGTCCAGTAGCTGTTATAACTCTTTCCAGTATTAGTGATTCCTTCAAGCTGTTTCCTAACAAGGAAACAGTCGGCATTCCTTGACCGTGCAGCTAGTACTGCTTTCGTTTGAAATATTTAAATCTTTCTCTCATAATAATTTTTTCAAGAGAATAGTTTTCTCAAGCCCACTAGCTTTTATCGCTCTTTCCCGTACTGATTACGAAGTGTCCTGTCAAGCCGTTTCCCGACAAGAAAACATTCAGTATTCATTGACCGAGCAGCCAGTACTGCTTTCGTTTGAAAATTATAAAATATTTTCCTTCAAAATAGATTTTTTCAAGTCCGGTAGCCTTTATCACTCTTTCCAGTATTGAGAGTGATTTGAATCCTAAGCTTTTTTTTTTTTTTTACTAATGTTTACGCAATACGAGGCCCAAGATCCACACAAGGCAGTGGGTTACCGTGTGGAGTTAACTTAGGAAAGCACAGACGTTAGGATTATAGAGATGAAGTAGACTTTAGAAAGAATCGGAAACCCAATCCTAAACAAGATCTAAACTTCTACTCTTTTTCAAAAGACAGTAGAGGAGTTTGTGACTATCGTTCGGTTCAAGTTTTTTCTTCGTCTTTTGAACAGGTGTAGATGTTTACCCCTTATTTTCTGTATATCCTTGACTGGAAAATAACAGCAAGACAATCAATAACAGCTTTATTAAAAAAAAAGAACACAACGGAAATACGCTGAGCAGGGCATCCTTTTTAAAATATTTTTTAAAAAGATATTCTTCTCATCACAATTATTCAACCTATACAGTGAGGCTTTTTCTTGTAACGGCATTCACCCGAGGTGGATTGAGCCGGCTCCAATATTGGAGTTTCATGGGAATTTGGAATTCACAAGCGGTCCCCAACCCGCATGTATAGCACATGAGATTTGATTATAGTGGTGAAGGTTTCGTGCAGGACCATCCACACTTTTTGAAGGGCCGCTTACAGAGACCTGGTGCATTACGTGCCACAAGGTCCCCAAACGACCATCCACAGGTTTTGAATTCAGAGTTTTTCCTTTTCCTAGACCAGTTGCTATCCAAAGCTATAGAACCCAGTCTGTCCTGCTATTTACCCATAGCTGGTGGGAGGAGAAGAGAATTCATACCTTTCCCAAGGGTATTAGCACTTATGTGAATGTAATGGATTCGACTGGAATTCGAATTCGGCACTCCGATTCCTCAATCCAAGCCGATATCCATTACTCCACCGTGCCTCCAGTGAGGCCATTCTGAGAGAATTAAAAGTCCTATCAGGATACATTATTGGTGGTCACAATCTTAATAATATAAGATATGCGGATGACACAGTGTTGATAGCAGATAAAAAAGAAACGTACAAGGCCTACAGATGGTAATGAAGTGTGACGTCGTCCCCTGGTCGCAGCGCCAGCCGTGACGTTCTATCCTAGTCTACCACGGCACCAACTGTGACGTCCTTAAACAGCACCAATTGTGACGTCCTCGCCGCGGCGCCAGCCGTTCGCTCCTCGCTGCTCCGTTCGGGTGTCGCTGCTCCAAATATGACGTTCTAACCTTTTGGCGATTCGGGTGGGAATCTGGTTAGATTTGATATCAGCCTCGTCATTCCCAACTCGCTTCCAACGCCTGGTTACCAAGGTAACTGCACTGATCCCCCAGTCCGCCTACCCACGTTGTGAATTGATCTTAGGCAGACGAGATCAAACAGTGGTTGGGGCCGTACTGCAAACCGAGTTCAACGGGGGTGATACCACACAAATATGCATAAAAGACAATAAAATGAAAACTCAAAAGTTCAAAGTATCAAAGAAAAAGGTAACAAACTTTATGTCTAGTTGTTCGATACATAGGACTGCATCTATCTCCCGACCCATTCTATGGATTGTGACACGTCGTTTTCCGCTAGGCAAATTTTAACACTTCAAGTTGTCTGCTCTCTAAGAAATTGGTGTTTCGGTGGGTCTTTGGACGAAAGAATGTGCGTGAATCTTGGTCAGCTATCTGCAAGGCATGCTTCAACTGAAGACTGACTCTGGGAACTGCTGGAACTCAACTCAACTCTGCTCGTTGTGGCTTCGTTTATATGGGCGCCGACCAAAACCGGGGTGAGTTTGTCGGCGCCGGGGGGGGGAGGGGTTCCTCGATAATTCTAAATACATATCTACCTCTCTGGTTAGGAATTTCCACCTTTTTCCATTTTTGGGAACCTTTCCTCACTCCCACCTTCTCATCATACTTCAGAGGGGCGTGAACGGCCCTCCCCGCATCTTCGTAGCAACCTCTCTTACTCATCCTCCAGATGGGCTGCAACAGCCTCCCTCGTGCGTCACGTGATCACCACTCGACCAATGATGTCTTAGTCGGGCGTGGACGAATCCGCGGCTTTGTTTCAGGAAGAGAAAAAATATATATCTTGCTTAACTAAAAAAAATTATCTCTTCTCTTTCCCTTTTCTTCCTCTTAATCGCCGTTATCATTTCTCTGGTCGCGAACGGGACAATATGACAATGGCGGTCATAACTCTTGTTCTACACGTGGTTTACGTCAGGTATTTTATCGCTAATTATCAGAATGGGTGGTCTTCTTAACACGGTCTCAAAAAGAAACATCTCCAAAGTTTCAGTCTGTCGCCTCGAAGAAAGAAAAAAAAAACACTTCTAGGTTCCCATTCATTTTCCTTCGGTACATATTTCTGATAACATAATTTTATTATCGCAGGCCAAGGATGTTCCGTCGAAGGAAAATCGGTCAACGGACACCCGCAGGTGGTCCCTAATTTTTCATATCTGTAAAAAGTCCCTTTAGTTGCCTGTTTTTCGTCACTTATCGAAATAACATTTTCATTTGATTTTTTTTTTCTTTGGCCAGCCGGTCTGTAGTTGATAATAAGATGTCTTCCCGTACCAATAGTTTGTTTTCATATCCTTAGGTAACACAGCCGATGCCAAAACATATCTGATTCTTTCCATCTTTCCCTTTCTTTTTATTCAGAATTTCCCTGTCATTGTAATGACACTCTTTCGCCATTTGTTACTTATCAAAATATCCTTTTATCCATTGTCTCTTAGCCGTGTGTGTGTTCTTGCTTATCACTCACGATTCTGTCCTTAGCCTCTCCTTTTCTTCTTTTCTTTCTTTTCCCTTTCTGCCTCGTTAAATGGTGCCACAGAAGGAAATCTAGAAAAAAATGGACTAAACATTAATTGCAAAAGGACAGAGTGCATGATTGTTAACAAATTACAAATTAGAGATTTCAAAATCAAACAATATAATTATTTAAATATCTGGAAAGGGTTTTAACAGATGGAGGAAGGTGCTACACTGAAAACACTAAAGCTAAGCAAAGTATTAAGAAACATTTCGTTAGAAACGAAGAAAAGAGTACTGAACTGTTATGCAATGTCGATTTTCTTATATGACAATGAAGATTGAACAATCTCCTCACAGATGAAGAAGGGAATTGAAGCAACAGAAATGTGATTAAACAGAATGATTCTGAGAATACCATAGAACGAACATGTGAACAACGACGAAGTTGTAAAGAGAACAGCAAAATAAGACAACTGTACTTAACACCAGGATGCAACAGTTGAAATTTCTAGGGAACATAAAGAGGAAA
This sequence comes from Acanthosepion lycidas, assembly GCA_963932145.1. Taxonomy (NCBI): domain Eukaryota; kingdom Metazoa; phylum Mollusca; class Cephalopoda; order Sepiida; family Sepiidae; genus Acanthosepion; species Acanthosepion lycidas. The sequence goes on along the minus strand of OZ010609.1, from coordinate 34,160,108 downwards.
GATTGGAGATCATAGGGAGAGAGGCAGACATCACAATTCGGCGTGGAAATTGTGAAGAGCCATGATAGCCAATGTTCTGAAGAACATAAAGAAAAAGGAGAAGTGTAAATTCCTGTTTCAGATTTTAGTTTCTTATTCTTTTGGTTTGTACTAAATTAGAATTTAATATAAATGATCTCTAGAATCTAAAACGAACGTAACGTAATTATAAAAGCAAACTGTCTTGCAATTATTTTCAAAGACAGGTGTGTCTGCCAGCTTTGAAAGTCAACATTGAATTTTTTTGTTTCAACCTACACTTGAAGAGAGAGAAAGAAAAGCGAAAGTATGAAGTATATTTCGTGTGTCAAAAGGCTACCGAATTGAGAAAATTCCTAATGAGATTATAAATTTGGACAAAGTGTAATAGATAGATAGATAGATAGATAGATAGATAGATAGATAGATAGGAAATGAGCAGAGTAGATAGATAGATATATAGATAGATAGATAGATAGATAGGAAATGAGCAGAATAGATAGATAGATAGATAGATAGATAGATAGATAGGAAATGAGCAGAGTAGATAGATAGATATATAGATAGATAGATAGGAAATGAGCAGAATAGATAAATAGATAGATAGATAGATAGATAGGAAATGAGCAGAGTAGATAGATAGATAGATAGATAGATAGATAGATAGATAGGAAATGAGCAGAATAGATAGATAGATAGATAGATAGATAGATAGATAGATAGATAGATAGATAGGAAATGAGCAGAGTAGATAGATAGATAGATAGATAGATAGATAGATAGATAGGAAATGAGCAGAATAGATAGATAGATAGATAGATAGATAGATAGATAGATAGGAAATGAGCAGAGTAGATAGATAGATAGATAGATAGATAGATAGATAGGAAATGAGCAGAGTAGATAGATAGATAGATAGATAGATAGGAAATGAGTAGAGTAGATAGATAGATAGATAGATAGATAGATAGATAGATAGATAGATAGAGAGAGACAGAGCGAGAGAGAGAGAGAGATAACCTTCTCTACGACATTATTAAAGCGCGGTCATTCCTCCTAAATGTCTCCTTCCAGACAGTTGTCAATTTCATTTCTGTAGACTACCAAAGCGTACGCGACTTAACTAGATAACAACCATTTTATGATCTGACCAATAAAATGTCTTTTTCGTCCTACCATCTGTCCGTCGTTTAACGCCTGCAGGTCGACGACCCCGGCCATAAACGCCTTTTCTTCATGTCAAAATTTGCAACAAATCTCGTTCTGTACCGCCCACATGAAATAAAACTCAATATATATTAATACCATTGAGGCCATTAAACCAGGCGTTAGGTAATTTGCTATATCTTCCTTCTAAGAGGGCGCAGATCTCTATCTTTTTCTCGAAAGCTTTATCTTTTATTTGCTAATCGTCAAACTGCTATTATCCTTGGTTATGCCCATAAAAGACTAAGATTAGATCAAATGATCTGCTGATGTTCAAAATATTAAGCTACCTCACTTTTCACTGCTTTTTTTTTTTGTTGTTGTTGTTTATTTCGAACCCCATTTTTCGAAGCTACCATTTTGCTTTTTAAAAAAAGCAAGTAACTTAAAAGCATTTTCATATTTTCTATTTATTTCGGTGTGTCCATATCTATCTATCTATCTATCTATCTATCTATCTCAGTCTGTTCATATCTATCTATCTATCTATTTCAGTGAGTTCATATCTATCTATCTATCTGTCCATCTATCTATCTCAGTCTGTTCATATCTATCTATCTATCTATCTATCTATCTATCTATCTATCTATCTATCTCAGTCTGTTCATATCTATCTATCTATCTATCTATCTATCTATCTATCTATCTATCTCAGTCTGTTCATATCTATCTCAGTCTGTTCATATCTATCTATCTATCTATCTATCTATCTATCTCAGTCTGTTCATATCTATCTATCTATCTCAGTCTGTTCATATCTATCTATCTATCTATCTATCTATCTATCTATCTATCTATTTCTTTCAGTGCGTTCATATCTATCTATCTATCTCTCTCTCTCTCTCTCTCTCTCTCTCTCTATCTATCTATCTATTTCAGTGAGTTCATATCTATCTATCTATCTATCTATCTATCTCAGTCTGTTCATATCTATCTATCTATCTATCTATCTATTTCTTTCAGTGCGTTCATATCTATCTATCTATCTATCTATCTATCTATCTATCTATCTATCTATCTATCTATCTATCTATCTCAGTCTGTTCATATCTATCTATCTATCTATCTATCTATCTATCTATCTCAGTCTGTTCATATCTGTTTCAGTGTGTTCATAACTATCTATCTATCTCAGTCTGTTCATATCTATCTATCTATCTATCTATCTATCTATCTATCTATCTCAGTCTGTTCATATCTATCTATCTATCTATCTATCTATCTATCTCTCTATCTCAGTCTGTTCATATCTATCTCTATTTATTTCAGTGCGTTCATATCTATCTATCTATCTATCTATCTATCTATCTATCTATCTATCTATCTCTTTCAGTGCGTTCATATCTATCTATCTATCTATCTATCTATCTATCTATCTATCTATCTCTTTCAGTGCGTTCATATCTATCTGTCTATCTATCTATCTATCTATCTATCTATCTATCTATCTCAGTCTGTTCATATCTATTTTTCCACTCTCTTTTTCTTCGTTTCATGCTTCGAGTACATATCTACAACAACAACAACAACAACAAATCGAGAAAAAAAGATTAAACATAATTTGCAAAAAGACTCAGATTATAGTTGTTAGCAAAAGGGACACAGCCCAACATGCAAATTACAAATCGGGGCTACCAAAATTCAACAAGTAAAACAATTTGAAGTGTTTTAACAAAAGATTGTAAGTGATACAATAAAATCCGAAGGTGCATTCGAAAAGCTAACAAAGTAGGAATAAATAGAAAAATCTCATTAGAAGAAAAGGGGTACTGAACGTAGTAACAATCATCCTATATAGCGAATAAGTGAGCAATGATGAATGTAATGCTGGTAATTTTTTTCAAAAATTTATTGCTGGTATTTTGTTAATCTAAAAATGCTTTGCTGGTATTTTCACTACCAAAAACCTATTTTTATGCTTTCATAGTCTTTTGTCCCCGGTTTGACGGTTAATATTTGCCCATATCAGTGACTATAACAGATGTTACAACCCTGAATCAGGGTAGACCTGGTAACAACAGCAATTAAGAGTTGGTTCCATACTCCCCAAAACCTCCCGATCAGAGACCTTGCTGCCGTATGTAGTTTATCGTCATACCCAGGATGTAGTTTACCTTTACTTACACAGCTTTAAGAAAATTTGAGAGTGTCATATAATTTAAAATTTTGAAAACGTAACAATATTTTCCTCCACTTCAATTCTGTTTATAAATAAATGTTGCAAAATAAAATCCTTACATATACATTGACAAATGTCTTCCAGGGAACGAAACGCGTTGGTAAAGAAGAGTTTTTCGTTAGTCCTAATGTAAATAACGTAAATTCTAAAATGTGTGCATTCCATGACCAAACGAATTTCTTATACAAGATATTGTTACAATTTAATCATTATTTCTAACTAAAATCTTTTTTTTTTATCAAAGAAACGTTGCTATATAAATAAAAATGAATATGGAAATTTGTCCGTGAATATTTTAAATGATTCTATCAAAGAGGGGGCACATTTAATAGCGCTGTACTTGTATGTTCGAATCTACGTAAAGGCATTACTGAGTTAACTTCCTTTCTCCTCTACAACTGGGATAGATCGGGCCAGACTGGTCATTTGATCCTTAATGGGCCAGTGACTGCAGTCCAGTTTGTACAGAAACAGACTTCAGGTAGACGGCACGAGGAAATCTTCTCCAGCACTTGTGAGTAGATACGGCTTTTTGTACAGGGGGTGTTGGGCATGTGATTAAAGACAGTTTTTATAACATCCATTAGCTTTCCTTTTCAGAGTCAGAGAGAAGTCATGTAACAAATCTCTACACTTTGTTAACATTTTCTCTTTTACATTCTATCGACTTCTTCCTAGCCGTCCTTATTATTATTATTATTATTATTATTATTATTATTATTATTATTATTATTATTAAGTAAAATGATTGACGCAACTCTTCCAATATTTTTCAGGAGAAAAAGCGCGATTTAAGAAAAAGAAAAGAAAAAACAAAGCGTTTGACAATGTTAAAGAACATTTCGACAATATGACTGTCTTCTTCAAGTTATATTTTTTTAAAAATCAAATATAAAACTATATAAATCTACAAAAAATTATAAGTCTTTGTACAAACGTTGCTTGTCTTGTAATGGAAAATGGCTGTACTGATAATAAACGCGCCAAATCGAAGGAAACGCCGCCATTGTGCAGTCATGAAACTGAAACATGCTTAATATGATGATGATCTTGTTCATCTTGAAATTTTCCGTTAATTGATTAGTTACTAAGAGGAATTAATCAAACAGGTTAGTGTAAATCATATGGAACTCTCCTGTCATTCTATTCATTCTCCCGGGACGGGAAGTTAGTAATTTGATTACGTAACGTTCCTTCTGCATTTTAAGTGTCGAAAGGTCGGTAAATTCTGAATATTTCTTCAGAATGTGCACCGAAAGTTGTTAAGTTGTTTGTAATAAAATATTCTGCAAGCTGCGTTGATGTCACATTGTTGTGTCTGACATCATATCTGTTCCATTGAATCTTTTATTTACTTTTTCCGTTGTGCAACCCAGATAAACCAAGTTATGTTTGATACATTGGGCGGCAAATATTCAATGGGAATCGATACAATTTCCACCCTCTGTAGAAATCGTAATGTCTCTCTTTGAATTTGTGATAGAATTACCTTGAGTCATGTAGCTGCACAACGCACAGTTTTTCCTCTTGTATGACTGTTTTCTGGAGTATAACGATCCAAAACTCCAATGTTGTTTTGAGTATGGACGCTTACATTTGTTAAAATTTGTCTGATGTTCTTACTTCTGTCTTTTTTCTTCTTTTAAAAGAAACTATAGTCTGGTTTGGAAACAAAAACTCTTTAAAACGTGGATTCCAAAAATTTCAAGATGAGCAAGATCATCATCATATTAAGCTAATTTCCGTATCATGCCTTCACGCTGGCGGCGTTTCATTCGTTTTGTCGCGTTCATTACAGGACAGCTGTTTTTTTTCCATTACATGACAAGCAACAATTATCTCAGCAACCCTGAGTTTTCACTTACCTGGTAATTGGTTCGGAATTAGCTATCTCTCAATGACGTAGCGTTCAAAGAGGGCAACGATATGATCTTGGCTTAGAGGAAACGGCTTCCCACGCCTCGGGTACGCCCAATTTGGACGTGATGAAATATATAGAAATTTTCATATATATATATATATATATATATATATTTACACACACACACACATATAAATATATGTTTATTTACATATATATATATATATATATATATATATATATATATATATATATATATATATATAAATATATATATATATATATATACACACACATATATATGTCTGTGTTTATGATATATATATATATATATATATATATATATATATATATATATATATATATATATATATATATATATATATATATATATATATATATATATATATATATATATATATATATGTACGTATGTATGTATGCAAAAATAAAGACGCAAAAATTCACTCTTCTATCTACCGGGCGCCGATAGCCTAGTGGTTAGAATCTCCGACTGATGCCAAATCGGTCGGTTTTCGGTCCCGGCTTAAAGCGATCGGATGTCTAGACACATATATTTTTGTACGGGCCGTTCAAATATTTTTCGTAAACCCGCGCTGATGAGCTTTGATACAGGGAAACAGCCTGTCTGTAGATGACGATATATATTATATACAATTGTACATATTGGGATTTTTAACTCATCGCGTGGTTTTTTTTCCCTAGTAGTTACCAAGTGTGCGTAAGGCATTTTGGTGTATGAAGGGGGTGAATGGTGACGGGTACATTCTTTTGTTGAATGAGTATATTGTAAAGAATGAATGGGTCGTAAATCCGATTAGCTAGCTATAAGATAGCTAGTGATGACGAACCTTGAACACTCCCTGCTTTTTCAACCTTGTGCCACAATTACTATATCAGTAATAAATCTTAGACAAGCAACGTTTGTCCAAAGACTCTTTTTATTTTTATACATTTTTTTTAATATGACTAATGCTGTCGAAATATTCTTTAACATTGTTTTTTTTTGTTTTTGTTTTTGTTTTTTTTCATTTCTTAAATCACGTACTTCTCTGAATTATTATTATTAGGTTGGTGCAAAAATAATGACGTAATAATGTCGTTTTTTGACCTATTTTTTAACGTCACAAAACGACATTATTACGTCATTATTTTTGCACCAACCTAATATTATTATTATTATTACATATGTTTGGGTAAATATTTCTCCAGACTGCAGATACTACCAAGGCCGTCTACATATATTTCGTAAACCCAACACCGCATTGTTCGAAATTCTTGATATAGCTGCAAAAGGTTATATCTCAAGAGACTTGTGTCACGCCGTTCCCCAATATTAACACAAGCGAACACCAAGAATGAAAATTCAAATGGATATTAAAAAGAATACCTGCCATGTAAAATTGGTTATTTTTAAAACATTGTTCCCATGAGAAAAATAATTTCTGAAAATATCTCCATGACAGTATGGAGATTAAATTCTAAATGTGAGTTTTTTTCTTATGGCGTTATCTTAATTACTCCCATGCGTAGAGTGAAAGTGAGAAATTATTAATCAAGAAAAATCATGTCTGAAGGGACAGTGCAACAGATAATTCAGTTCCATAACTTCCTCTTTGTTTAAAATGGTGATTCTGAGATTTGATTAAATTTCTTTACGACGATTTCAGAGCGCAACAATTTGTATAGCTGTATTCAAGCTCGCGTGTGATATCCACAGGGTACAGCAGAAATGGCGTAATGTTGAGATATTAGTGGCAATGATGTCTTCATCTAGTTAATCTCACAATTATTTGTAAGGTATTTCTTTCGCACCCTGTATAAAATTTTTACCATTCCTATGTAAGATATTTCGATGAAAAACAGTCCTGGGTAGGATGTTAAACTACATCAGACAGCAAGTCTTCTGATCGGGTGGCTGGAGGTTTTGAGCAGCGTGGAATGACCTCTTAATTGCTGTCGTCCTCAGGTCCTTACTAGCACGGGTTGGTAACACTTGTTAGGGTACCAGCTATAGCGCTGTGCTTAAATTACCAGCTATCTTACTGTCCAAATCTAGTACTGTGCTTAAACTGATATAGTCTAAGTACCAAAGCTGATCAGAATAATTACCATGAAAATATATAAATAAAAGGCACAGGAAGCCACGTTACGGCGGTGGGAAAGTGATTGAAGCCGAGATGTCACGTCAGGACCAATAAAATTGCAGATTCTTTGTTTTTGTTTTTTCCAGGAATAATACATAGCAGAAGTAACAGAGCATATGTAACAGCAATATTCAATGTTTGAACAAATAGACTTATAATTATGCAAGATAGATTATGCCAAATAATTGTCTAAGACCTAGTAACTGATTCAATATATTATTTCCATTTCATGTCAACGTAAAACCTTAGAAAGTGAAGGGGAAATGGGCCATATTCTTGGAGGTTAGAACAAGTCATACTGATAAATCGTACAAACATTTTCTATCAGACGTTTAAAACTGAGCAGTTTAGTTTTGGAGGCATAAAAAAAACATTTCTCGTCCCGGTTAACAACAGATTGTAGGTCATTTTTTATATCAGCTGCCAATTTGACCGTATAGAAATGACCAAACTTACCATTAAGACAAGTGTAAATAGTTGTTTCGTCAATATAGATACCGACTTAAGAACTGATGTTATCAGCAAGGTCGTTGACGAAAATTAGAAACGACGTAGGTCAAAGGACACAGCCCTGGGAACACCTGATACAATGCAAAATATTCTAGAAGGGTAGATAAAAAAGATTGAATCAGGTAAAAAAATTCGTCCAGAAATACTATAACCTTTCAACTTGTGAAGAAAACCAACATGACAAAGCATGTCAAATTTTTGTAGATGTATATCAGTGAATGTAATTTTATAGTAGTTTTTTTTTTTTTTTATTGTCCTATTTCTATAGCAGGTGCATTTCTATAGTAAATTATAGTAGATTTTAGTAGTTCCTGGAATTGAGAAAATACATCAAGTGGCCAACAGTTGAAATTGAAGTTACTCTGTTAAATTAAAACCAAGGTAATCCAAAAACTTTTTCATGGACGGAGAAGCTTTTAGAATATTCGTAACAGAAATAATTACTATTCTTTAAAAAATAAACGTAATTTTGAAGAGATAAAAATAACTTCATTTTTGACACGAGATTTATTGTTCTATCTGGTGTCAAACTTGTTTATAAAACCTGACTTCTAAATCAACTCTTGCGCTTCTATTGCAAATGATCTCTAAACCGTTACTATAGCATTTTTTTCAACGTATTTTTATTACGTAAACGTAGTTTGTTTGATCGTTAAAATACTGATTGTAGGAAGTGGTTTGTGCTGAAAGATAATGAAATAAAAACATGTAATATTCTATTACTAGAGAAGTAGTCTTGTGTCAAAGAATTAATGGAAAGTATCCATAACTATTTTGGCCATAAGGTAAATTCCAATAGAACCATCTAGTTATCTCTTGGGCAATCGAAAAAAAAAGTCCGCTGATTAAATAAAAATTAAAAAAAATAATTTTATGTTCAAATATTTAAAAAAAAAAAAAAAAAATCATTTCACCCTAGGCAAGGAAATAAAGCCACTAAAACACAAGGGGTTATTGAGTGTAAGAGAATATGGGAAAAAGGAAAATAAAGAAAAATATTAAGTAGAGAGATTAGGAATTAATAAGACAGAAGATAACGATTGACATTTCACTTAAATTTTTGAAGATTAAAATTGACTGGAAAGCAGGAAGTTTGAAGTGAAGTCCACAAACACTTTTTTTTTTTTTACTGTTTAATATATTCGGAAATCTTTAAAGCAAATTCATAATCCCAGCTTTTTTTACAATGATTTTACTCCAAGCATGGCGATAATGCCACTGAGACTCAAGGAGGTTACTGGGAGTGAAAAAGAATGAGAAGACTTTAGTGAGGAGAAAGGACAATAAAAGAACAGGTTTTAAGAAGACAGAAGATGGCGATAATGAAAAGGAGGTTACTGTGAGTGAAAGAGAATGAGAAGACCTTAAAAGAAACTGGGAACTCAGTCCTAAACAAGAAACAAGTGATAAACCTCAACCCCTGTTCAAAAGACGGGGAAGAAATGTGATTTGATTTTTGGCTAAAATAAACAGGAATAATAGACTAATTTTCATAAATAGAAATTTAATATGACATTTATGAATACCGTCTTTTTAATGAAATTCGTTAAATGTTTCTATTTCCATCTAACACGATAAACGAACATACGCTTTTATGAAACAAAGTAATTTTTTAATTTTGTAAACAAAATAACAGATAAATTCTTTCAAGTTATTAATAAGTTGTACGGCGCAAGGCTAACTGATTAGGAGGGTTTTCACGCAAATCCTTTGCCCCAATTTGTATGACAAAAACGTTAATAAGTGTTTGAGGTTTTACTTCGGCTAATCGAACCAAGCTACATGCTTTTTCTTTTCCTTTTGCCTGTATCTGTTATAAATATGGAGAAGTTTTTAATAAACTGTTATCACTCTGAATGTATTTATTTCCACCAGAATCCGAGAGAAAAAAATATCTGGTCATGTGAACTGTAGTGTTTGTCTTCCACTAAGTTACACTCAAAACGAATTTGACTTAACTTGTCATATCAATCACTACTGACGTCATTCATTTGTGAACATTTATACAGCGGGGTACTTATACGAACAGAACTGGAAGGAGACGACATCACAGAAACAGTGAGAGTAATCTTCATTCAGCTACACTATAAGACTACCATTTCTTTCTTTTCTTTTTTTTTTCTTTTCTCTTTTTTCTTTCTATACGCTTGTTCTTTCTTTCTTTCTTTCTTTCTTTCTATAATCGTGTTCTTTCTTTATTCTTGCTCTTTTTCTTTCATTTTTCTTTCTTTCTAACATATAGTCTTGTTACTTTCTTTATTTTTCATCTTTCTTTGGTTCTTTACTCTTGTTCTTTCTTTCGTTTTTCCTTTCTTCTTTCTTTATTTCTATACCCTTGTTCTTTCTTTCTATCTATAATCATGTTATTTATTTATTTATTTAGGCTTGTTCTTTCTTTTTCATCTTTCTTTCTTTCGTTTTCTTTCCACCTATACTGTTGTTCTTTCTTTCTATACTTCTATTACTTTTTCTTTCTTTTTTCTTTCTTTTTATACTCTTGTGACTTTCTTTTTTCTTTCTTTCAATAAGCTTGTTGCTTTTTTTCTTTCTTTTGCATTCTGTAGCCATTTTCTCTGTTTCGTATATAACGTCATAGTTACCTCTGTCGTTCACAAGCCCAGATAAAATTTTTAAAAAGTCGTATTTGGAATGCTGGTTTTCAAAGCATCCATTTTCTCTTCTCGGAAAACTGTATCTGTCGTAAATATTATTCTCCGAGAAGAGAACTTTCATTTGTAGGAGATACATTGAATCTAAACGAATTCTTCCAATGGCTTCGAGTTTATATCAATCGAACGGCATTAATTTCTTAGGTCCCTATTTTTCTTGAGAAACCCAGCCATTTTTTTTTTTATGAATTTTGCAAGAATCTATTTATATAAAATAGAGAGGTTGGAAGTTTTTTCGTTGTTGTCGAAAATTCAATAACAATGGTGCAACTATCCTTACGTTGTTGCTTTCCTTTCCTACCCTGCCTAGGAATTTCGGTAGTTATACATGTTGCTTATTGGTGCTTTATGGGTAGCAACGTCTGTAATATTAACCTAGCGGTTAACAGTTATATATATATATATATATATATATATATATATATATATATATATATATATATATATATATATATATATATATACAGTGGCTAGGCGGTAACAGTCATATATTCAATTTCATCTAGAGGCCGTTGAGTAGGAATAATTATGGATTCAATTGAGGATATTTGTAGCTATTTTATAGGGTTCTTTAACTTTTTACTCGTTATTTAATACTGGTTAATTTGGTATTGATATTCGGTTGGTGCAAAAATAATGACGTAATAATGTCGTTTTTTGGCGATAAAAAACACGTCAAAAAACGACATTATTACGTCATTATTTTTCCACCAACCTAATACTTATTACATTTACTTGTATTTATGAGCGCACTCGTAGTGTGTTAATTTGTTTTATTAGGTTGGTGCAAAAATAATGACGTAATAATGTCGTTTTTTGACGTGTTTTTAACGCCAAAAAACGACATTATTACGTCATTATTTTTGCACCAACCTAATACTATTTACTTAAACGGTTGAAAGCTAAACGTGAATACCTTTTAAAATAACATCATGATAAATGCAAATATATACACTATCTACAACACAGATAATGTAACATAGTTTAGACAAAGCCAAATACCTTAAACTTTAGAGAAAGCTGATACCTTAAATTAAACAAATAAGATAACAAACTCCGAGAAAAAATAAAATAAATAAAAAATCTAAATAAATGATTATATAAGCAAATTAAGTAAATGACAAATAAATTAACCTGCTATGATTGCTCTCAGTCTCTCTCTCTATCTCTCTCTCTCTCTCTCTCTCTATATATATATATATATATATATATATATATATATATATATATATATGAAGAAATATAGTCTTAAGATGTGCTATATTTATGGAATAAAGTGCTCAATATCAGAGAGATAGAGCCTGTGTAAATATAAAAGTGAATATAGAAGTCAACAATTATAGACTCTATGTTCACTTTTGTATATATATATATATATATATATATATATATATATATATATATATATATATATATATATATATATATAGTTAAATTCCCAGATCAATTCTGTGGACAAGACAGATGTGGACAAGAAATCTGAATTGACCTGGGAATTTAACTATATTGTCGACATAGAAAAAAAATCCCTTCATATAAAGGTAATTTACATTAACCAGAAAAAAGGCTTAGACGGAAGCGTCTATCTTTTAAAATTTAGATTTTTTAATACATTAAAATATATTAAAAGTATTTAATACATTAAAATATATTAAAAGTATTTTTAATACTATAACAACAAAAACATTTCGATTTCATTTTTGCCTTGAAAAAGTCAGCAGAGGAAACGCGTCGGCAAAATTTAAGATTTTTTTCCAATTGTCATTTTATACCATATATATATATATGTGTGCGTGTGTGTGAAAATAAAGATAAATGGAAAAATTAGCCGACGCGTTTCGTCCTCTGATGTACTTTAAAAAGACAAATGTAAGGATTTTATTTTGCAACAAGTATTTATACAGTGTAACCCGGATATAAGAGACCCAGATATAAGAGAAAACCGGATATAACAGAGATTTTCTCTGGTCCCAAGTTAGAGTCATACTTACCTAAACAAAATAGACCAAACCCGGATATAAGATAAACCCGGATATAAGAGACTTCTTCTCTGGCCCCGACAACTCTCTTATATCCGGTTTACACTGTACATAGAATTAAGAATGTCTTTTAATTTTGAGAAAATTTATTATCATTATTATTAGAAGTAAATAAAATTATTGACGTATGTCTTCTAATATTTTTCAATAATTAAGAGAAGAGCGAAGAAAAAACAGTGTTTGATAATGTTAAGCAATATTTCGACAGTATGTCTGTTCTCTTCAAGTTATATTTAAAAAATGGTCTCACCCGGAATATTTTCTTTAATTGATTACTTACTTAAATGAATGAATCAACTTTTAAATTTAACAACTCCCAGCAAGTGAATGCTGTTTTAAACAATAGAAGGTTCAAAATCTTTTTTTTTAATTATAAAAAATATAGTCACGTATGTTGGCTTGGGAAAGAGTACTTGTAAAATCTACATAACGTAAATATGATCCTTAAGTGTTTCCAGTTCTGTTTTTTTTTATTTATTTTATTTTCATCTTTTTCCATTTTTCCCTTTGACGTTTTTTTTTTTTTTACCCAGAAAGTTTCCTTAAATCGAGTTAACTGCTTCCCAATAACCTCATGAAATAAGCGTCATATTGTATCAAATTCAAAATGCCCCACCACGTCGCACTTTTCTGGACAACCGAGTATCATTTGTTGTACAATCAAAGCTTAATAAAGGGACTAATGAAGCTGATAAAAGAAATTGACTCGTCTTTACTTATTCACTCTCACGCTAATACGGACGCAATCTTTCGCTTTCTTTTTCAGTTAAAGTCTATCATACATATACACAACTATGTGCCATACGTGATAAGGCAGATTTTTTCCCCGCATTAGTTTGCCATTTCTTTCTGCAGTTACCATCAAAGGCTATAGAACCCAATCTGTCCTGCTATTTACCCAGAGCTGGAATAAGAAGAAGAGGATTCATACCTTTCCCAAGGTTCAGTCAGTTATGTGCTATGCGTGATAGAAGCTTTCGATACATGACTAACGAGGCAGATTTTTTGTACAGTAGGTTGCCATTTCTTTCTGCAGTAGACCAGTTGTCATCCAATGCTATAGAACCCAGTTTGTCCTGCTATTTACCCATGGATGGAGGAGGAAAAAGTATTAATACCTTTCCAAAGGGTCAGTCAGTCAGTTATGTGCTATGCGTTATACACACTTAGGCGATCATGTATCTTTCGATACATGACTGACAAGGGAGATTTTTTCCCGCAGTAGGTTGCCAATTCTTTCTGTGGGGAGAAGAAGAGGATTTATACGTTTCCCAAGGGTCTTAGCTCTCCGATTGCTCAATCCAAGGCGCAATCCATTACTTTACCATATCTCCTACTGAAAGCCGTAGAAAATGAATGAATCAATCAATGTAAATAATGTCAATCAGTCAGTTATGTGCCATGCGTGATACACGCTTAGGCGATCATGTATCTTTCGATACATGACTGACGAGGCAGATTTTTTTTTCCGTAGTAGGTTGTCATTTCTTTCTGCGGTAGACCAGTTGTCATCCAGAAACAAAGAAAGGCGTGCTGAAATGCTTTGTAATATCAATCGTCCTATACATATTTTAAATAATATTATAATATATATATATATATATATATATATATATATATATATATATATATATATATATATATATATATATATATAATATTATTCGCTTGAGGATGAAATGGAACTCATGTCTTTAATTTAAGTACAAAATTAAATTCGGGGCTTTTAGCTTCCATTTTTGAAACATGGTTGGAACTGTGTAGCGAAAAAACATATTTTAAGTCTATTAACTTATAATATTAATGCTCTGTAAATTTACATTGAGCACTATTTTGTAAAAATAAAAATATCTATAAGAACACCGGATTATATATCTTACTGTTCTTTCTTTTTATTAATATACATATATATATATATATATATATATATATATATATATATATGTGTGTGTGTGTGTGTGTGTGTGATTGTGATTACTAATTATATTGTTTTGTTATGGGATCAATTTGTATTTGATATATTTTAAATAATAAGAGATTATGAATTTAACCATTTAATTTTTTTAATTTTTATGGTCATGTATGTTGCTTGGAAAAGAAGTAGTTACACACAAAATAAACTGTCAGAACTTTTTCTTGTAATGCATTGGCGAAAAATTGCAGAAATTAAAAAAAAATATCTCTGAACACAAAAGGATATTATACACAACAATTTATCAAATGCATTAGTCAAACATAGAAATAAGTTCAACCAAATCTTGGATCTAAAGAATGCAAAACTTATCAAAAGAGAAAATAATTTACTTAGAAAATGTTTGAGAACGCTGCTGTTGAATTTTACAAACGTATAAATATGCGCCCTAGGATTTTTAAAATATCTCCTTTCTTGAAAGAATTACTTCTTTCCCAAGCCAATATGCATGACTATAATTCTGTATTAAAAGAAAACCGTTGAGTTGGTTTTATTATTTATAATATATCATAATTTTATTGCAAACTAAAATAATATAAATAATAATTACATAAAAAAATCAACATTTACCTACTTTAGTTTATTAGAACTTTGAACTACATCACTTAGTATGTTTATGATCATTCTTTATTTTAAAATTCTGAAAAACTAACAATATTTCTACTTTTGTTTACAAATAATTGTCGCAAAATAAAATTCTTTACATTTGCATGAATAAAGTCCATCAAAGAAGTGGCTAAGATAATTTTTATTTTTGTCTTTATTCATATTGTTCTTTCACAGATATATTTTTAGTTATATCTGAAATTTCGCGCACACACACACACACACACACACACACACACACACACACACATATATATATTATTAAAAGCGACAGACAAGGTACTACGTTAAGCTTTTTATTTAATTTTTCTTCGTGTTCGAACAAGAGCTTTTTTGTGTTCGAACAAGAGCTTTCTTTTCTGGACAAAGCCCCTTAAGGGACTGATCAAACCGGACTCATAGATAATTACATCGGTTACACAACCACATGCTTATCCAGACGTCTGACGTTACACCTATCTGATCACAGCTCCATTAGAACCCATTTAAACACACACACAAATTTACCAGACTCCATTAGAAACATACTAGTAGAAAACACAAATATATTAACTGCATCCAACTGCAAAAAAGATTAAAAATAATGGAAGCTTTAATAATAAAAAAGAAAAAGCCAATTCTTAACAATATTAACTACGAACAAGGACACAATGTGCTAACCGTATTCGGAAATTAAAAACATTCCTACCACACACTAAGACATACACAGAACGCACACACTCAATTAAGCTGAAAAATCGAATCATCCTTGATAATGGCTAAAGGAATAGCCGAAAGCGCTCGGAAATATAAAACATTTGGACAGTTCTTACCCACCCTTTGTCCAGAAAAGAAAGCTCTTGTTAGAACATAAGAAAAAGTAAATAAAATCTTAACCATATTAACTTGTCTGTCGTTTTTAATGAAACGTGCATAAAGGAAGGATTGCTGCTTAAATATACAACTATATATATATATATATGTGTGTGTGTGTGTGTGTGTGTGTGTGTGTGTGTGTGCGTGTGAAAAGTGTGTGTATATAAATATAATATATATATATATATATATATATATATATATATATATATATATATATATATATATATATGTGTGTGTGTGTGTGTGTGTGTGTAATATATTATATATGTTATTATTTATATATTATATGCGCGGTACTTATTAGGAAGCGCTCAATATCAGAGATAGAGCTAACACATTTTTTGTCTGACGATCGCAAAAGCGTGAAACCCAGGGTCACAAACTCACATCAATCCAACCAAATATATATATATATATATATATATATATATATATATATGAGAGGGAGTATAAATCTAAATTTAAAGGAAACATTGTAGGACTTTCTGATGACAAAATCTATGTTTTCTTATTTTACAGAAAAAAACAAACTTGCAAGTTGTTTTGCTGCCTTTGTGTTCAATGCTTCTGATTTTGTGTGAACGTACATCAGAGAATAGACAATAACTCCTGATAGATAGATAGATAGATAGATAGATAGATAGATAGATAGATAGATAGATAGATAGATTGACTTTGCAATCAAATTTTATCTTTCAGGAACAGTTTTCATAACATGACTTGTATGTTCATCCTGATTGTACGATCTATAAAACTGACCGGATACCATGTCTTCAGAGCGGCGCTGACAGAAGACAAGTGTCACCCGTTCATTGTCACATGTAATTCTATATCTATATTCAATTATATAACAAAAAAAAAAGGACATGTAACGTGTCGATATGAAAACATGTAAAATTACATATATCCATAATTGTAATATCCGCAGGAGTCATGTTTTTGTACAAGAACTCGTAGTTCGTATTTCCCACCCACACTGGTTTAGCCACACCCACACACTCACACACGCATACAGTTAAAAGTGCTACAAATATTCAATGAGACCCACTTCCCAAAATCTAATGCAAATAATGTCTACCTCCCTAGATCATCGAAAGACTTAAAATGTACATCTCTACAGGAATAGAATGTACACTGTCGTTTTTCTAGAAATTATATTTTTTAAGTTTGTCGTTATCGTTTCGGCCAGGGACGTCCTTAGACCATAAGTAAACATTGAGCAAATGATCGATTTTTTTTTTCCTGGTTTGTCAAACTTTCATAATTAACAAAGCAGCGAGTGGCTTTCGACGTTTCGTCTGTGGGAAAGTGGTTGTTGGGTGGGAAATAATTCACCACCCACAAGTATGCGGAGACGCTTTTGGGCCCTGTCAAGACCGGAAAGTGAAGACTTGGGCATCTCCTGTCCATATATGGCAACAGTACTCTATATAGTCGAGTTGAAAAAAAAAAAGAAAAGATAAATTGCTTACGCACACACACACACAAACAAACGAACATACAATCAATTAAACGCGTTAAAAAAATTTCCGTTTGATCTAAAATTTAATGAAATGACCAAACATCAAATGAGAGAAAGAGATATTTGGCGGGCTGATATCTTTTCAACACACTTTTATGTATGCAAGTATGACATATCTAATAGCTACATACAAGTGCAATAAGTAAGGCATGCTGGTTTGTTAGACATGTATTCCCAATATACTAATATTGCTGAGTGGTTAGAATGTTTACTTTTCAATAATGAGACCCGAGTTCGAATCTCACCAATTGTAGGTTTGTTAGAAAATAGCTTAGCTTGTGACACAAGACAGAAAGTATGGGAGAATCTACCGGCCATTATGATATTGTATTTTACTAAACGTAGCTTAGATGTGGCACAAGGCCGAAATTATGGGGGAATCCACTAGCCATTATAATATATATATAGGAGAAGTATCGTAAACAAGTTGTAAAATCGTTTATCTTGAAATATTTCGCCAATGATCCATGTTATCAGAAAAGTAATTTGATTCCACGATAATAAAATCTGAATTTAATCTCTTTAAGCAGCTGAACATTTGATTCTTACTTTGACTGAGTCGTCATAGATATTATATATTCATTCCGGCTTGGTTTCTTATAGTTTAAATTCAAATTTCTTAAATTTTAAGGATTGTGTTTGTATTAATTATCTCCAACAAGAATTAAATAGGGCTTTCGTTTTATTTTATCTTGTACACTCTTGATCAGTTTATTTATAACCCGGATGTGCATGGTGGGTTTTGTCCTGTATATGTACACTTTCTTTATACGTTTTATCAGGTTTCATTGTTTTGTTAAATGTTGCCTTTCATATGCAACTGGAGTGACATGTAATACATCATGTTCTAAACATTTTTAGTATGCTTCCACATTTGTTCAGGGGATGGAGAAGTATTTTGTTTTACATATGTATATTCTGACAGTTTCTGAGCTCACCTCCTCCTTTGAACGTGTCGTCTTCTCAGCCTATTATATGACTGGCCTGGTTGTTATTGTGTAGCGGCATTATATAATAAGATGTCAGCGTTTTTTTTTTTTGTTTTTGTTTTTTTTTAAAATATATATTCATTCCTCGGTCACTTTATGAGACATACTCATCTAGTAACGAGTTAAACACCTTTTTGCCTTGAGAACCTCCCTAGGTCCATCTGGCGTTAGGACAGGTCGATTTTAGAAGCCTGGTATTGCACTCACTTTGAAGGTTGTGATAAATAATGACATAAAATATTTTTCCAAATCGTTACCGTTTTTTGAGGAAACAAGTTTAAAAGTTTAGGTTCGAAATCGTAGCATTGGAATTTCATTCCGGTGATCAGTGAAAGCCTTATAGCAGAACTTTATAAAATGTATAATTTATTAAAGATTTACAAATTGTATATGGACAAGATGTATTGCGCAAGCACCTTATTACTAAATCATTGTGCCATCAAATAAGAACTTCATTTACTTCAATTGGAAATTATACTGAACAATTTTGCTATAATATGATCTAATATATATATATATATATATATATATATATATATATATATATATATATATATATATATATATATACACCGTCTGGCTCTATTCGTCCCCGTCTGTATGGATTACCCAAGATTCATAAGGAGGGTGTCCCGTTGAGACCCATATTATCGATGATTGGGTCATCCCAGCATAAAGTCTCAAAGTGGCTGGCTATAATGTTGTAACCAGTGTTGCAGCATTATAGTTCCTTTTGTATTAAAAATTCTTTTACTTTTTCCCATTTTAATCGGAATTGTGATGCCACTGATGGATTTATGTGTTCGTTTGACATTTGCAGCCTCTTCACGTGTGTTCCTTCATCAGAGACTATTGATATTTGTAGTGATTTGATTTATCGTAGTAATTTAACCCCTCTGTCTATACCTGAAGATTTTTTTTGTTGAACTCATGAAATTTGCCACCATGTCTGTTAATTTTAGTTTTGATAATATCATGTATCGTCAGATTGATGATATAGCGATGGGTTCCCCTTTGGGTCTTGTTTTGGCGAATATTTTTGTGGGATTTTACGAGGAAAGCCTTCTTTTAGGTTCTTCCCGGTTCAAGGTTTACTTTCGTTATGTGGATAACACTTTTTATTTGTTTAACCATACATCGGAAGTTGATCAATTTTTCTCTCTACTCAACGGTGTTCATCCTGCCCTTAAATTTACAGTAGATAAAGAGGTCAATGGTTCATTGCTCTTCTTAGATGTTCTTGTTCACAGAACACCTTCCTCGTTTATTACTTCAATGTACAGGAAGTCTACTTTTACGGGTTTCTATACTCGATGGGACTCTTTTTGTCCTAAACAAGAAAAGATTAATTTGATTAGGATTTTGACCCATAGGGCGTTAATGATTTGTTCAGATAACACATTGAAAGAGGAAATTAGTTGTTTAACTAGAATCCTTGTGAACAATGGTTATCCATTGGATATTGTTCAATCGGTTATTCGAGATAAGACTGCCAGGTTTAATAAGATTAAACTTGCTACGGCTGGTAAATGTCCGGTCTGTTTTCGTTTATCGTGGTTGGGTAGGATTACTGTATCCTTCACCAAGCGGATTTCATTTTGTTTCCGTGAATGTTATTATGAAGCCAACGTTTGTGTTGTTTTTCGAACCAAGTCTGTCCTTTTATCTCTGTGTAAAGACGTTCTACCCCCCCCAATACACACTATATTAATTCTGTTATTTATTATTTTAAATGTAGTTGTGGACTCGGCAACATAGGTAGAACGACACAGCGTTTAGATGTAAGGATTAAACAGCACGTGTCTGCTAAAATACTTAACAAAAAATTCTCGTTTGGTGATTCCATTCGAAATACATACGGGTCTTCTATAGCGGATCACTTGATAAATAATCTGACCGGTGCTACGGATTAAAGTTTGAGCTGGTTCTCTGTTCTGGCCAGAGCACACTCGCTATTCCATCTGAAGATGTTGGAGACGCTGTTCATCAGGTCCAGGCGACCCGCTCTTTGTAAACAAAGAGACTGTTTGCTTCGGCTTGCGGTGCTGTGTCTCTAGCATCTTTGGTGTTATAACTTTTATTATTATTTTTTTTTCCTTGTCCATTCATTCACGTCATCTGCGACATACTTTCTTTTCATAATTTGTTTCCCCGTTTACAGTTCTGACGAGAGGGGACGAAACCTGTCGACATGTGTTCGTGTTTTTTTTTAAATTTATCATGGCCTATAGTAAAAAATTTCTTGCCTTTAATGCCATAATACGTTTTTGTACCGTTAAAATCATTTATATATATATATATATATATATATATATATGTGTGTGTGTGTGTGTGTATATATATATATATATATATATATATATATATATATATATATATATATATATATATATATATATATATATATATACAGTGCAGTAATTGACCAGCAGTATTATGGTGCTATATGCACTTTTATCTAGTTTTTGTTTTTATTAATTATGATCTATAAATTGATCTAACAAATCTTGAGTAGCATTTTTTTGTCTTTTACCATTACAAAGTTTTACTTATCGAATATATTTTAAAAAAATGCATATTTTGCTTGTGGTGATTCATAATTAGAATTCTGGTTTGAATATATATTTTTATTCAATGTATCTAATACAAAAGATATCAACTTTAGCTGGAATTATTCTTGAAATAGTAAAAGTTTGAAGTCAGTTTGTATGCAAAAAACCGCGGAAATTAGGTATTTCAGTATATTTTTTAGTCGATCTTTCAATCTGAAGGGTCAAAGATAGGTAAAAGCTATGAATTTATTTGTGGTGTTAGTACTTATGTTGAACGCCAGCTTTCACATCGAGTGCAATATTGATTTTCTAAATAAATTGAAAAAATCAACCTGCCTTAGTTTGGCGTGTATTCGATGATATTCTGAAAAAAACTCATTTAAAGTTTGGGTTCATAAACAAATTATTCTGAATTTCTTAGATGCACATCCAGGATTCAAATCTCCTTTTGAACCACATCGCAAAGGTGCTCTGTCTGATTGAGATTCTGTGACTGCAAAGGCCGCTTTAATACAGAAAGCTCATTGCTGTTTTCTATGACTGATTTGTGACACGGCGCGCTTTCCCACCAAAGTAAGCGTGCACCGTTGTCAAAAATTGAGGCCCTTTGTTAGTCATAATACCTAAGTAGGTTGCAGCATTTAAACGGTTATTTTTCATTGGTGTCAAAGGTTCCAATGTATGCCAAGAAAATAATAACCAGCACCAGCAACCTCAACTATTGATAAAAGGCAGGATGGATCAATAATTTCAAATTGATTATGTCAAACTCCAAGCGGCCATCTGGGTGCCTCAGTAGACATGGCAACATTTTTCCAGTCGTCTATTCCAATTGTGATCCCGTTGTTGTTCTTAGCTCAGAGCCGTAACAGAAACATTTTTTGTGTGTGTGTGTGGGGGGGGGGTGGAGAATTTAGAATTTATTAAGTTATCAAAGGCTGCCAACATGGCGAGCGGCAAGAACACTTAAAATTTCCAGTAATTTCTTGATTGACAGAAATCATCTTTGAAATAATAGAAAACTGTCTGTGTTACAAATGAAAGAATTTTTCATTTTTTTTTTTTTATATATATTTTATTTTATTGGAGTTACCACAATTCCAAATTAAAATGAAAACGCTCCCAAGTTCATCAAATATCTTTAAAGAAGAATTCTTTCATCGAGGTTTTATGAAAGTTATATTCTTCTTTGCTTTGATAGTTTCTCTTTCTTGTATTTTTTTCTTTATTGTATTTTGTTAAAATAAAACGCTGTAAAAAATGCTACAATTTGTAAAAATTTTGGAGGAGGCGAGGCCATCCCACTATTGCTGCTACAACCCTGTATCTTATAAGAGTGGTACCTGACGTGGGCTAATGCTGAAACCCAACTGATTCAAGTTTCAACATGTTCAGAGATGATTTTCTCTGTATCTCCATCGTGTATCATATCGGAGTATCATTGGCGTAGTCTTCTGCTGCTTTAACGCATCTGCATTAGGATTCAAAGGGCTATGCAGTCAGTAATTCTTTTCCATATACAAACATCCATTGTGGGAAGTCGACCTTAGTCGGGATCATCGAGTCAAGGCAAATAGTCTGTGATTTGCCAGGGCTACATACGGATTTAAATTCTTTCGCCAAGACTGATTGATAATCAAGGCTACAGACCTCAAACTGCCCTATTAGTTACCAATAGTTAGGGCTTTTGAATTCAGCACTCGTTTTGAATTCCTAGACTCGTTGTCACTCAGTCTATCCTGCTAGTTACCAATATTTGGAGGGAGAGGAAATGGATTCATATCTTTCCCAAGAGTATCCACGCGTACCTGAATACACACAAACACACACACACACAAACGATTATAAATTATAATCTCTTATAGACCAACTAGAATTATTATACACAAATACATCCTGCTTGACAAGACTGATGAGCGTGAAGTCTGCTTAACCAATGTAAAAAAAAAAAATAACAAAAAATTAAAACAGCCAGAATTTTCTTTTTCTCTTCTATATTTCATTTTCTGGTGAAGCTTTAATAAAAGTGAAACATGTTAGATTTATAAACGTTTTCTATTTATTCCTTATACTATCATTCTGTCATTATATATGTATCTATATATTATTTTAATTCCCTTCTCTCCTTCTCTCTCTCGCTCTGCACTGAAATGACACGTAAAATTTGCAGTAACCTACCATCCCAAACAATATAAGTATTTCAACTTCGAGATGTCTGC
>OZ010609.1:34016740-34131740 GCA_963932145.1 Acanthosepion lycidas | reverse complement strand
AATTGTCTGGCAGCCATGACTGGATTTTTAGAAAGGGCTGTGATGTTTGCATAGTTACTGATTAAAAATAATGTTTTGTGTGCGTAGTTTCTCAGTTTCCAGTGTCATTCATTTCCTCCAATATATATTGTTCTGCAATCAATTGCCATTTAAGAGGCATTCGTGTTTTCCTCTGCAGTTACAGGTGGGTTTGATTTGCTTATTTTTCTGTTGTTTCTTATTTGTGTCATGTTCACGGTGCAACTGTATCAGATTGTGATGGATATATTGTGTATCAGTGTTTTTGATGAGTATGTTGTGGAGAGTGCTTGATGGGGGGGGGTAATTGTGTGTATGAATTTAATTAATAGTTTTCTTATGTTTGCTTTTACGTTTTTATTGAAAGGTGGGTTAAACCATGTAATGTTTCTTTTTCTCTTAACATTTTTTGTGGTCTGTCGTGTGCATGTGAGTGTTGCCAAAAATCCGCCGTCTTTTATTAGATATATTATTAGAAGAATTATATTACAAGATATATATATATATATATATATATATATATATATATATATATATATATATATATATTATAAGATATATTATTAGATATATTATAATTATATTATACGATATAATATTGGAAAAATTATAAAATTATTATGTTATTATAACATATATTATTAGAAGAATTATCCGACAACCTTCTGTTAATTGTATCTGCTTAATTATTGTTTGCAGGTGGTTGGAACATATATCTATATAAAGTGGTTTGTCATTGTGTTTGCTATGTTGCTGATAAGTATGTTTTATTAAGTCGTATGTAACGTCTAGGAAATCTACTTATTCTAGGTTTGTTTTTTATGCGTATGTCGAACCATTTATTTTGGAAATTTTTTATGAGTATTTTTTGTTTTTTACTCCTGATTTTTGTCTGTTACGCTTTCTTAGGATTATCATTCCTGTAGTGGCCTATATGTAGAAAATGTATATCTATAACCTCTCAGCTTTCTGCACAATCAAAACGTTCCATGGTAATGATGAATAATCCTTCTTTCTTCTTTCATGCATCTTCATTGTCAAATAATAATGATTTCAAAAGTGCTTAAATACTTTTAGTTCGCTTGTTCTTATTTGTATGAGCTAAGCAGATGGCCTTATCTACCATGAGTTTGGTTACTGAAAGGTAGAAATATTTATATCTAGTTGTATAAATACGCAATTATTTTTGCTATTTAGGTTACAGTAACACGGTAATAAGATTTCTCGAATGTTTAAGCTGGTAGACGAAATAAAATACTATTTAAAAAATAAACGGAACGTCTACTTAAATATGGGTATCCGCTAAATAAAGTTTAAGGTTGTCATGGTCCCGACCTAGAATGACAGAATGAACTCTTCCTAACGCTATATATACTACGTCTCTCAAGAGAGACGAACGGTATTGAGTACGGTATTGAATCGAGGCGAGTTAATAGTAGTTCACTCCAAACCAGTCTGACAGTCATACTAACACCTTCCACTTCTTGTATTATTTTTTGTGTAATATATTCTTTGTTATTTATACTGTTGTGTTTCGTGTTGTTCTTCCATGGTCCTAACCTTGGACCATAACAAAAGAGATAAAAATATGTCTGATTAATAAATAAAAAAAGGCATTACTTCACCAGAAATTGCTTTATGTTAGATCAGTTGAATCTGCCATCTTGGTTTATCCTCAGGCGATTTTTATCAAATCACCTCGTAACGCATTATGTTTTTTTAAATAAACTAATGAACGCTTTATTATTTTTTAAGTAAATAAACAAACGCACGACGCTGTGTGTAATAGAAAGGGTGGAGGAGGATATGAAGAAGGAAAGAGAAGGGGGAAGAGAAGAAAGGCAAGGGTATTATAAAAAGTGTCGGTGGGGGAGGTAACTGAAATGTATTAGGTTAGTGCAAAAATAATATCGTTTTTTGACGTTAAAAATACGTCAAAAAACGATATTATTTTTGCACCAACGTAATATTAGGTTGGTGAAAAAATTATGTCGTTTTCTCACATATGTTAATATGTGATAAAACGACATTATTAGGTTGGTGCAAAAATAATATCGTTTTTTGACGTATTTTAACGTCAAAAAACGATATTATTTTTGCACCAACGTAATATTAGGTTGGTGCAAAAATTATGTCGTTTTCTCACATATTAACATATGTGAGAAAACGACATTATTTTTGCACCAACCTAATACTTTTTCTTATCCAGCCTCATATGTGCTTAAGAGGAATTTCTTAATACGTATGCAAGAACTCAAGGCTTCGGATTTCTGGTTCAAAAGGTTCTTTCGATCCGGGAATGTCATTATTGCTAACTTTTCCTATTATTGGCAGAGATTGCAAATATTGTTGCGGTTGTTATAAGGCTTTGACTTTTTTTTTAATTCCTCAGCTTACAATCAGATCCCTGTTGGGTTTTTTTTTCCTTTTAAATCCCACATATTGTCAGCAAGTTTGGTAGAATACCTAAGACTTACTAGCTTGAATGACGACCTATAATTGTACCATCTACGCTTGAAATAACCTTCAGTACATCCTATGTACTTTTTGTTGTGGATTCCGAGATGAATTCGGTCTCCAAAGAATGACAAATGCAATAATATTTATTTACACAATCATACAAAGAGTAATACTGTAAGTAAGTCCAGGAACGTGGTTAGTAGCAAATACAAATAGATATATACAGTCTCGAAGTAGGACTTCCTTAGAGTCTACGTGCTTGTAACTGACTTCTACAACAGGTTACCTCACACTCTCTCCGTACGTATATCCTCTCTCTATCCGACTACCCTCACTGACTGTAACTCTGGGTATTTAACGGCAGCAGTCCAGGTACACTTGGTAGAGTCCACTTATATGAAAAAGGGGTGGACCCCATAACACTTTTTATTCTGTCCATTAATATCTACAACTTCTGCTTTATAGATTATTGCTTTGGTTTTACAAGATCCATTTAATGGACATCTATTCTTATTTCTACAGTTGCATAAATTTCTAGTGTCAACAATATTTTGCTGCACATTAGTTTTTAATTTTTTGTCATTTTGTCTTTTTGTTTCTAAATTACTGGTGCAACTGTAGCTTAATTTAACTGTGTTTTTGTTAAATATCTTATGTAATTCTGGATTTTGGAGGGAAGTGTTTAGTAAGTAACTTGAAAAATAATTTCCCTATTTTACATTTTACCTCTAAACTTAAAAGTAGAGTTAAACCAATTGATAGTTTTTCTTTTCCTCGAATTGTTCTTCATATGCTTATAATGTTCGCAGTGTGGTTATATCTAATAAATATGTATTCACCCTGCGAATATAATAAAGCACATCCCTCGACTAGCTTATGCAGAAACTCTTCTAGTAAAATAGTTTCTGAGGAGAAAAGAAAGAATATGAGATGAACTTAAAGGTAGAGAGTCACAAAATCAAACTAGAATTTAAAACTCAAATTAGACAATATATGAAGAAGTCTTGTAACAGCCACAACAATATTTGAAACTTCTGCCAACAGGATTGTGACATTTCCGGATCGAAAGAACCTTTTGAACCAGAAATTGGAAGTCTTGAGTCCTTGATATATATTAAGAAATTCCTCTTAATCAGATATGAAGCTGGATAAAAAAATGTAATTTCAATTACCCCCCCCGCCAACGATACTTTTATAAGACCCTTGCTTTTCTTCTCTCGACGCTGCTTCTCTTTCCTTCTTCACATCCTGCCCCCCTTTCTATTACACACAACGTCGTGCGTTTGTTTATCTATTTAAAAAAAAATAATATAGCGTTCATTAGTTTTTTTAAAAAATAAAGGGTTAAGAGGTCATTTTATAAAAATCGCCTGAGGATACCATAAAGTTGAATCCAAGGTAATGGATTCAGCTGTTCTCCTGTTTTTTAAAGTACACACACGCGCGCGCGCGCGAACACACACACACACACACACACACATATATATATATATATATATATATATATATATATATATATATATATATGTATGTATATATATATATATATATATATATATATATATATATATATATATATATATATATATAAAGCAGAGGAAAAGCTATTCTTAGCCGACGCGTTTCGTCTTCTGGAGGACGTTAACAAGTCAATTATCTCTCAGATGACGGAACGCGTCGACTAAGAATTGTTTTTCCTCTTGTCTTTTTTCATTTTGTTCCTTTACAGATACACTCTATCTGAAAAAGATTTACACACACACGTATATATATATATATATATGTGTGTGTGTGTGTGTGTGATTATGATGATATTTGCAGCATCTTTACAGATTTTTGGTATCTCATTAATTGTAAATCGTTGTATTAGTTTTCTTTTGGAATTGTGAATGATTTGTTCGTATGTTCGTATGTTCGCCAAACAATTTCGTGTAGAGTCATTGCATTCGTTATGTTTTACTTAATGAACCCCGGGAAAGGATTTAGCGGAGAAAGGAAATTGTTGTTCTTTCTGAAGAAAGAGGTGCGGTTCCCCATCAGTTGGGGTTTACTAACAATAAACTATAAACATCTGGTAGCCATGTTGCTACAAAGCGTAACTAATCCTACAGAGTTTAAATTTCCACTTCAAATGATAAAAAGGAAGATATTGGTCTTACTAAATTAATCATTCACATTTAATTATTATACATTAGCATTGGGTTTATTGCACCAACTTAGATATAAGAACATCGCAATAATTGATTAGTTAGGACTAACAATCAGGAAAATGGATTAGTTAGAACCAACAAGCAGGACACAATTGATTAGTTTCGACTAACAAACAAGAACTAACAATCTGGACAAAATTTTAAAATGTTTAAATAATTCTCCTTTTAAAATATTCCACTAAAAACCACTTGAAATTTTCACAGAACAATAACTTCACGAAATTATTATGTCGCTATTACGTTTTATTAACAATAATATAATTGGTAAATCTATTTACAGTTACGGCACTATTATGTTTTACTAGCACCATGGCCCGGCGTTGCCCGTGCTTGATTCAAAAATCGTACGACTCATACAGCAATCGCTATCACTTGACTTAAAATATTTTTTGCCCTTCCTTGCCTTTAAAGGAGTGCCCTTTGCCGTGCTGATGTTGCTACATGCCTTACTTCTTGACTATCTCACACTGCGAATTTTTTCTAAGCTCTACACTAAACATTAAATCTGTTACGTAAAAAGAACTAAACAAAATGAACAGCTTTAAAAAAGACTCGTAACTGGAGAAAACGAATGAAAAAAGAATGTTAAAAACAAATACATTTTCACACTCAATCCAGTTCTGCGGAATCAGAATCAACGTTGAGTTTAAGCAAGCGAATAAGCCAATTGGAGTAAAGTGCCATGCAGATTTAAATGTTTCCCACTTGTGACGAATGCAGCTATCGATTTGGCCAGTAGAATCTTCCTGCCTATTCGTGGCAGCCAGGTATTGGCTCTCAATCTGGCCAGTACATGATGGCCGCAAACTACATGAAAACTGCCGTAGAAGCATGAAAAAATCGATTATTTCCACTATCGATAGGAGTTGGGAAATGCAAAGTCGGTGTTGGCCTTCCGCTAACTTGGAGCATGTGCATGTAAATTTTGGTGCAAATCCGTCGAAAATTTCGGCCGTGCATTCGATACACACACACACACACACACACACACACACACACACACACATCCTGCCTTTTATAGATAGAGATAATAAAAAGTACCATTTCGTGGTTGAGTGGTTAGAAAGTTAACATTGTAGTCATGAGAGCTTGCTTCGAATCTTGCCATGATCGATGTATGAGGAAGATTCTTTTACTGCTACGAAATCTCATGTAATGAAGGATTTGTTGAGCCCACGACAGACACCATGTCCCTCCAGCTGTCTGGGCCTTGGCAGATAGTTGGAATTAAACATCAGATTAATCTGCTGGAGGTTCTGGTCAACGGCGTCGTTTGTCGCGAGATCGTCACCAGTTTACAGATGGCTGGTCGAATTGGTAAATGACTTTTGTAGGATGGTATCAGATTGTCGCTGAACGTGACTGCTAGCGAACACGGGGCTGAACGATGATGTGAAGGATGGTCGCTTAACCGGTCCTTACCAAAGAGAATGGTAGCGTCGTTGTAAACTCATCGTAGTTTGTTGGTTTGAAATAAATTTGAAAGCAACTCAAGTGCTGGTGTGACTACTAGAGTATATATATATATATATATATATATATATATATATATATATATATATATATATATATATATATACAGTGAAGGGAAATAAATATTCGTGCACATACAAAATTTTCAATAAACATACTTTTCATATAATTAACTGTACACAGATACATAATAAATAAATATGCATAGAAAACAGAAAAAAAAATTGATTTAATAGAAATAAATCCCATTTGTCCTATGCAATGGGTGAAAAAAGTATTCATACAATGCAAATTTCAAATGTTAAAACTTTTAAATAGCTTTATACTCTAGATTATTCAGGTGGAATATTCTAGGATTTATGCGTGCAAATATATACATATATATATATATCAAGTCGTCTGGAGATCGCGTGAGCGTGTAACTCAGGTTGCGACTAGAACTAACCTTTCATAGGATTTAACGTTGGCAAACATTTTTTTCGGTCTAGTTTTCGAGCAACAATATAAGATAAGATTGCCTCAGGCCCTTTACCCCGTTCTTTTTTCAGTGCTGTCGTTTTTATTCGATACTTTATCTGGATAAGTGTTTTAGGTCCCATAAACGTTTTTGTTTTTTTTGTTTTTTCTCATATATATATATATATATATATATATATATATATATATATATATATACATATATATATATATATATATATATATATACTACATATATATATTTCTAAATAATTATTACATATGTATATATATTTCTAAACAATTAATATATATATATATATATATATATATATATATATTAATAATATATATACTTGTTAATAAATACATATATTATCCCTCAGCGCGAGCACGATTCCTAATCGTGCTAGCGATGAGGAATATGTATATTTATTAATAAATACTTAATAGCTCTGTTGTATTACATCGAGCACTGTTTTATTAACACCAACACTACATGTGCGATATTATATATATATATATATATATATATATATATATATATATATATATATATATATATATATATATATATACAGTAGCGTCCAAAACTAAGGGATAAAATTTTAAAACCTAATATTTGTTAGAAATAACAACTGTGAAAAGCTGAAATTTTGACAACTTGTAGTCGTTATCATCCATGATAACATACTAAAATTTGAATCATTTGCAAAGGATAGAAAAAGAATTATAACAATTATTTATTTATTTTTAAAATAGGATAGTCCAAATGTAAGGGACAAAATTGAGAAAAACCAGTTGTCAAAATTTCAGCTTTTCAAAGTTGTTATTTCTAACAAATATTAGGTTTCAAAATTTTGTCCCTTAGTTTTGGACGCTACTGTATGTAGACTCATATGTTGAACTTTTGAAATGGTCATCTAGAAGTTTGAGATGATTTCAAGAAATGATACAAAATGTATGATGTTTTGTCATTTGATCCCATTTGGGAAGATGCCTAGAACTGTGAACATTTCAGCATACATTCGTATGTATCTGTCGCTGTTGGCAAATGTTCGTCTATTTATATGTCTTATTCGGTTTGGATGTCGTTAACCTATCAGACGTTTTTGCGAGCCGATTTCAGATAATATTGTTGCTAAGTTTTCTCATTTAATTCATTCCCTTCTTTTTTGTAAAATTTTCATTTCTGCCAATCTTCTCAGATCCTGCTATCTAGCTATCCGCCTGTCTGTATCATTTTTTTTATCGAAAATAACAATGGAGTAAGATTAAACAAAACGCTAGTTTGGTTTCAAGGGAGTGCGCGACATTCAGGCTGGTCGATTTTTATAAACCAAAGCAGAAAACTAAATCATTGCTCCTTTCATTAAAATGCACTTATTAGAAAATATAGGGTATCTGGATGTTCTAATATATATATATGTTTGTGTGTGTCTGTGTGTGTGTGTGTGCGTGCGCGCTCGCGTGTGTGTGAGTGTGTGTTTGAATAAATAGTGCGACCATATTGGTTTGGGCCGAGTTGAAAACTGGACGGGCGTTTCAGGCATTAATGGAGACGCAGTTAACTTCCGGTAAGTTACTTCCGGCTCGTGATGATGTGTCGTCTGTGATAATGAAGGTTTTTTCTTTTTCTTTGTTCTCGTTTTTTTTCTTGTAAGTTTATCTATTCTTTCTTTCTTTCTTTTTTTCTTTCTTTCTTTATTTCTTTCTTTTCTTTCCTTCTGTCTTTCCATCACTTGCGGTTCTTTTTCTTTTTTTTTTTGCGTTTCTTGTATTATTTTTTGTTGGTCGTTGATTGGTTTACTTAATGTCTGTTGTTTTCAACGCCAACATTAACGGTAATGATAATGCATCCTGATACGCTGCTACTCATCAGTCTATAGAAACTCCACCTTCGCACGACCTTTCTATCCTTTTTTATTTTTTGTGGACTGTAGCTGCGTTTTCATTGTCGCAAAAGTTCATGATTGCGTCTTTGTGTATGGGTGTTTCGAGATTCGCAAAATCTTTCTTTTGTGGGGGTGTTCTTCATTATCAACAGTAAAAAGGGGTGTTAAAAAGGAGGGGAGGTTAATTACAGAAAATTATGAAAGAGGTACAGACATTCATGAAAAAGAAAATGAAGATGAAAGAAGAGTGTTTTTAGCAGCAAGAAAGAAGGAAGACAGAAATGAACCACGAATAAATTGTGAAAGGAAAGAGAGAAAGATTTAGAAAAATGGGAGAAAAAAAAAGAAAACCTGAAATGACAAAGAAAGAAAAGAAAAATGAGAGAAATGAGAGAGAAACAAAATAAAATTCAATGGCAGAGAAATAAGAAAGCAATGAGAGAAAAATAATGAAAATCATGAACTGACAAAGAAAGAAAGAAAGAAAGAAAGAAAAGGAGGAAGAAAGAAAATATTAATGAACGAGAGAAGAAAAAATAAAAAAGGAAGAAAAATATTAAATAAAAGAAAAGTGTTAAATGAAAAGAGAAATAGTTAAGGAAGAAAGAAAGAAAGAAAGAAAGAAGGAAGGAGAGACAGGAAAAAGAAAACACAAAATAAATGAAAAAAGAAAGAAAAGAAATGAACCTGAAAAAAAGAAAGGAAAGAAGGGAAGGAAAATGGTGAATATAAATAGGCAAGATCTTGAAATTAAAAAAGACAAGATGACCAATGAGAAACAAGAAAACAACAAAACAGATCTTTTTTAATTTATTGACGAGTGCGAAGATTTGGAAATTGAGAGCATTGAATGAAGATCAGTGATATCAAATCACTGACACTCGTTTTTAAAAATAAATTGGCAAAGGAAATAAACATGTTCGAAAGCAATCGTCCGCCCTATATATATATATATATATATATAGTCAACCACAGAGAGACTGTTGCACTGTATGACAGCTCCTCAGCGTGGCTAGATGTCAGATAGCTTGAAGTCGGGATCGAAACCCGTCTAATCTGGCATCATTCAGAGTTCTCACTTCTTGGCTATCGTCGCACGGCAGGGAAAGATGGTAATTTTAACGTCTTTCTCTATACGAAACACGACAGCAGTTCATAGAACTCAATTCAATTTTACTTTAAGATTAATGCCTGATAGCAGTGGGAGCCGCGTTTTTTGTGAGTTTTTAAAACTATCTTTTTCCCTAGAAAGCTTCACCGGATTTCCGGGAGCATATATAGTCATGCACAGACAGTATCATATCTCTTCAGTGTCGCTAGACATTCGATTGCTTCAAGCCGGGATCGAAACCCGACTGATTTGACATCAGGCTATCGTCGCACGGCAGGGAAGGAAGTTAATATTAACGTCTTTTTCTATACCAAACACCCCAGTAGCTAATAGAACTCAATGCAGTTTTACTTGAAGTATATATATATATATATATATATATATATATATATATATATATATATATATATATATATATATATATATATATATATATATATATATATATATATATATATATATATATATATATATATATATGTGTGTGTGTATACATATCTGTATTTGTCACTTTCACGCCTTCTCACACTCAATATCGGCCACAACACTACACACACACACACACACACACATATATATATATATATAGGTAATATTCCTTTGGCATTTTTATATATACTTTATATATATATATATATATATATATATATATATAAGCTTCACTTTTATTAAAGCTTCATTAGAGAATGAGATATGGAAAAAAAGAAGAAAGAAATTCTGGTGTTTTTATTTTGTGTTATTTGATTTTACTTGGTTTATCATGTTTCATTCGACTTGATAAACCAACGTTAGTATTATTTGTGGCGTGCCCTCCACACAAGCCACCAATCTGCCACTGCGTGGCATGCCACTAGCGTTTACCACTGGTGGCCCGTTGTCGGGCCGCCGGTGTACTTGTCTCGGCAATGGCCACCACTGGCGGACCGCTAGATGCGCACCGGTGGCCCGCCAGTGGCTGCCACCAGCAGGCCACTCCATTAGCGACTTGGTGCAAGGAGAGACGATGCATCCTTTCGAAGTACTAAGAAATTAACAGATTCCAAGCCTAACAAAAAAAAAGTAAGCAAAGCAAATATAGCTGTATGTATGTAAGTGTATAATAATTCTAGTTTGTCTTTGTAGGATCGGGATGAGAATTTATATTCGTTAGTGTATGTGTCTAGTTGATATTATGTTTTTTTTTTCGCACGTTATTTGGAAATGCTTTTACGTACATACCGTTTGTTTGAGACAAACAAACGTCTGTTTCTTTAAGAATGGATTCCATAAAGATTGACGATGTAATAGTGATTTTCCAAGCGTAGCTTAGATGTGGCACAAGGCCGAAAGTATGAAGCACCTAGTTAGGATCGAACTCACTTTTCAGTAGTAACTAATCTAGCGAGACAAGCTTGTTAACCATTACACCACGCCGAGGTGCCCAAATAGTTATTTTCCAAGAGTAGCTTAGATGTGGCACAAGGCCGAAAGTATGGGGCATCCAGTGAGGATTGAACTCACTACTAAATCGTAATTGTTCCAGCGAGACAAGCTTGTTAACCATTACACTACCTCGTGGTGCCCAGTTGATGATGTCATATAATGTTTCTGACATACATTTATAGTTGTAAATATCGTTATTAGTAGGCCCTCGAATTACTTTCTTCGTAAAGAAGTATGTTTTTTTTTCTTTCTTTTAATTAGGGTGATATTAGTAACATACACCTGTACACACACGCGCGCACACTTAGGTATATACATTATCATCTGATATTGCATTTAAATTTGTAAAGATCAAAGTAGACTGGAAAGCAAGAATCAATTCTTAAAAATCACAATGTGGGATGCTTAATAACGAAAGTGATAAATCATAAACAAAAAGAGAAAAAAAACTAAATGAAATCAGGAAGAATCTATCCCCAAAACATATATTTAAAAAATATATTCAAATTTAAATTGAAAATTTTCAACATCCCCTCTCCTTCATGCGTATGTGTAGTAGGATGAACGTAAACATAACTTTACTCCAAAAGAAAGAAAAGCATACCACGAAAATTCCATTTACATTCTGTCCTAATTTTCTCAAAATTTTTCTTGATATATAAAATTTATATATCGTTTTCCCATATAAATTTTCACGTCTGAAAAATTGTCAACATCGTGTAATAGCAAAATTGTCCAACTGTTAAATTAAGATTTGAAACGTTGTATCTTAGAAATGATTAAAGATATTTTACTGGAATTATCCGAGGTTCTCATAATAATAATTTACTTTACTTTGAATAATAAAAACGGATTTAAATCTAAGTTGATATGATGATCCCTCTTGCTGTTGTAAATACCTGACTCAGTTTTCATCTCTACTGTTCTCTCTATTTAAAACTTATTCACCGTACTTTTGATGGTACTTAAATGAAGTTAAAAGATGGAAGCCAGAGTACGAATGTTGGTACCATTGCTGATGGCCTGAATAATCTTTTTTTCTCTCACCATTGCTCAGTTGGGAAGACATGGTGGGGCTGACACCAAACGATTTTAACCTGTTCTCTTTCTAGCTGAATAACTCTTTTTTAGTGATTCTTACTACAAATTGTGGCAAGATGGTTAAACGTCTTATCTGAAAACATGGAAAAAAGAAACTCAATTATTAGGTTGGTGCAGAAATAATGACGTAATAATGTCGTTTTTTGACGTTAAAAATAAGTCAAAAAACGACATTACGTCATTATTTTTGCCCCAACCTAATAGTTTAGTGGATTATTAGATATTAAACATTGTGAGGGATGGACAATTATCCCATGATGTTACATGATTTGGGCAATTTTGCTGTTACACCCGATATATATATATATATATATATATATATATATATATATATATATATATATATATATATATATATGCAGAATATAATGCACTGGAACAGATCATTTTATAAACATAATTTAAGTAACATACTTTCTTTAACAGGAACTATATTAATTTTTTTTTAAGCGTTTCACTCCAAGCAAGGAGGGAAGCCACTAGGACGCAAGGGGTTACAGAAAATTTGGAGCAAGTTCAGATAGGAGTGATAGAGGGAAGGATGAGGAGAAGGATAGTGGATAGATCAAGGCAACTGGAGATGTCGATTGACATTACATTTGAATAGTTGGAGAATATAGCTCTCAGGGAAGCTGGAATAGGGAAGGGACGTCAACAGACGAGAGGTGCGAGACATAAAGCTATTGGAGTAAGGCGCTTGAATTCATGAAGTTGGAGAATACTAGAAGATAGAACAGGGGAAATATCGTGCAATGAACATAAAAAAGGCGAAAAATAATACTCCAATAATTATTGGATATTGACAGCAGTATATTTGAAAATTTAAAAGAAGAATGAGAGTAACGTTTACTTCAAGAGTAATGCTTAATAGCAGTAGGAGCCGCTTTTTTTGTGGGTTTTTAAAACTACCTTTTTCTTTAGAGAGCTCATCCGGATTTCCGGGAGCATATATAGTCATCCACAGACAGACTGTTTCGCTGTATCACAGCTCTTCGATGTGGCAAGACATCCGATTGCTTCAAGCCGGGATCGAAACCCGACTGATTTGACACCAGGCTATCGTCGCACGGCAGAGAAGGAAGGTAATATAAACGTCTTTTTCTATAGGAAACACGCCAGCAGCTCATAGAACACAATGCAATTTTACTTGAAGAGTATATATATATGTGTGTGTGTGTGTGTGTGTGTGTGTGTGTGCGTGTGCGTGTGCATACATATTTGTATCTGTGACGTTTTATGTATGAGCGCAAAAGTTTTTAATCATTTCACCCTAAGCAAGGCCGTAAAACCACTAAGACACTGAGACGTAAGAGATTACAAACTCTAGATATTTTTCTTTATTTTTAAAAGATTTTGTGAATTTTTTCAATTGCTATGCATTAATTGGAAAGATAGTGGAGCGGTTTCGTGTTGTTTTTTCCAAGACTGGCATTCAGAACCATCACTACAGTCCAGACCCCAAACTACCACCGGTCACAACGAACAGATGTCTCCTCGAGGAGGCAGCGTACCTTGAGTGAATATTGGGACTCGAACTCCCACCAGACCTTAAGTGGTACTCTTATATACGATCCCTCATTAAAGATGCAGGTAAAATGATCAGTTTTCTGTACCACTGCAATAAGTCCCTGTTATCCTCTACCTTTTTAAGAGCCAGACCAAGCCTAAAATGGAGTACAGTTGTCACATTTCGATAGGAGCTGCCCGAGTTTCACTTTTTAATCTTGACAGGGTACAAAAGAATCTCCGAGTCTTTGTTGAAGAAGAATTATTTTCCACACTCCAACTACTTTCTAACAGGCGCGGTGTAGCTAGTCTCTCAATGGTCTATCGCTATTTCCATGGAAAATGCACTGACGAACAACATTTCTGGGATCCGCCTGGTCTACCCTTCACGGCTAGGACCCGCCATGCCACTTACATAGCAACAGATCATACACATTCCCTCTGTATTCCATTGGCGAGAAGTAAGTTCCAGCCTGACAGCTTCTTCGGGCAAACCACTGCTCTGTGGAACAGACTACCAAGAGGGTATTTCTTCGATCACTACAATCTTAACCTGTTCAAGTCTAGAATTAACGTTTATCATCCCCTCCTACCCATATAAACCACACCTTATGTAACACTCTATCTCGAGTGGCTCCCGGGCCTTGTAAAGGGTGAACCTTACTGTAAAAAATAAGAAGAAAAAACAATTTTAATTCTGTTAGGCAAGTTGTCACCAAGGCTAGAGATGCCAGTCTACCCGGAAATTTAACAGATAGCGGAACGGCGTATAAACAGATGCACATTTTTTACCACGGTCATTTGAACGAAATTCAACGCAAAATAGTAACTAGGAATTTTCACTCGGATCGGCGATTTTGACAATATCCGTTACACTATACACACTTCCTAAAAGGAACGCTACATTTACAGATGTTTGCATTTGGAGGTAATCTTGGCTTTTTATGCATATCAAGGAACACTGCTACCGGATGCAGAAAGCAGGTTGTTTAGTGAATATTTGAACTTTCCAGATTAAGAGGAACTAGTTGATCGACAGACGTACATAGAGAAACAAAAGCAGAGAGAATAAAATTGAAGCTCAACGAGAAAAAAAAGTGTAAGTTAGATAATACGAATGTGTCGACTATGACAGTTCTAATGGACACTTCTCAAGCCTGAGGAGGAACACCGGAAGTTAATTAAGGGAGACAGTCGTTAAATATGGCCGCCGAACTCAACAGTCCATTCTATGAGACCAGGAGATTTGCCAAGTTGGGGTGAATACAAGGAAGTTTGGGGGACTTTAACTTTAAAACAAATATAAAAATATATAAATTTAAAACACAAAGTACATATTCACATATTCACCCCATACATACAAACATACGAGGTCTGCCTGAAATGTAACGGAATTGGGTGTGATGTGCGAGTTCTGTCTGAAAGAAGGATAGGCGGGTGACATCTTGGGTGAATATAACTATACTCTTAGCTTTCTGCAACCATTGCATTTTTCAAATCCTTTGTGACAAGAAAAATCGTGGCTTCTTCACCACGACAATACACGTATTCGCAACACCCTGAGAATCCGGCTGTTCCTAGCCAAGAACAACATCGCCGTACTGAAACAATGTTTCTATTCACCTGATCTTGCTCCTTGTGATTTTCTTTTCACCAAGCTCTAAGGGATCATCAAGGGGATTCGTTTTGAAGGCATAGAGGCCATCAAGAGTGCCATACGGAGCTGAGAAGCATTCAAGAAGAATCATATATATATATATATATATATATATATATATATATATATATATATATATATATATTAGTAGTAGTATTATAAACGTCATTTTCAGTGGGTAAACGTGTTTGATTTGACATCCATGATTTTCTTTTCTTAAGTAGTGAAATTAAAATCAACCGGCCTAGTTGGGCAAGTTCTACAAATAAAATTCCCTCCTGATAGACATCGATCCTGTATGCACCTAAAGCCGAAACGAACGGTTACTAATTTGGCTAATGGAGGCTATCATGATGAAAAGATGTTCAGTTATCCACTTAAGGAAAGCATATCTCTCGTTGAGATTTCTGATATATATATATATATATATATATATATATATATATATATATATATATATATATATATATATATATATATTCTGTGTATTTAGATAGCAAATGTTCTTTAAGGCAAATATTATGAAAGACTATAAATATTTTGTATCGATTAATTTTAATTATCGATTTTTCCAAATTACGAATAACCCTACTCAGAGAAGGCGAAAATTCCGTCAGAATTGGCCCGAAGTCCATTTTGGAAGAAATGGACCAGAAATATGCTTCAATATGATTGTCTTAAGTCATCACCAAGGTAGGTAGAGACAATTGGTGAGTTTTGTAAAACTGGCAACTGGCTCAACAGGAAAAAATACGACAAAATGTGCAGCCTTTTGAAGTTATTTGTATGTCCACACGATACCACATAGTAATTTAGCACTCTTTTCTTTCTTTCTTTCAAATGAAGTTTTTTCGTTGTTCAGCATCTTATTCATCTTTTAGAATATGTTTTTCGGTCGACCAATGTGTGTTCGGATGTCGTTTTGTTATTTTCCACACCCTGCTATTTGGCTTGTTATATAAAATGCTTTGATGAATAGTCATCTAAATGATATACGTATACTACCTAATGCCCCACTGACACGTTCAATTTATTTGAAGTCATTTTTGATCAATCTGTAGTGTATCAATATGATCAAGCAAGTTGGTTAGCTTTTTGAATGCGTTCTTCGCTAATCCCATACGCTACAAAGTCTGATCAGTTCGATAATGTCAAATTGGTAGCCGATTTAAATGTACCTATATTCTGTTGTTGTTGCTTTACATATCTCGAAGGCATTCGAATAACGAATGCTAGATCTTTCTTCACGAGTTGAAAGTTTATGGTATTTCTGAACGCATTTTTGAACTGATTCCTTCTTTCTTATCAAGTCGCGAAATGAAAACCGTCTTGAACGGCCACTCATCTAGATCTTTTTGCATTAAAGCTGGTGTCAACTAGAGCTCTATCCTTGCACATACGTAGTTTCTAATTTTCATCAACGAGCTTCCTGATGTCATCAGTTCTACTCGATATCTATGCTAATGGGATAAGTATTTACACGTCTTAATTGTAAGTCTGATCGGTTCGATAAAGTCAAATTGGCACCCGATCTAAAAAATCACAACTAAAGGCTTGTTATTTTTAACGTCTCCAAAACGAAACTGCCTTCTATTAAACGGCTGAGAGAACCTATTTTGCCTTCGATCAGTATGGCTGATTCTAACCTCCAGAAGAGTGACTCGATGTGCCTTCTCAGGCTAGCGTTTACGCTAACATGAAGTGGAAAAACTATATTGAATCAACTGCTAGGTCTGCTGCTAGGAAAGTTGGTTCACTGTGACGTGCTAGATGATTTTTCACGCCTGAATCTATCTTACATATTTATAAGTCCATGGTTTGAATATTGCTGCAATATTTGATAAAATCTAAAGAAGAATCTTTGTTACATATTTATATGTCTACCATTCATCCTTGTTTTGAATATTGCTGGCGGATCTGGTCTGGTGCTTCTGCTGTATATTTAGAGATTCTTGATAAAATCCAAAGAAGAATCTATCTTACATATTTATAAGTCTACCATTCATCCTAGTTTTGAATATTGCTACCACATCTGGTCTGGTGCTTCTGCTATATATTTAGAGATTCTTGATAAAATCTAAAGAAGAATCTTTGTTACATATTTATATGTCTACCATTCATCCTTGTTTTGAATATTGCTGGCGGATCTGGTCTGGTGCTTCTGCTGTATATTTAGAGATTATTGATAAAATCCAAAGAAGAATCTATCTTACATATTTATAAGTCTACCATTCATCCTAGTTTTGAATATTGCTACCACATCTGGTCTGGTGCTTCTGCTATATATTTAGAGATTCTTGATAAAATCTAAAGAAGAATCTTTGTTACATATTTATAAGTCTACCATTCATCCTAGTTTTGAATATTGCTACCACATCTGGTCTGGTGCTTCTGCTATATATTTAGAGATTCTTGATAAAATCCAAAGAAGAATCTATCTTACATATTTATAAGTTTGCCATTCGTCCATAGTTTGAATATTGCTGCCATATATGGTCCGGTGCTCTTGCTATATATTTTGAGATTCCTGATAAAATAACAAAGAAGAAACTGTAATATTATTGGTTCTGATCTGGTATCTCAAGTTTGATTACTTTCCCGTCGCGGTAATGTAGCTTCCGTGTGCCTTTTCTATAAATGCTTTCACCGTAATTGTACAGATGAACTTTTCTCTTTGATACGAATTTAAGCGTACTACTAGATTGGCAAGTAGGTCTCATAAATGTATAGTTAAAATAGCTACATGTAAGCGGAAGTTCTATGCTGTTTCTTTTCTCACACTTCTCGCTTTTAGAACTCTGGTTCGCCTTCTTACTTTCGAACCGAGTTTCAGCTTCAAAAACTATTTCACATTCAATAACCCCACCTCGTGTCTTAGCGGTTTTGTTGCCTTGCTTGAGATGAAATGATTAAAAAAAACATAGTATAAATTGCTTGTTGTAAGCTGTTTAACTTTCACAATGCTTCTTTCACTAGAGCGATGCATGTTCGGGTCATGGTGTCGCATTTACAAGCCTCTGTTAAAACTTTACAGAGATATTAACGCGTTAAAAATATACAGTAATGAGCGAGACTGAGTTGGAAATGAGATAAAATTTGAAGTTTTTTCGGTGCAAATTACTTTCCCTCGCAGAAGAGCGACATTCTATTGGCGTGTGACATCCCTGCTGTCACACACTTTATCTGACGCCTTTGTTCCCATCCTTCTAAAGCCTATCCATCACCGAAAGACAGACCCCCATGTATTAGTAGCCGGTTCGGGGATAGGCAAAGCGTTTGGGACGAAATAGAGAGGATGTTGCGGATCCGTATCTATGAGTCAAAAAGTGTAAAATGTTATTTGTTGGTTCATGATTTCGTTAGTCCTTTTCGTTTCTGTGTATATTTTATTGCTAAAGATGGACATTGACTTGCAGAATCGGTAATGGTCGTTTTATTGTACTCGGATGAGTTCGTAATAAATACGGGTGCCCACCCATCGGAAGTAATATGACAGCCATTTATATTTCAAGTGCAACAGCAACAATAACAACAACAATAATAACAATAATATATTGCAGAAGTAACATTAAGAAAAAACTACAAATTTCCTCTTTTTCCGCCTTCCATATAAAGAATCTTTATATAATCATATTAATAAACCTAAGACAAATCTCATCACAACATTATCTCTCTCCTCTTCAGTACGTAAGCGATCATGACTCTGCACTGTTTCTTCTTCTACGATTATGGTTCTCTACAAGCTTCTTCTACGTGCCATGTTTCTTCAGAACATGGAAGATCATGGCTGTCCACAGCTTCTTCTACGTGATATATCTGTTCAGTTAGTGTCCCGGCTATGGGCATATAGTTAACCCCCAAACTGAGGTCAAAACACTATGAAAGCGTAAAAATAGGTTTTTATAGTAAAAATATCAGCAATATATATATATATATATATATATATATATATATATATATATATATATATATATATATATATAAATTATTATCAGCAAAAGATTATTGAAAAAAATACCATCAATACATTTTTTGAAAAATATTACCAGCAATACATCTGACTCTTGACCAGAACCATCTTTAAAAAATACGTCAATGAAACTGATTTCTTAGCTTTGTGGGACCCTTAAAATAGTTTTCATGCCTCAGGGAACCTTTGCATAAAATTTATAATTCAAATATATGCAATTAGTTTGAAATTACAAGTCATAATAAATTTCATCACCAACAACTGTATATCTTCAACATCATCAATTGAATAAAGCAGCAAACGACCAAAATATAGAATTTTTAGCATTAAAAGATTACAGCATAA
Organism: Acanthosepion lycidas; assembly: GCA_963932145.1. Classification (NCBI taxonomy): domain Eukaryota; kingdom Metazoa; phylum Mollusca; class Cephalopoda; order Sepiida; family Sepiidae; genus Acanthosepion; species Acanthosepion lycidas. The sequence continues at coordinate 34,112,116 of OZ010609.1, read as the reverse complement.
TATTTTCGCCTTATTTCCAGAAAATATTTTCTCAATGTTGAAGTCAGACGAATTGGAGAGGATGAATGAAGCTATAAAAATGTTCATTAAGTAAACAATTTACAAGACTATTTTTCAAATTTCATTTAAATGACATCACAAAAATATAAGCAAGTATGGATAAATTTACAGTATCAATTTTTTTTTGTTTCAAAAGTAGCGAGCCAGATATTACAGAAAATACATTCATCAACTCTGAATTGACACACTGCTCAAATTTCATTAAACTCTCACAAAATAGTGTTCATAAATCTGCGCTTGCAGAAGGTTTTTTTTGTTTTTTTTTTTTCAAATAAAGAACTGCAAGGTGTTTTCATGAATAGAACGACATTGCCGAATTTACCTGCACATTCGCAAGGTGTAGAACGAGCATTTAAATTAACTGCTAAAACTTCATCATCGTGTCATCAAATAAGACATTCATTTACTTCAAAGGGAAATTATACTGAGCAATATAGCTATATTATGTTGTAATATATTATACAGTACAGTAGCTTTAGTGCGATTTTCAATAAAAATGCAAATTTTAAAAAATGGTCTTATAATTTGTGCCCAGCAGTATTATAGTGTGATATACTATTTTATTCTAGAGTCTGTCTATATTTCTGAGATGAGGTATTATGTACATTATTTACATTATTCGGGCTATTGTCCTCATCTTTGTCGCCATATTTATTACTAAATAAATATGGCGACAAAGATGAAGAAAATAGTCCAAATAATGTAAATAATGTACATAATACCTCATCGTAGAAATATAGACAGATACTGAAAGGCCGAAACGTTGTAATAAATATGGCGACAAAGATGAGGACAATAGTCCGAATTATGTAAATAATTTTTATCTACTTTTTGTCTTTATCAGTTATGATCTACCAAATGGTGTAAGATCTTATAAATTGAGTAGCATTTTTATAAACTTTTACATTTTTTACTGTTTTCCAATACAGTGCAAAAACACATATTTTGCTTGAGGTTATTCATAATTAGAATTCCGAATTTAATATATTTTCCATTCAGCATATCTAATAAAAATATATCAACTTTATTTGGATTTATTCTTGAAATAATAACATTTTGAAGTCATTTTGTAAGCAAAAACCTGCGGAAATTAGGTATTTCTATATATTCTTTCAAACGATCTTCAAGACCAAATGCTCAAAAATTGATGAAAGCTATTAATCTAATTTTTGGTGTGAGTACTTATTTAATAGAATTCCAGCTTTTACACTTAGTGCAATGTTGATTTTCTAAAGGAACTGAAAAATCAACGTGGCCTACTGCTCCAAATTGACGCATGCTTTTAAAAATGTGTGTGCATATGGGTATTAATATTAGCATATGACGTAAATACCTTCGCTTTTAATGGACCACAGCAGTCTCTCTTTACAGAACGGATATGGTGTCATTGTCATAAGGGTGGAGCCTATAGCCAACTTCCGACACGTGTTAGTCTGAAACGCTTGATCGGAGAATCCGTCGGGGAGAAAAGATATGAAACATTATACTCAGTGACTTTTATGCATTTTTTTTTTGTTTTTTTTTTTCATTGGTCAAATGAAAAGTATGGCGTTTATTGAATGTGCGACAAAATTGATCATGATCATCGTAAATAGAAGACATTTACTCTTTAGTCCTTCTGATCGAGGAGTTCTCAAACTCTGATTTGGGTAATAAAATGGACCCTGAGCTGCGTAATGAAGGCATTTCAGTTATAGCCCGAATATTTTGTACGTAATCAACAATTTCTACATGAATTCCCGGGATTTAGAGTTAATTATAAAGGGTTTCCCAATAATTTAGACCGATTTTAAATGTGAATTAAGTTTAAGCGTCTAATGATTTTTTTTTCTTTCAGATTTGGTGGACATTTGGGCTATATTATTTTTCACACATAATTGCTATTACTTAAATAACATGATCCAATAGAGAAATAAATAAATTTTCACCAATAACACTGATTTATTTACTGCTGATTTTGATCCGTTTTAATGAAACACCCATTATTATTTACAATTGGTCTAATATCATTGTTGCTATTATCAAAAAGTTTTATCCGTTTTGCTCCCCGTTGTTTATCGATCCTGGTAACCATCAGAAATATAATCTAGGTGATTAAAGCGTTGGTTCGTGAATGTGGTGACATAATAATTATGAGTTCAATCCCTGTCCAAGGTAGTACAGACTTAAACTCAGTGTAAACAAGGCGAGCAATAACCGTACAAATAATAAAAAAAAAGATCGAGATATCACGAGATATGGTCAGTGGAACGGGAATGATCTACTCCTTAGATTAAATAAATAGTTTAGTTTGAAATTCCCTGATTGATTTTTTTTGCTTAGCGGCATATCAATTCCCTATGGATCAGTTAATATCAAAATCTAATTTTCTTGGGAGTATTAGTAATTTCTTTTACAATAATACATTGCTGGTATTTTTTTTCTTCAAAAATGTATTGCTGCCATTTTTTCTTTTATAAAACTGCATTGCTGGTACTATTTTTCTTTGTTACAAAACTGCATTGCTGGTACTATCTTTATTTGTTATAAAACTGCATGGCTGGTACTATCTTTCTTTGTTATAAAAATGCATTGCTGGGTCTATCTTTCTGTTTTATAAAAATGTATTGCTGGCAATATATTTTTTCCAAAATTTTATTATAGGTAATATTTATTTTACAAAAAAAACATATTTCTGAGATTTTTTTTACTTTATTGCAGGCACCTTCACTGTAAAAATATATTTCTATGAAAGTGTTTTGACTCCAGTTCATTATTTGCCCATAGGTAGGACCCTAAAAGATGCTATTACCCCGGGACATGTGAACAACAGCAATTAAGAGGTGGTTCTACACTCCACAAAAAAAACCCAATCAGAGGCTTTTCTGCTGGATGTAGTTTATCGTAATGCACAGAACTGTTATGGGCAAATTGTAGTCGGTGGATCACATGTATCCCGTTTTGGATGTTAAATTTAATGAGGAAAATAACATTTCTTAAAATTTTGTTTGTTTCATTTCATTCTCACTTGTTCACACACACGCTCTCTGACACATAGCCATGTAGACAAACAATGATTAAGTGCAATGATTATTGAATTATTAAAATTTTCGTTGAAGGTAACGTTTTCATCGATTTAAACCATTGATCAGATGTGTAAATATCTTTGCTTAGGAACATGAAATATTCATGATTTTTTTACTGGGAAAGAAATGTATTTTTTTTTCTTGTTTTTGTATTTTTAAGTGAATAAATTAGAAAGTAACCACACGGAGCGGCATTAATTTTAACTCTTCTTATTAATAAATGCATTGTTACTTTCCAGGTACGAGGGTGAGCTGAAAAGTTTATAGGTTCTCTATGAAGGAGTGATACTAGAGCTGTGAAATCTTTCATGCATTAATTTCAACTTTTCTCATTCATAACTGCATTGTTTCTTTCCATATAAATTGACACCCGACATTTCAAAGAATGTCCATCCTCTTGATCAAAAAACTCATCAAAAGCAGATATGAAGTTATCATTACTTCAATACTGGTTCACATCTAAGTGATATTTTTCATGTTGGGGAACAGATGATAGTCAAATAAGGAGAATGAGAAGGGTAATCAATCTGTTCAAAGCTACAGTCACGCAAGACAGCCATTGAAACCAAGGACTTGTATGCTGGAACATTGACCTACTGAAACAAAACCCCTTTCGTCTGTTTTCCTGAGCGTTTAGCCTTTCGTGACTGCCTCACTAAGTTTAAATAGTACTCTCTATTGATAGTGTAGGATTTCTTTTTAAATAGTCATAAACATAATGCCTTTTGCGTCCTCAAAACTTGATGGCATGAGCTTCTCTGCAGATGAAACGACCTTGGCCTATTTGGAACCGGTGAAGAGGGCTGTTTCCACTGTAAGGATTATCTCTTTGTCTCTGATTGAAAATGATGAACACAACTCACATCCTGGATTAAGAAATATTCAAAGAAACCAGCTGGATCTGCCTCAAACAATGTCAGATTTTCTCGTGATGTGGTTAGCTTTTGGCATGCTTTTGATCAGGTGCTAGAAGACGTGGCACCATCGAGCAGAAACCCTCATCATGCCAAGTTTATTGTGCAGAACATTCTCGACTTACTCACGGGATATGCCAATAGCATTGGCTGTTTGATTTATAGTCAATCGACTGTCATTCATCACTATGTAGGGAACACGATCGCTGTTTTCCTCGGTGATGCCAGTTGCAGGACCGTCCAGATCATGGGTCATATTCATAATATTCCTTTCCCCTCCTAAATTCAGCTGCCCACTTTTTTACTGTTGATAAACCTGGGCGTCGTCCCCTAACGTATCAACCATATCAATATGAATATCCTCGGGGGCTAAACTCATTTCCTGTAGGTATTTGATAACACAACGATGCCACATTCAGTTCATTTTAAAGAGACGTTGATTGAACAGTCAGGTCTTAATATAAAAGTTTTGAAAGAAACAATATTAATAACAAATTGAAACTGATGCATGCAAGATTTCACAGTTGCCCTAGTTGCCAAACATACATGGCGAGTTGAAATAAATTCCCTATTTAAATTTATTACTAACTTTATTAATTATTGGTCAATTTCCATGAAATATATTTTATATCTGTATATCAGGTCATCCCATATGTTCTGTCCGAATTTTGGATAAAGAAAACAAGTGACCAAATGTTACATTTAATTACAGATTCAATCAACAATGTATTTTCCCTGATTATCTATGACTTCCTTCCATCTATTAACAAGCTTACTAATTCCATTACTGGCTTTTGGCTTTGATTTGAAGAACTCACAAATGTCAGTTTTAACCGCTTCCTGTGTTACAAAAGTTGTTTCTTCCAAATGATTCTGTAACCGACGAAACAAATTGTAATCTAAAGAAGCAAGATCGGGAGAATAAGGTGGATGAGGAATTTTCTCACAACCAAGTTCTTCGATCTTTTGTGACGTGATTCTTGCTGTGTGGGGTCGCGCATTGTCCTGATGAAACATCACCTATTTTCGATTCCCTAGAGCAGATCTTTTTTTTCCCCAAAGCTTGGTTCAAATGCTCTAATTGCTGACAGTATATTTTAGCATTAATTGTTGCATTAGGTGGTAAAAATTCAAAGTGGATTATTCCTTGGCGATCCCACCAGATTGAAAGAAGTTTTGCCCATGAAGTTCCCTTCTCGGCTGTGGATGGGGTCCTTCCCCTTTACCTAGCCACTGTCTACGACTCTTAACATTTCGATAAAAGATCCATTTTTCGTCGCCAGTCACAAGTCTATCCAAAAAAGGTGAAACAAGTTGGTGAGAATGGAGAGAAGAGCAGATGTCAACTCAGGATTTGTTTCACCCATTAATCCAAGTTTAGGAACTTTTCAAAGTTGTTGAAGATGACGATGAACAGTTGTATGGTTTGAACTGAGAACCACTGCCAATTCCTCAACTGATAAAACAGGATTTTCTTCAAGGGCTGCTTCAAGAAGCTTTTCATCAAACTCAACTGGATGTCAAGTTCGATTTTCATCTTCAAGGGTGACATCTCCACCTCTGAATTTTGCAAACCATCTTCTGCAAGTTCTTTCATTCACACATTCCTCTCCATAAACTGAGTGAATGTTTCTAGCCGCTTCGGCTGCTGAGTTTCCTTCCTTGAACTCATAAAGCATTGTATGCCTCAAATGATTCTTGGGTACTTCCATGTTAGCAGGGTTTTAATCAAACAAAATTTAATTTTATTGTTCTCTGAAATAAAATTTGATCAGTTTAAATCCATCTAAACATAAAAATAATGTTCAGCTCCATTAGACATTATCAAATCCTCTTTAAATTTCGTTCATTTTAACAAAAATTTAAAATTCGGACAGAACTTATGGGATGACCTGATATATTTCTGAAATGAGTCATTGTAACTATTTATACTATTTAAATTGTTCGGACTGTTGCCCCCATCTTTATTGTTATATTCACGAGGTTTCTACCGTTGTACGCTTCGACCTTCTTCAGATGATATACTTTGTGTTGTAACCTACAAACGGTTACTGAATGAGGAATAACCAAAACAGAGGTCGGAAATAGAACGGTAATCTTTATGACATCAACAAAATACAATACTCGCCAGCGCCGTGAAATAGGTAACCCACTAATAGTGGTGGGCCACTAAGACACTATATTACCCCCCCCCACTTACAATAGTGTCCAATATATTTATGAGGATTGGGACATACCCATTAGTGTCCATAGGTACGGTATAAAACACTTTGGCACCCACGTGGACTAAATACAGCATTCGATTCGAAATTACAATGTATATCACTTGTAGATGATCGGAGCGCGCAACGGCCTAAACGTTGTGAATACAAATAAAGTCTAATCGATGTAAATAGTGTAAATAATGTTTTATACACTATTTACATTATCCAGTCTATTGTCCTAATCTTTGTTGCCATATTTATTACAACGTTTCGGCCGTTGTACGCTGCGGCCTTCTTCAGGTGGTTGGAATGTCGAACTGAACCCTTTATTTCGCTCGCTGGGGTAGACTGTTCTAGTTCCACGTGCCATGTCTAATGGATGTCAGTTATCAGTTATCTTCTGTTAATTCCCCTCTCCAAGTTCTCCATTGCCTTAACCAGGTATTGAACTCACAATTTTTTGGGTCCTGTCACTGGATCTAACCAACGCTTTTATCAACTGTGCCATGTGTCGTTAAGATCCAGTAAGATCCCGGAGTGACCATAGCCCTATTCCGCTTAATGGCACACTTCTTCCGCGACCAGCGATTCAACATTTTTTGATGAAATAAAAGAAGCTTGTTTACAGTGTTTCTTTTATTCAAAGCCAACGGACGGGTATCTTGGACACATTCAGATGCTGGTTGATCGCTAGCAGAAGATCATGGAGAATGATGCACTTTATTTTGAAGAATAAATGTTGGTGTTGTTCCATAAAAATTTTCTTGTTTTCTTTCCACTTCTTATGTGAGCCAAGACTTTCTGGCCAACTCAATATTTATTGTTTTCGCATTTAATTAACAACTGGAAAGATGACATTTGATTAAGAATACATTAAATGACCAAAGTGGTAGGACAATGCAATTTCCTTGGGCCGTAATTGGTTTCTGGTGCATCTCCCAAAATAATATCTATTTCTAAGAGTTTCTTACTAATATATCGATAGCAACATTGGCACTTGTATAAGTGTGACTTGAGGAGTAAAACTAAATGTGCAGAATTCAGCTGATAACAAAGTGACTTGGCATTTGAACTTTCCGTATTGTGAAAAAGAAAAACAGTTGCAGATTAAACGAACATTTTTCGTTATACGATTGTTCATGCAGAAAATCAGTTTATTACATTTATTCATTCAATTTTGAAATATTCCTTCATTTCTTTCCGTTTATCTTCTAACATATTTTGCAAAAAAAAAAAAAAAACTTGGAAAATTCCTGATCTGGGAGATTCCAGAACCAAAGTTGGCCAGAAAGTCCTGACTTACTTAGGAAGCAGAAAGGAAACAACAAATTTCGATCTCTGGTGGAAATTCCAAGCAGTACTGCATTTCGAGTTTATTCCATACCGTCGCGTGATCAAAGCTAAGATGCCATCAGTTAGACCGCGTGTCCGACAAACAAAAGAAGGAATATCCTGCTTTGGTCAATCGAGGTCGGGTTTTGTTTCAGCAAAACAATGCAAGGTCAAATACTGCCAGGTTGAAAAGGTGAATTTTAAACAGATGGATGGTGTTGAGATTCTTCTCCATCCACCATTCAGTCCCGATGCTGCTCCGGCCTATTCCGCTTAGTGGCATACTTCTTTCCGCGACCAGCGATTCAACACTTTTGATGAAATGAAAGAAGCTTGTTTACAGTGTTTCTTTTATTCAAAGCCAACGGACGGGTATCTTGGACACATTCAGATGCTGGCTGGTCGCTGGCAGATCATGGAGAATGATGCACTTTATTTTGAAGAATAAATGTTGGTGTTGTTCCATAAAAATTTTCTTGTTTTCTTTCCACTTCCTAAGTGAGCCAAGACTTTCTGGCCAACTCAATATTTTGTTTCATGCAAATGTAGTCATATTAAAAATTATAAGTAATTTTCAGTAGGGAGTTTCTTTCCATCCACCCCGTTTATCCACCCTCCTCGTTAGATTTTCTGCTAATTCATTCTTAATTAAAAGTAATTTTAACTTAATAAGTAATTAAATAATACATACTTGTTAATATGTGAGTGAATTTAGTGCAGTTTTTTTTTATTTCATTAATTATTGGAAAGGTTATGATAAATGGTTGTTCTTTCAATGAGGTTCCTTAATTAGGAAGTCGGTGAGAACTGAAGCTCATTCCAGAACTAAAATGAAACTCATACATAAGATACATCGCTAAAGATACAGGAGAAATGGTCAGTCCCCTTTACTGTTACAAAATGAACCTGTCTCCTGCCAAGCTCTGCCTTTATAAAAACCAGATCAAACCCCAAAATTGTGTGTTACTGCCATATCTGAGAAGGAGCTACTCAGTCCCCACTTTTTAAAAAATCCTTTCCCAACAAGCACGGTAATAAAACCATTATCACTTAAGGGGTTTCTGGGTGTGAGAGAATATGAGAATGAATTATGGAGAGAACAATAAGAGAACAGAATTTAAGATGACAGAAGATAACGGGTGACATTGCATATTCATCAAAGATCAGTGGAAAGCAAGAAGCCAGAAATGTGATAGGAGATACTGTTAGCATGGAAATTACGTTTCCATCTAGCCATTTGAAATGTAAAATGATGAAACCTTGTCGCCAATTTACTACCGTGCGTATCTTGAATAGATGACATCCGCGAACAACCATCATTACCCATTTTTTCTCACTGGGTCCCTTAGTCCTAAAGTACATGAGCGGGCTTGTCTCGTTACCTTTAGGTCTCGGGCCGGTAAGATGTTTCTGACCCAAGGAGGAGTTCTGTTGCCTTGATTTCTAGGTAGATGCGACATGTCCAGTCGGAGTATTTTCTTTCCTGGTTTGTTTGTCCCTTTATTAAAAGTGCTAGAGATAGACGTTTCTTCTAACTTTACAAGAGATAGATCATGCCAAAAATGGTATATTTGGGCAGGAGCTGCCCAGACCTCACTCTCCAGTCTTAATAGAGTTCAAAAGTGTCCCAAAGCGCTTGTGGGTGACGAACTATTCTCCACCCTTCAACTTCTCTCCTACAGGCGGGATGTGGCAAGCCTCTCACAGCTCTACCGCTACTTACACGTATAGTTCTCGGACAAACTACATTCCCCGGTTCCGCCGTGGCAAACCTTCACAGCTTGAACACGCCATGCTACTTACACAGTAGGAAACTACGCACATTCCCTCCGTATTCCATCGGTAAGAAGTAAGATCCACTCGAACAGCTTCTTTCCTTGTGCAACCGACTCCCAACAGGATGTTTTCCCGATCTCTACAATCTTAACCTGTTGAAGGCTAGAGTTAATTGTTATCGTTCACTCCTATACACGCAAATGGCCCCGAACCTTGTAAGTAACTCGCTCTAAAAAAATAACCAAACATCCATATATTGGAGGAGAATCAAGAGAAACAAATCACCAAATTGATGGAGCTGGGAATGTAAAGATGTTTCAAAAGTCACTTCGGTATTTTAACATGTCATAACATATCAGATTTTTATATATTTCAGAACTGGAAATGGAAAAAGTATTTGTTTCTAACGAAATTTTTTTATTTCTTAATAACATTTTTTTAATCAGTTCACCCCAAGCAAGATGATAATGCCACCAAGACGCAAGGGGCCACTCGGATTGTAAGAAAATATGAACACATTTTTCAAGGAACCGGAAAACCTAATCGGAAACAAGGGATAAACCTCGTCTCCTATTCACAGGACTGAGTAAGAGTGTGAACCGGGCGATATGCGAGCCTATCTAATGTTAAAATATAGCTTCTTTTACACGTTATTTCAGAGGAATGACACAGTTAACCAATTTTCGTAGCAGTAAACCTAGCATTTCTTTTAATTAATTCACTCCAAGCAAGGCAATAATGCCACTAAGACGAAAAAGGCAACTGGGAATGAAAGGACGTAAAAGAAACTTTAGAAAGAAACGGAAACCCAGTCCTAAACAAGGAATAAAGTGTAATTCTCTACTACATATTCAAAGAATCAAATAGAAGTGTGAACCGATAATGTGTAACATTCGAAAAGCATTTTTTCGCTATTTATTGCACTTTATGTTTCCTGCATCACATTTTCTATCGTCTTCAAAAAGAGTTGCTATTTTTTAGAAATATTTTTTTTAAATGATATCACTCCATGCACCACAGTAAAGCCACGAAGTCACAAAGGGGTAACTGAGTTTCAAAGAATAATAAAACAGAAACATCACTAAGGAGCGAGAACAAAATAAGAGAAAGAAAACTGTAGATAACGATTGGCATTGCATTTCAGTTTTTGGAGATCAAAGTTAGCTGGAAACCATGGAGCTGGAATAGAGTTCTACACAAGAAAAGAAATACCATAGAACTTACTGTTACATCTAGCCAATTCAACTGTGAATTGATATGATTTTGCCGCCAGTCTAGTACTGTGCTTAAATTCATAAAGTCTAGGTACCATAGCGAAGACTTCATCCGAACAATTACAATGAAAGTATTTATAGAAAAGACAGAGAAGCTACATTACGGCGGTAGGAAAGTGACTGAAGCCGTGACGCCAGGTAAGAACCAATAATATTGCTGATTCTTCTTTGGATTTTATCAAGAATCTCTAAATATGCAGCAAGAGAACCGGGCCATATGTGGCAGAAATATTCAAAGCATGGACGAATAGTAGATATATAAATATGTAAAATACATTCTAGAGAGAAAACTTGTTTAGCACAACATAATGAACCAACTTTATTAGAAGCACAGTTAAAAGTTGTTACTTTCCACCTCATTTCAGCCGAAAATGTTAACCCGAGAAGGTGTAACAAGTCGTTGGAAACTGGGCTTGGAAAATTTAAGTTAATGAGACTGATTTCTCACATTTTCGATCCAGGGTATTCTCAGCATTCTCCTGTAGAACAACATTTCTCTTACTTCAAAACTCTTCTTCATCTGTGAAGAGATTGTCCAGCATTCATTGACATATAAGAGATTAGATACTATAGAACGGTTCAGCACTGTTTTCTTTATTTCTAACGAAATAATCCTGTCTTTGTACTTTGCTTTTTCTTTCTGGCCAGGAATGTAACCACGCAGCCAATACTCAGAAGGCCAACGTTAAGAGAGAAAATCACGACGAATTGTTTTTAAACTGTTATTAACGAATAAATATTGGCAAACGACTGATCTGCTCCTAGGCGGGCTTTCGCTCGCGTTATTTATTATTAGAGACTCCACAGTGCGCCTGCGTGTGTCGTTTACTTCCGTTTTGGCTTTACACGGCTGCTGACACACGCGTCTTTTGTCTCTTGTTAAGTGCTTTGTCGAGATATTACATTTATTATTTGTCCTCACTGAGTGTTCACACAAGTTGTAACTGATGGCTCCCATTGGATATCAACTGACAGCAAGTCTCTACCACAGTTCAGGATTTTAAATGGTTTTAATAATACTCTCATTTAAGTGGGTCTATTTCTTCCGTCATTTTCTAATTCCCCCAATTTCAACGTAAGGCACTTTGGGATTGTTCCATGAATATGTAATTAATAATGAAAATAAAAATCAATTAAATGATTTACATACATTAATCATGTAAATTAATACAGTATTTTAAGTAAAAGATTATTTTTCAATAAGGGCTTTTAGAAATTTAAGAATAAAATTTTATTTTGAATTCAATATTTGTATACTTATGTTTCTGCTAAGGAAGGTAAAATAGAATAGCAGATGCGTAACGGTTATCGAAGCAGAAAAGAGAAATCAGTGGCCCGAGTTCCAATTCCGGCCGAGTCTATAGCATTTATTTTCAAACAAATGCTTCTGAGAATGACATGAATCTGTTTTTTCTCCATCCATCTATGGATTAAACAGCAGAGTAAACTGTGTTCTTTAGCCTTGCTTGGCAGAATGTATAGGAGATTTCAGAACTGTGGTGGAAGATAACGAGAAAAATTTCCAAGTAGACATGGCAATTCGAAGATAAAGAAAAGATCTCCTATGTCTTGAAGGAACAAAGCATCTAAATAAATAAACGGTAAATTCTGTCTGTCCGTCCGTGTGGCCGAAAACCCTCGAACTCGGACCATTCTTGTTCTACACAGACATATTATACCTTTTTGGAATAAGGATTATCCTGGGATTGAAAATCTGCCCTTTATCTGGTGCTTGAACATCCGGCATTGGGATTTGTGTCCAGATGTGGAGGGAACAGTTAAAAAATTCAAATTTTAAAATAACTAAAAAAAATTAGTGAACTTAAAAGTGTTTCATTTACATTGATTTTAAAGTAACACAATTTTTCTTTGTTTTAAATTCAGTTTAAAATATCTCCAAAATATTGAAATCAATTTTATTTCATCAAAATGCCAAGGAATCAGAATTAAAATGAAAGGTTTCGTGGCATGAGTTTATGATTGAGAGAACTCAGCTCACTTGTATTTCCATGGACTTTGTTATCTGAATAACTCAATTTTCGGCCTGAATTTGAACTTAGGTCCAATCATAGTTTCGGTCCAAATCAAACTTTTGCCCCGAATAGAACTTTCGAACCAAATCAGTCTTTTGCCCGAAATTAAACTTATAGCCCGAATCAGATTTAAAGTGAGGTTTTAAAGTTTCTCGTAGCGAATTAAGGAATTCAACCTTATTTCTTCGAAATGATCACTACTGTTTTCTAACCTAGACAAGAGGGCCCTTTCGTTTTGTGTCGGAGTCCCAATTATCTCTCCATAGAAGCTAGTTTAAACGTCAGCGCGGCATTTAAGCTCATCTGAAATAAAAATCGAATTATTTTCTTCATGGATTGGCAGCAACAATTCATAGAGAAACAAAATTCATAGACCAACTGAAGATTTGAAGTAATCGATATAAACTATATTGAACTAAATTGATTAATATTTAGGAACCTGGGCAAAGCTGGGTACCCTTGCTGGTTTATGATATGCCTACTCTCGCCCACATAGGCATGGTTTGAATTTTATATTTTCATTTTGAAATTTTTGGTTTTTAGACACTTATGTCGGACTACTCTTCAAAGATATTCTGTTTCTCTTTTTACGTGTCCTCTGTACATTCATACACCCGTCACTGAACTTTGAGTCGTACTGACTAATGCGAGAGGCACAATTGTAAAAATACAGCTTCTTTATTGTTTTTTTATCTTTTAATTTCTAAAGTCTCAGTTTTCCTCTCTACTCTTTCCTCTTTTTTATTCGCCGCTCTCTTGATGGTTTTTGAATGGACTTCGAAGATGGAAACCAGAGTATGAAGGCCTGGATTATCGTTTTTTCTCTCACCGTTTCACAGTTGAGAAGGCAGTTGGGCTGACACAAAACGATTTTAAACTGTTCTCTTTTTAGCTGAATAACTCAAAGGGTGTTTTAGGGATTCTTACGATAGATGCTGCCAAGATGGCTAAATGTCTTATCTGAAAACTTTGAGCAAAGAAACTCAGTTAGGTTTTTAGATATTAAACATTTTTGGGAAGCACAGTTATGCTTTTAAACGATTTAGACAACTTTGCTGTTACATCCGGTATATCAACGGACTTTATTTTTCTCGCTAAAAACTTCTCTTATTTATTAATTTTTCTTTAGATTTATTTAAAAGTTGTTTTGAGAAGGCTTGTAAAGAGCGAAACGTAGTCAAAGAATATAAAAGATTAAATATCCAACTGTTTTTATCGTCTTCCATCTTGCTTACATTTTTCAGATATTTTATATAAATCACCCACATCTCTGTAATGGCCCATTGGTTAAAAACTGTTGGTCTAAACGGTTTTAGAAAAATAAGCACGTATCGATATTATTAACTTTGTCTACGGTCATTTGCTTATGCAAGCGTTTGATAAAGTACGCCACAAAGAACTATTTGAAGTGCTAGGTAAGCTTTTTGTACTTTGGAAGGATACTAGCATAATCCAAAAACAAACCGCCTTCATACGCATAGGAAATGAATTCAGTAAATATACAAAAATAAAATGGGTGTAAGACAAGGATGTTTCTTCTCACCCGACTAGTTCAGTCTTTACAGTGATATGATTCAGAGAGATTTAGAACTTCCACTTGTATTCCTTATTGGCACGTACAATTTTAACATTAAATATGCAGAGGAAACAATGTTGATAGCAGACTCAGAAAGAAAACTACAGGAACTCCTAAAGTTTGGGTAGAAAAGCACGAAGAAAAGTTTGGGGAGAAAAGCACGGAGAAAGGACTAAACACCAATGAGAAGAAGACAGAATTCATCTTTGTTTGAAAAAAATGTGTATGTTTGCAACATGCACATTACAAGCTGGAGTTATCCAAATAAAACAAGTGCAACAATTTAAATTAAATAAGGAGACAGAATGTGTGGTTGTCAACAAAATAAAACACCCAACGTGCGAATTATAAATCAGCGATGCCCAAATCAAACAAGTATAAAAATTGAAATATCTAGGAATGGTTTTAAGAGGACGGAAAATGCGACACTGAAATCCAAAGGCGCATCGGGATTGCAAAACGATGTCTCGGTGAATGTAAGCAAAGTATTGAGAAACAGGAAAATCTCATTAGAAACGAAGAAAAGAATACTGAACAGTTAAGTGCTCCTCCAATATTGCAGTCAATCATAGATGAAGAATAAACTTGAGTCAACAAAAATGTAGTTCTACAGAAGGATGCCGAGGATACATTGAGCTGGACATGTGAGGAGGTTTAAAGTTTTAGAGAAAATGGAAACAAAATGGACTTAGAATCAGAAAAAGACAATTGAAATTTCTTGTGCACAGAAGAGGACTTAGAAAATATGACACTTATATTAGGTTGGTGCAAAAAATAATGTCGTTTTCTCACATAGTAACATATGTGAGAAAACGACATCATTTTTGCACCAACCTAATATGTTATATTGAAAACACGATGGACAGAAGAGCATAAAGTATCTAACGAGCTTCTGCAAATGGATGGCAGAACAGGGATTAGAAATGATAGCGAAAAGACAAAATGAACAGGAAATTGTGGAGAGCCATGTTTGCCCACGTCCTGAAGATGTATGGGATAGTATTTATCTACATCCCTACGAGGTAAACTTGGCAAAACGAAAGGTTAATATGTGCCACATATATATTAGGTTGGTGCAAAAATAATGTCGTTTTCTCATATATGTTACTATGTGAGAAAACGACATTATTTTTTGCACCAACCTAATACATATATGTACGTGTGGGTGACTGCAATAATTGCCCAGCTGGTTCAGGACTTTCCTTTAGGACATGTCAGGGGTCATCGATTGATTGACCGGAAGTCTACCTCATTAAGCGCAATGAAAGGATAGACACCCCTACTCTACGTAAAATTAGATATCGTCAGTTTTGGTGTTGAGAAATTAATTATAAATCTTCATTGACAATGGGATCATGATGGAGCTGTATATTTTGCTTTTAGGGTCATGGTAAGTAGGATTCCGTAAAGCTGTCCCATGTATCAGGCGTTTCACTTAACTTTCTTTTAACGCATATATGACGTCATTCCTTTCTTTTTATTCTTTGTTTTTCTCTCAGGCGCAATCATGTTTTTTCTTCTTTTGTTTTTTGTTTTCTCTCCTTCTTTCCTAACTCGAATCTCTTTAATATTCTAGAACTTGTGCAATTGATACTTTGTGTTAATCATGTTGTATAACGAATGGGTATTAATTAGTGGAAAATTTGATTTGACATCATAAAATGGTGCCGATTTCGTTTTATGGTAAAAGAGTAAAGAAAATAGACACGGAAGAGAAGGAAAAACAATAAAATGCAAGGAGAAAAGAAAATAATAACAAAAAAGAGAATGAAATAAAGAAACAAACACAGCGAATTTGAAAAGAAAAAAATGGATATAGTAGAATAAAGAAATAAAGAAATGTAAGAATTTTAAAGAAAAAAAAAAGAAAAATGGTTGAACTTTGAAAGAAAGAGAAAGAAATAAAGAATTGGATAAGAGTGGGGGACTAAATCGAAAAAAAAGACAAAAAGAAAGAAAGAAATGGTAGAACAGTGACCGAAATTGGAAGGAAAAAAAAAATTAAGCAAGAAAGAATGAAAAATATTTGAACATTGGATAAAATTGAAAAGAAAGATAAAAAGTAATGGTATAACACTGAACGAAAACGAAAGCCAGAAAGAAATCGTAGAACTGTGGACGAGACTGAAAGAAAGAAAAAAAGAAAGAAGAATGAAAAATAGTTGAACATTGGAGAAAATGGGGGGAAAAAAACAGATAGAAAATAATGGTATAACGCTGAACGAACGAACGAACGAACGAACGAAAGAAAGAAAGAAAGAAAGATTTTTATCACTTGATTAATAGAAGAAGGAAAAGAAGATAAAGAAATCGAGAGCAGCTACAGGACAATATTTTCTTAAAGTGTTCCTGATTGCCTTCTTTATGAATTACAATTGCGGTGGAGATGGTTTCAGAAATACAATAATAATAATAATAATAATAATAATAATAATAATAATAATAATAATAATAATAATAATGCTGTTGTTGTTGGTGGTGGTGGTGTTGGTGGTGGTTGTGTGACTACAACTAAATCAGTACTACCAATAGTAGTAGTAGTTATGGTTTAATCGATGGTGAAATAAAAATGACATTAGATCAGCCATTATTATTGTAGCTTTTGGTCTTCTTTCCTGTTATTTCTCAACCTTTCAAAAATAAGCTTTTTCAATGCTGTTTTATCTTTTAATGCCTAATGTTTTCTTCCTTGAAAGACAAATTAGTACCGCGTTCTTCTCTTCCTTCTGACAAGATTCAAGCCATTCTTTCCTTCCTCATTGTGATCGTTGATGGCAACGAAGCTTTAAATTCGTTACAGTTTTTCGCTTGAATTTTTCTGGGATTTAATTTGGATGATTCTTTTCATTTTTTTTTTTTTTTTTTTTTTTTACTATTTCCTGCAACCTGAGTATGCGCTCTACATTCGTTTCTCTCATTTCTTTTCCTTTCGCTCTTTTTTTAATCTCTTTGTCTTTAAATTGTCCATTCCCTTGGATTCCCGCCTAAATTCATTTCATTCTTACATATTTCATTTCTTCTATCTTATTCTCTAGACAACTTCTAAACATTTTGCTTTTTCTCTCGAAACTTCCTTTTCTATTACCATCCGTCTTCCTTGGCTTGCTTCTTTCTTTTTCTTATTTGCTTCTTTTTTCTTCTATTTTCTTCTTTTTTCTTCTTTGACGACATTTTTTTTTCTTCCTTTTTTAGTTCTTTCTTCTTCTTTATTTTCGTTTTTTACTCTTTTTTCTCCTATTTTCTTTCAATATTGACTTTTTCTTTCATTTCTTTTTTCTTCCATCTTCTTTGGCTGGCTTGTTTCTTTTTCTGTTTTCTTTGTTTTTTTCTTTTTATTTCCTTCTTTCCTCATTGATTAATTTTTTTTTCTTCCATTTTTTATTTCTTTATTTTTCTTCCTTTTTTCTTTATTACCTTTTTTTTCCTCCTATTTAGTTATTTCAACATTGTTTCTGTCTTTTCTTTTTTCTTCCATCTTCATTACCTTGCCTCTTTCTTTTTCTTCCTTCCCTTTTCTTCTTTTATTGGTTCTTTCTTTTTTCATTCTCTTTTCTTATTTCGCTTTGACGAGATTATTTTTTCTTCTTTATTTAGGTGCTTCTTTTTCTTCTTTTTTCATCGCTTTATTTCTTTTTCTCCCTCCTATTTTCTTCTTTTATGATTGATTTTGTTTTTGCCTTTCTTTATTTTTTTCTTCCATTTTCTTTTGCTTGGTTCTTTTCTTATTATTTTCCTGTTTCTTCTTCAGTTTCCTTATTTTTCTCTTTCTTTTATTGTTCTTCCTTCTCCTTTGAACTGCTAATTTTCTTATTCTTCTTATGTTATTCCTTCTTCTTTCACTTTCCGCTTTCTTTTTTCTTTCCTCCTTTTTTCTTCCTTTTTTGCGGGGGTTCCTTTTCTATCTTTTTTTTCTTCCTCCCTATTTGATTTTTTTTTACTTTTAGTCTCTACTTATTTTTTCTTTTACCTTAATTTCCTCTTTCTTCATTTTTTTTATTTCTCCCTATTTTCTTATTTCATTTTGTTTCCTTTTTCTCTTTCCTTTTTCTTTGTTTTTTTGGGTTTTTTTTTTTACATTCTTTATTGTTACTCTTATTTTTTTTTCGTTATTCTTTCCTTTAAATTTTTTTAAATTTATTTCTTCCATCTTTCTTTCCTTTATTCTTCTTACTTCTTTCCTTTCTTTTTTTTTTCCTTTCTTTTATTAGTCTTCTACAACTTCTTTCTTAATATCTGCCCTACCGAACGCATTTCCATCAATTAATTTCACGTAATTAATCGATAACACCAAAAGTTATCAATGCTAATAATCCTGACAGCAAGGTGATGAGGTTGGGTTGTCGTGGTAGAAAAGAAGCCATTGGTATGAAGTGGCAACCAAGAAGGCTTTTTAATGGCGACAAAGCCAGCAAAACTCGACTGGCCCTAATAAGGATTAATGGTGCCTGATCCTTGCAAGGAATTTCTTCATGTTTCCTCACCCGCGCGTGCAACACACACATATGCACCTACACACGCAATTTGACACCGACACAAACGCTTCAACATACTAAAGATCAGATATCAAATGAAAAATCTGGATTTATTTAAATGACTCTACATGATCTTTCAAATACTCAAAGAGATGTACGTTCTATTTGTTATCTATATACGACCCATGTAAATGCTGAATGTCATCTATATATGGTTATATGGTATATGTATCATCAATATCAGCCTTTTTCTAACTTTTTTTACTGCGACCCACAGCAAGAACCGCATTGCGACACATTATACCTACGTGTAATAAATCAAAGACAAACTCTGTTCGCTCGGTTCATCTATCTGGCAATCGACTAAATATATACATATATAGGAGGCACGGTGGATTGAGGAATCGGAGAGCCGAGCTCGAATTCCAGTCGAATCCATTACATTCACTTACGTGCTAATACCCTTGGGAAAGGTATGAATCCTTTTCTTCTCCCTCCAGCTATGGGTAGATAGCAGGACAGACTAGGTTCTATAGCCTTGGATCGCAACTGGTCTAGGAGAAGGACAACTCTGAATTCAAAACCTGCGGAAGGTCTCTGTATTCGACCCTTCTAAAAGTGTGGATGGTCCTGCTCCACTATAATCAAATCTCATGTCCTGTTGTCGGGCTGTCTTCATAGGAACTGATCTGCTTGGCCCTCATACGTCGAATTCGATATATATATATATATATATATATATATATATATATATATATATATATATGTGTGTGTGTGTGTGTGTGTGTTTTATGAGTGCTGTGCAACATTTAGAGTTGTTTATATTCTGTACTTTGCTCTCACTTGCGTAGTTTTCTTTCTTTCTTTTTATGTCGCGACTCGTTTATCTTGTGAACCCCTGAAAAGTAGGGACCCACTGATTAAAAAACCCTGATCTATATATTACCTTAATGTGACGTATATATTTTTCTGTGGTTACAAAATTTTATGATTAAAATAAAAACGTACATGTTAAAAGAAAAAAAAATACGCAAACGAAAGGACTTGTTCTGACTAAATTTGTTACGGTGGTACGACTACACATGCGCACGAACGAGGGATGCTGAGAATTTAATATTTAATTTTTGTATCTAGCCAATTTAATTTAGAATCATTTTCTTTTTGTTTTCATCACTCTTGCTAGTAGGTATCCCACACTCTGATAATAGAAGATCTGACAGGATTGGTGAAATATTGTATGAGCGAGGGCGCAATTTTAGTGTGGATAACCTAGCGATCAAGACACTCTTTAGACATTTTCGTAGTAGTAAAATGTTTTCTCCTTTGATCAGAGTAGCATTTTTTTTATATCAAAGTTCATCCCAATCTCATTACGGTGGGTACAGTATAGATTTTGAAATATTAAATGTTAAAAGTGACTCACAAACAGCGCTCAATGTTTATTTTCATTAAACAGAGCAAAGTTTTTCTTACATTTGGAATTAAGATACCATTAGTTAATTATCATTTCCACCTACGAATTTAAAAATTTAAAATTCGCCGGAATTTTTCAAACTGTTTATAATGTTAGATTATAGGAGATTCCCCTTCTACAAACTGACGCCATAAACAGTTTGAAAAATCCTGCGAATTTTAAATTGTAAAATTCGTAGATGAAATATACATATATATATATATATATATATATATATATATATATATATATATATATATATATATGCTTTTCTTACAACTGAAATTAAGATACCATTAGTTAATTACGATTTTCACCTACGAATTTTAAAATGATCTGCTGCACCTATACACTATATATATATATATATATATATATATATATATATATATATATATATATATATAGTGTATTGGGGTAGCAGATCATTATTCCAACATATACTGTTAAATATAACGAATGTCTATTATGTTTGATCACGAGCCCTTTTAAGATTTGTATAGTGGCTTCAGA
Source organism: Acanthosepion lycidas (assembly GCA_963932145.1). Taxonomy (NCBI): domain Eukaryota; kingdom Metazoa; phylum Mollusca; class Cephalopoda; order Sepiida; family Sepiidae; genus Acanthosepion; species Acanthosepion lycidas. Next base: position 34,091,444 of record OZ010609.1, on the reverse strand, counting down.
CATAAACTGTGCAACATATGCATATTTTATTATGCTGTTCAACGATCTAATCTTACCTGTTACCTTTCAGATCTTAGTTCCATTAAGCAACATTTCTTAGAAAATCATAACCATGGACATAATATTAGACAGATATTAGTTGATAACACAACACTATTCACAGATACATACAGTAAAAAGAACATTAAGATATTGGAGCCGATCTACATTAAACCAAGCAATCCACCCTCAATAAAATTACATATCAGATCAGTCACAACATATTACAATGAATTTATACACATGGTTCTGTTGATAACATTTCTTTCTCTCACGTAGTCATGTATGACGTCATAGACCCGCATTACGAATTTGCTACCCGCGTCCGCTATTCCGCGACTATTATCGATGCATAGCATATTTCTATATAAACATAACAGAATGTCATCTTTGATGGTGAACATCTCTGTTGTAATGTGCATATAACAATTCTGATGTGAGCTGAAATCTTACATCGATGTACAGCATAATCAAAAACCCATACATCCAGTTAAAAAGTGAAAATAAAATCATCCTTGATACCAGCTAAAAGTATAGCGAAAACCGCTGGAAATTACAGAACATTTTGACAGTTTCTGCACACCCATTGTCCAGAAAATAAATCATCTAGCGTAACATCATATCTAACGGCTATAGTTAGATGTAGTAGATGATAAATCTTACGTGTTTGCAAGAACATTGAATATGTACCGTTGATATATACCGGTGAATTATGTTTTAATTAAGATTAAATCCTCTAAGTTAATCATTACCAACAACACTGGACGTTATATATCCCTCCTATGCAAAACTAATGCTATCTATGAAATATCATGCCTCCTAGAATTGCATCTCCAACAATAATAATCGAAAAACGACATTAAATACTTAAATTGAGCAGTCAAAAAGGTAGCAGAATGCCAACAAAGGAATTCTATCACACAGACATCACATTCGATTCTTGATAATGACTGCGAAAGCCAAAAATTACAAAATATGACGGCCCTGTCGGCTGGGGCTTTAGAATACGCCGACTGCACCTCTGTAGAGAGGTAAGACGCCCCCCCCCCTAATGAGGCGTCCTGGGTATGACGTTAAATTGCATCCAACAGCAAGGACTCTGATCTGGAGGTTTTGAGGAGCGTGGAACCACCTCTTAATTGCTGGTGTTCCCAGGTCCACCTTGACCCGGGGTGGTAGCAACTGTCAGGGTCCCAGCTATGGGTAAATAGTGAACTGCTAGTTTTCCAGGTTTTGCTCACGTATGACGGTAAACTACATCCGCGTCCTGGGTATGACGGTAAACTACATCCGCGTCCTGGGTATGGCGATAAACTGCATCCAACAGCAAGGTCTCAGATAATGTTTTCAGAAAAATAATGTTGCCAGCTCTAAGTTTTTGAAACAATAATGTTGCCAGCTCTAAGTTTTTGAAACAATAATGTTGCCAGCTCTAAGGTTTTTTTGGTAGAAAAAGAAATAATGTTGCCAGCTATACGTTTTTTTTTTAAACAATAATGTTGCATGCTATACATTTTTTTTGAAACAATAATGTTGCCACCTATACGTTTTTTTTTTAAACAATAATGTTGCCAGCTATACGTTTTTTTTAAACAATAATGTTGCATGCTATACGTTTTTTTTGAAACAATAATGTTGCCAGCTATACGTTTTTTTTTAAACAATAATGTTGCCAGCTATACGTTTTTTTTTTGAAACAATAATGTTGCCAGCTATACGTTTTTTTTTAAACAATAATGTTGCCAGCTATACGTTTTTTTTTTGAAACAATAATGTTGCCAGCTATACGTTTTTTTTAAACAATAATGTTGCATGCTATACGTTTTTTTTTAAACAATAATGTTGCCACCTATACGTTTTTTTTTGAAACAATAATGTTGCCAGCTATACGTTTTTTTTTAAACAATAATGTTGCCAGCTATACGTTTTTTTTTAAACAATAATGTTGCCAGCTATACGTTTTTTTTGAAACAATAATGTTGCCAGCTATACGTTTTTTTTTAAACAATAATGTTGTCAGCTATACGTTTTTTATTCTATACAAAATAGGCATTTAAAATTCATATAAGCTGGATTTGGCATTAAATAACCCACAGTCGTTGATATGCCATAAAACCCAAACAAACAAACAAACAAACAAAATATGAACTTCGAACAGGTTATCCACCACTTCGAGCACAATACTCAAAACCTTATTCGAAAGTTGGAAAAGTATAACAAAAAAAAATTAAAGACTGCCCTTGTCTGGGTTTTTTGATCATTCTTGTTTGGATGAATACTTGCTACCTAAATATGCCATATATATATTTATATATATATATAGCTTTCAAAATCAGGAGATCAGTTGAATCCGCTACCTTGGATTCAGCCTTACGGTATCCTCAGGCGATTTTAATAAAATGACCTCTTAACGCTTTATTTTTTTTAATTAATGAACGCTATATTATTTTAAAAAAATAATTAAACAATATATATATATATATATATATATATATATATATATATATATATATATAATGCTCTCTATAATCAGTATCTATATAACCAATTTCTACATAACATATATAATGTAGAGTTGTCCCTCTCCTCGACTGATTGACAATCAAACTGAGAAAATACAGTCTGCCCGGCAAAAGACGGATTGGTGCCTTCCCGGCAACGAACTGTCTCAGCCGAAATCTTAACTTGGCTCGACGATTACATTTTTCTGCAATGTTAGCCATTAAAGACATTCGCACTTCCACAGTGTCATAAAATATGGGATAGCCACGGGGTATAAAATTATTTTCACGCCTATCGGTGTGATAACTCTTACCTGGATAATAAGTTGAAAATTGTGATTTATGAAGACACTGAAATGTGAGATAGTTGCGAGGCGGAAGGGCGGAGTGGCAATAGTTTAAATGACTATGAGAATGGCTTCACAACGTATAAGATTCCGTGTCATAGCTCTCACAATATCATATTAATGACGCGATATGCGTTCGCGCCCGAGTGACAGACACAAATGACTTGGCTGATCTGGTAACACGATCCGTGTTCATGGATAAACTGACAAAATATTATAGATTGTTGTTGAAGTGAGAAATTGAGCTTCACTCCACGGGGCCCAGAAGTAGGAAAGGTTGTGATCTATATGGAAGTGGAAAGGTGATGATCTATGCTTGCTTATCAATAAGTTTATTTCCCCGATCGGTCACCGCCGCTGCTACTGGTTCTGTAAAGGTCGCCGATTAAAAAACTACCTTATACCAGTTCAGCTATTTATAGAAACTTTATTGTCAACTGAACATTGCAGGAGAAAGAAAAATGAAGATTATACAGATTAGTATCTAAAAGTCTATACATACACACACCTAGAATGAAGAAAAAAATATCGAGAAAAACGTTTTATCGTAATCTTCATTGTACCTGTTCGCTTCCTAATTTACGTACAACACTGATATCACGGTCATTATTCGTGTATAATACGTACGTTGTTCTACAGAAGGATGCTGAGGATACCGTTGACCGAACATGTGAGTAAAGACGAAGTTTAGGAGAAAATTGTTTGGTTTGGTTTGTTTAGTTTTGCGGCACATCAACCTAAGTGGGTCATTTAATGCCGACAACATTTTTTTTTTTTCTGGTAATATTTTTGTTTTGTCAAAAATTTATTTCTGCTAATATTTTTTCCTCAAAGATATAGAGCTGGTAATATTATTTTTTTTTCAAAAATGTATAGCTGGTAATATTATTTTTTCAAAAATGTATAGCTGGTAATATTATTTTTCAAAAACGTATAGCCGGCAACATTATTCTTTAAAAAAAAACAAAAAAAAACGTATAGCTGGTAATATTTTTCCAAAAACATACAGCTGGCAACATTATTTTTTCAAAAACGTATTATTAGAGGCCTTGCTGTTGGACGTAGTTTATCAATCATACCCAGGACGCGGATGTAGTTTATCGTCATACCCAGAACGTAAATGTAATTTATCATCATACCCATCACGCGGATGTAGATAATCGTCATACCCAGGACGCCGATGTAGTTTATCGTCATAACCAGGACGCGGATGTAGTTTATCGTCATACCCAGGACGCAGATGTAGTTTATCGTCATACCCAGGACGCGGATGTAGTTTATCGTCATACCCAGGACGCGGATGTAGTTTATCGTCATACCCAGGACGCAGATGTAGTTTATCGTCATACCCAGGATCCGGCGAAAATGGAAACATAAAGAGAACTAATACTTAAAATCAGGAAAGGACAGTTGTGATTTCTGGAGCATATAATGAGGAAGCAGGGTCTGAATATTTGATATTCACGGCGCATATAAAGTGCAAGAGGAACAGACGAAAACAACGTTTAACTTACTTAATGAGCTCGATCAAATTGGATGGCGTAACAGAAAGATAAATTTTATTAAGAGCTACAAGAGACAGGAAGTTGTGGAGAGCCATGATCGCCTACGTCTTGTAGGGATTTTTTTACAAATGTTCACCCAGTACAAGGCCCAAGAGCCACTAGTTAGAAGGTTACTGTGTGGTGCCGTATGAGCGTAAGAACGGGTAAGAAGTGAAATTTACTGGCCTAAGCAGGAAAGATAATGGCTAACTCTAGACGAAGTGGTCAAGGTTTTATTAGGGAATAGCGTTTCAATCAGAAACATTAGAAGTATAGTATGGAAGTAATTTTAAGAAGGAACCGGAAACCCAATCCTAAACAGGAAGTAAGAGATAAAATCATATTCCTGTTCAAAAGATTAGGGAGGAGTGTGAACCGGACGATAAGTGAACTTATCTACTCCTATTAATATTGTAAATATCGTCGCTATATTTGGGAAGTCATGACTGAAAGTTCAGGAGTGAAGAACTGAATATTCCATTTTTTTGGGGGTTGGGGGGCCTCGTAGGTCGTCATGTTCAGGATTGTATGACCGAAATAAAGTCATACTTCGATCCAAACTAATGTCTTATAAAGTACTAATGGCACCATAAAAGAGGCGGTGTGCTGAATCCACTCCCAATGGTTTTTTACTAGTGCTGAGAACTAAACAGAAGACTATTTTTTCCTCTTGACTACAGTAAAAACCATTATTTAAAATCATTACCGCCATTATTTTTTCAAAATTAATCAGAAAACTTCATTTTACCTTATTTTTCTTTCCCCGAATATTAACTTCTAATATCTTTATATTTGTCTGATATTTGGGTAAAAAAGTTTCGAAATTTTAATCTAGAAAACAAGTACAGCGTGGTCCGAAAGTCTTTTCGATTTCAGATCGCTGACATGAAATCCAACAGAGGTAAGGAGAGACAAGACTTTCGGACCACCGTGTACACGCGATAAAGTGAGTATTTAAATTCAAACAAAATGGTCAGAATTGGCTATCTAAAAACTGTGTTTACTTCAGGACAGAATGAGATAAAAAATGTATAATCAAGATTCTTTAAAACTTAATTTCTTATTTAGCCCACCAACGTTTTCTTTAGTGCTGCCCTGTTTGTAAAAGAATTAAATCTTTGACAAAACAGTGCAATTACTTATGCGAAAATAATTATTCGAATTGTAAATAGTTTGAATGATGTATGTATAGCTGGCCACTCGGATTCGAGGATACCTGTCTACTAGGGCGGCTAGCCAATTCCTATTACAGAAGCTTGCTCAGGCGCATTTGCGTTTATTCAATACTCACAGAACCCACCTGTGGTTTCTACTGCAACTATGCTAAGCGGACCTTAGTTACAGTTTCTGGGAAAGAGCTTGTTATCTGGTGTGATCAACACTTTGAACAAGGCCAGCACGCTCAAGCCCTCGGCCACGATGACTTGTGGCTTCATGCTAGCATAGCTATCAACGGTACCCAAGGGTTCCGTCTACCCAATTTCACTCAAAAGGCTTGTGTCAACCCGTGGTATGGTTTTCAGGCACTTTCCAAATGTGCCGCACGCTGGGACCGACAATCTCCTTTCTGACAAATCGAACCCGGGTCTCAAGGTCAGAAGGCAAACGTTCTAACCGCTCAGCCACGTGACCGTATCAGCGAAAGGAAAATTATACTAAATGATAATTATTCGATATGCAAAATTCTTATAATAAATTCTTAAATTTTTTTATTGCAATAAAGAATTAAAAATTAAAAAAGGAATTATACAAATGATTATTCGAAATACAAATATCTTGAATAAAACAATTTAGTCAGAAAAAATCCTTATAACTTTAAGTTATACGATACTGCACACAAATAGCCAACTACTGAAGAGTACTCGTTAAAAGATGCCGCCATTTTTTTTAAGTTTTCTATTTACGTCACGATACTTCATGGCGCTCTTGATATTTTGGCAACTTGCTCTTACTTTTGCAATATGGATTTCTTACAAGTCTTGTTCTATTTTAAGAGCGTCTAAGAATTGTGGGTTGATGGGATGACACTTACTATAAAAAAGCCCCATGCCATCCTTGAAGAGAGTTATTAGTTCTAGGTAAACCACTCTCTTAAACAAGACTACATACGTATTTCAAACATAGGTGTTTCGAATAATTATCATTTAGTATAATTGTCCTTTCGATTAATTTTCATTTAAACAATTTACAATTCGAACAATTATTTTCGAACAATTTTCTCGATAGGAAATGCTTTTTTTTACAAATATATTGAGTACATTTTAGTTTGTTTCTCAGTGGCACCAGCCTAATAAGAGCCTGCCAGATACATGCATCACATCCATGTAATAATAATTATTATTATTAAACTACTAGTAATACACGGTTAGAAAAAAAAAACTCGGTTAGCAGAACTTGTAAGTCTATCAAAACAAATTGGTACCGGAGGAAAAAAATTGGAAAATAAAGAAAGAACTAGAAACATCCGAACAGGGCGAAAAAAATGTCCAGTGCCTTAAGTTTATAGTCACCCCCCACACACACACACCAAAAGAAAAACCCAAGCGAGTAATAAAGCTAAAACGTAGAGTGTTCAATACGGTAAGTAGAGCAGGGATAAATGAAATAAATCCGAAAGAGCCAGGAACAACCTACATAAGTTTCACCTAAACGGATCATCAGGGTAATCTGGATAAAGAAGAAATGATATAAAACAGTATTTATTGATAAAACCACTAAAAACTAATTAGCATAAAACATATTATTATTATTATTATTATTATTATTATTATTAGGTTGATGCAAAAATAATGTCGTTTTCTCACATATGTTACTATGTGAGAAAACGACATTATTTTTGCATCAACCTAATGTTATCTTTTGCAGAATATTTTCTGTGACAAGCAACGCAGACTCCTGAAGCGATGAAATACCAGGCCTTATTCCGATTTTTTTTTTCATCTAGGTCTTTTGGTTTGTTGGAACAGACCACAACGTCCCAATGATAACTGGCGCAATAAAGGCATGAACGGCCCACATTCTGACAAACACAATTTGGAAGTCAATGTAAAATTTTATTATTATTATTATTATTTTTGAGTTTTTTGTTTGTTACTCTGTTTTGTTTTATTTTATCGTTTATTATATTTCGTTACTTTTAAAAGGTTCTTCTTCTATTCGTGCTTTCGGAAAATATTTACATATTTCACCGCTATAAACGAACCATGACAAAAACAAGGTTGAATGGTAGGAAAATGCGTTTAGAATAATTTTTATCATCTCTTCTATCAGCGTGTTCGGAAAGTAATTGCGTATTTCATTGCTATAAATTTTGAGCCAACCAACCAAAACAAAACCAAGGTTGAATGGTAGGAAGGAGCGTCTAGAATTAGTTGATCCCCTTTTCTATCAGACATTGCGTCGTTTTATACACGTTTATGCGTTTTATTGGAAAAACTTGCATAAAGAAGATTTCAGTTCATCTTTCGCTTGGAAACGGACACAAAATTCTACCATCTGTTGAACACGTTTAACCAAAAATGGCAACCTTTCAATTTTGCAACAAAATCAAAGTTCCATCTACATAAATCCTTGCTTTGTGTCTGGCGCAATATGAGATGTATCTCCATTCTTGCACATCGATTAATCATCATTCTAGACCAGCATCCCTCAACAAATTTATAATCTTGTGGAATCCTTGAAATAGTTTTCATGTTTCATAGAAACCTTGCATAAAAATTATTATATACCATTATTATCATCTATCTCTTTTATATTTCTTATCGTTCACGTAATGTTCACGCAGTAAACATGATATATGAACACCGTGCACTCGAGTGAGTTACTCAACGCTACGCGAATCAATCACATACATTTCCTGTCCCCTAACAAGTGATGGCGGTTTCAAACTAACGCTACATAGACATTGCTAAATATATTCTCTATGATTATTATAATTTTCAATAATATAAGAAGTTGAAAAGTTTATTATAATAACCAAGGATTTTCCAACAATATACCAGACGTGAATAGTAAAATTATGAATATAAGATTAAGCAAAAATTGCTCAAAAATCCATTAGCCTATTTATCGCTGTTTCTCGTCGAACTTCTAGTGACCTCTTGCGGAACTCCAGGGTTCCGGGGAACACCCGTTGAGAAACCGTGACCTTGAAATTTATTGCCGACAAAGTGGTCGAGTCAACGAAGCACTACGCCGAAAGTGTTGTGCTTTCGTAAAGAGAAAAATGTCCCTACGGGCGAAAAGACATCGATGCATTGGGACCAACTGATGCATTGAGGAGGCACGGTGGAGTAATGGATAATGGCTTGGATTGAGGAATGGATAACGGCTTGGATTGAGGAATCGAAGAGCCGAGTTCGAATTCCAGTCGAATCCATTAAATTCACTTACGTGCTAATACCCTTGGGAAAGGTGTGAATCCTCTTCTTCTCCCTCCAGCTAGGGGTAAATAGAAGGACAGACTGCGTTCTATAGCCTTGGATGGCAACTGGTCTAGGAGAAGGAAAACTCTGAATTCAAAACCTGCGGAGGGTCGTTTGCGAACCTTGTGGCCCTCTCTGTAATCGGCCCTTCAAAAAGTGTGGATGGTCCTGCACGAAACCTTCACCACTATAATCAAATATCATGTGCTATACATACGGGTTGGAGACCGCTTGTGAATTCCAAATTCCCATGAAACTCCAATATTGAAGCCTGCTCAACCCACCCCGGGTGAATGCCGTTACAGGTAGGTAGGTATCTGAAGGAGGAAAGGTATGTGGGTCAGCTCAGAAACGATAGAGTTTTGAGAAATGAAGAACAATTGAGAATCATGGGAAACAGAGAAGAATGAAAGAAATTCAATTATATTGGAGTTCACTTAAACTAGAAGATTCAAAAAGAGATTATCGTCATATATATTTGTTATATAGGAATAAAGTGTCACTGTCGACACTTGAGTTTGAACATAGATCGCTAGTGAGCAAACACAGTCGATCCTATTATTGAATTAAGTAAACCATATGACCATAGAAGGAACGCATTAGGAAGTGGCATGACGTTCAGTTGATCGTTATATCTAGTCTATTCTTTATACAATATGGATCGCTATTTCTATTCTATCCTCTATTACTATTCGGATCTGTGTTTCTAGTCTACCCGCCATTACTATACGAACCGCTATTCTCTATTCTATTCACTATACTATTTCTCTATTGGGATCACTACATGGGTTACTATTCGAGCGAGTATTATCGAGCAAGTACTATTAGTGCGAGTGATATTTGAAGGTGTCTGACACCAGTATTGTTCAACGGAGTGTTACAGTTTTTTGTGTATATACATAACTAGTGAGTTAGTCCAAATGCCTGGACTCACTTTATAGTCCACCAATAGAAGGTTAACCAATCAGAAGACGTAGAACATTCAATATGTCGTGTATAAAGGCTGCCATTTTGTTCACTCTACCCGAATGACCAGTACCAACTTGTCAGGCGAATATGAACAGAAGGAAGTACTACGCTCTGCTACTTTGCTGCAATATCCACTGCTACCCTGAACAACGCTTTCTTACTGTCTTCGAAATATTCACTGCTAACCTCTGGATTTTATACTCGAAGACGACCGTCATGATGAATAACACGGTGTGCTATAGTTGTATCTGCAAGTACCAAGTATCTACTACAACGAGCATTACGAAAGTGACAACGAGTGTTCATTGACATCAAAAAATATTGACGAATTGGAAAAAGTAATCATCAGCTGTTTTTTTCTTCTGTAAGATTTAATCACGATATCTACAGGAATTATGCAAGCATTTTCAGTAAAAGTATTTTTCACAAGATAATTGTATAATAATTTTAAATGATACAAACTGTTGACCTTCGATTACTTCGAGTTTTAAATTGTCTGATTATGATAAGCGAGGGATTTATGCGTGATAAAATTCACGGGCAGCACATTTTCTAACCTAAAAAAGCCAGTTGCTGAACATTGAATATTTTCTTTAAGGTCACAGTAGAAAGCGTGCTACTCTTCGGCTTTTAACAGAGATGAGTAATAGGTTTGGTAATACGAGGACGCTTATGGGTACAGCTTGTTTATCATGGAAAGAGCCCGAAACAAACAATGAGATCTACGGAAGAAATTGTAAAATGTGACGGTATCAATATGGATTGGAAGACTGTGATTCAATAGTCACATTTAGAGGTCATTACTTAAAATAGCAAGAGGGTACAAATGAAAAGATTCAAAATTTTCAAGGCTTTTCATTTCACTGAAGCAGACGTTATTTTCTTCTATGGCACCTAGATTTTATGAATTTATAATTTATTCATTTCTGAGCTCCATCAAATTAATTTCAAGCATGGCGGGTATGTGGTTAGGGTATGAAGAAAGTTAGGATATGAAGAACTGAATATTCAATTTATTTAGATTGTATGCCAAAATTAAGTCATATCTACTATCCAACCGAATGTCCGTCCTGGGTATGACGTTAAACTGCATCCAAGAGCAAGGCCTCTGATCATGAGGTTTTGAGGGACGTGAAACCACCTCTTAATTGCTGGTGTTCCCAGGTCCACCCTGACCCGGGGTGGTAGCACCTGCTAAGGTCCTAGCTATGGGCAGTTTTTCCGAGCATATATCCGCGTCCTGGGTATGACGATAAACTACATCCACGTCCTGGGTATGACGATAAACTACATCCACGTCCTGGGTATGGTGATAAACTACATCCACGTCCTGGGTATGGCGATAAACTACATCCGCGTCCTGGGTATCGCGATAAACTACATCCACTTCCTGGGTATGACGATAAACTAAGTCCAAAAATAATGTTGCCAGCTATACGTTTTTGAAAAAATAATGTTCCCTGCTATACGTTTTTGAAAAAATAATGTTGCCAGCTACACGTTTACCAGTACTATATATATATATATATATATATATATATATATATATATATATATAACTAAATTTGGCATTAAATGACCTACAGTGGTTGATATGCCATAAGAACCAAACAACTAACCAACCAACCTAATGTCTTATAAAGTACGCATGGCGCCATAGAAGAGGTGGGGATGCTGGTCTTCGGCTCTGAAATCTGACCTTTAACAGAGATGAGTAATAGGTTTGGTAATACGAGGATGCTCATGGCTACAGCTTGTGTATCATCGAAAGAGTTCGAAACAATGAGATCTACGGAAAAATTGTAAAATGTGACGGTATTAATATGGATTGGAAGACTGTGATTCAATAGTCACATTTAAAGGTCATTATTTAAAGTAGTAAAAAAAAATTACATGTGAGAACTAATTAGGACTATATAGAGACTTTAATATATTATGGTGGCTATAGTAAGAATGGTAAGTAAGAATGTATTGTTTTACTGTAAGGAATAATCTGGTATGATTCGGTCAGTAATCGGCTAGCTAAGTTTATGATAAGAAAGATTAAAGACTAGCTTTCCCACATCCCCTTTTGGCCTTGTGCCATATTTTTGTATTGTCAAATAAATATTACTTTCATCCATGGTCCCTTAAATATGAATTTATATTTTATTCACTTCTGAACTCATCAAATTAATTTCGAGCGTGGAGGGTATGTGGTTTTCGAGGATTTTCTTCCAACGTTCGATCCTCTCGCGAGGATGTGACGGACTATGCTTCTTAGAAAATAGGTAAAAATGACTGACGAGGCTTATAATTGCTATTTATTAACATTATTGTATTTGCCCTTGTTGCTGCCATTAGTATTCGTTTAAACTGGCTTTTTTTCATTTGCTTTTCATAAGTTTATGTAATGTTGAAAATACAGTACTAGAGAAACCTTTGTGTTTTCTACTGACGAAATCTCTTATCATCTTGGGTCAAGTAATGTTTTAAATTAGCTGACTACGTTAAGCGGGTGATTATGCAAGATAAAGTCCATGAGGAGCATACACATTCTATCGTAAAAGACGGCTTTTCTGTAAAAGAATTTTTCACAAGATAATTGTATAATAATTTTAAATGATACAAACTGTTGACCTTTCTGCCCAGAATTTTACATTGTCTGACTATGTTAAGCGAGTGATTTATGCGTGATGATCTTCACAGGCAGCACATATTTTCTATCTTAAAAAAGTCAGTTACTGAACATTGAATATTTTCTTTGAGGCCACAGTAGAAGGCGTACAGCTCTTCGGTTCTGGAATCTATCTTTAACAGAGATGGATAATTGGTTTGGCGATGCGAGAACGCTTATGGCTACAGCTTGTGTATCATGGAAAGAGAACGAAACAAACAATGAGATCTATGAAAAATGATGTTCTGATAAGTTCTCCTCCTTGATAACTCGACCGCATGAATTTAAGCGTGTTACTGGATTGGCATTTAGGTCTCACCTTTTTACTGTTGAACTAGCTAGATGTAACCGGCTGTTCTATTTTAATAGTTTATAATAGGCACTTCTGACCTTTAGAACTACTTTCCAATTTCTTGCTTCCTTGACACCGACGATGATTAAAAATTTAAATGCAACGTCAATCGCCATCTTCTGTCACTCTGAACTCTGTTCTTTTATTGTCCTTTCTCCTCTTTAAGGTTATCTCATTCTCATCCTCTCCCTCTAACCGCTTGCCTCCTAGTGTCATTATAGTCTTGCTTGAGGTGAAATAATTAAGCAGAAAACAAAAAAAAAACCTTTAAAGTTTGACGGAATTAATACGAATTAGAAAACTTTGAGACAACACACAAATCTCGAAAGAGATGGACATCCCCGACATATGTCGATCACCTAAGAAACGATACAGTTTTGAGGAGTGAAGAAAAAATGAGGATCATGGCAGACAGAAAGGAAAAAAAGAGCCCAATCAATGGTGATCGAGATCGCTCGAAATAAAAGCACTTAATGAGGGACATTCAGGCCGAGATGTTAATAATGACCTTCACTAAATGTACAGTGCTGTTCGATAAAAGTGACTCACCTGATTTTTTTTTTTTTTTTTTACTAAATCTTCTCTTCTCCGATGAAACGAAAGTTGAACTAAATTCAAAGGAGAAGCGATCTAAAATCCGAAGAAGCTTTGAAAGCTCTTTGAATTTAGCAGTAAGTACTGTCAAGCATCCATTCAGTATAATGTTCTGGGGAAGCTTTTCTTTTCATGGAACTGGTTTCTTAAAACCTATTGAAAAGACTATCAGGACCGAGCAATAACAAGAGAATTTTAGAGTCTTGAAAACATATGGAGCATTATAAAGTACAAGCTCTCGAGAAAGCAGTTGAGCAACATGCTCTATAAGTTTTCTATGGGGTTGAGGTCAGGAGATTGGGGTGCCCATGTCATAATACTCATCTGCTTCTGATCAAAGTATTCCTTCATCAGTTTTTATTTGCAACAAGGAGCTTTATCCTGCATAAAAATGAGCTTGGTGGGGTCGATTTGCACCCTTTCAGCAGAAGGAAGCAGACAAGACTCTAAAATTTTCTTGTACTGCTCGCTCCTCGGAGTCTTTTCAATGTTTCAAGAAACCAGTTCCATGAAAAGAAAAGCATCCCCAGAACATTATACTGAACGGATGCTTGACAGTACTTACTGCTAACTTCAAAGAGCTTTCAAAGCTTCTTCTTCAGATTTTAGATCGCTTATCCTTTGCTCAACTTTCGTTTCATCGAAGAAGAGAATATTTAGTAAAAAAAAATCAGGTGAGTAATAGAGAGCAGTTTTGTTTTGGATGCGTTAAAGTAAACCAGCCAATTCCTGCCCCAGTTCACAACCGATTAGAGGTCCTTTTCGAGACGAACTAGTGCGCTTACAATTATTGGTAGGATTTCAAGTGTGTCCTGACTTCAAAAATTTTGAGAACCACTAATCTAAATAATCTGGTCGACAGCGTCTAAACGAAGAATGATAGACGACAGAAATCTGTAAACTAGAAATAGCTGTCATGGGGCTATTCTATACTCCGACCCTACCCAAATTCTGGCGACATTTTCGAGTTGGGAAAACTATTTTTCTACTACTTCAGCATTTATTCCTTCCCTACTTTCTCGTTTTTAATCTATTTCTCCTTTTTCATTTACGTTCTCACCCTTTCTTATTTCACCCCTTCCTGTTTTCTCTTCAATATATTTTTTCTTTCACTCTTTTTGCTTTCTTGATTTAGCCTGTCATTCTCTCACTCTTTTTCTTCATTTTATTCCTTCTTCTCTTTTTCGTATTCCAGCTTCATTTTATTCCTTCTTCTCTTTTTCGTATTCCAGCTTCATTTTATTCCTTCTTCTCTTTTTCGTATTCCAGCTTCATTTTTTCCTTCTTTTTTAGTATCGGTCTCAAACTCATTCTTTTCATAAACACTCAAACGTTTATTCTTTCTTTGATTTCTTTCTTCTTTTCTCACTTGTGTACTAAATTCCTTCTTTTATTTTCGTACACTTCAAAACTTCCTTTTTTTCTCATTCTTTTTTTTATTTCATTTTCAATTTAATATTAATTCTTGCATTTCTTCTTTTCTTTTTCGTTTGAAACTTCACTCTTGCATTTTTCTCTTCCTTTTTGAAGTTTCATTCTTTCATTTTCTTTTACCATTCTGAACTTAATTTCTTTTTTATAGGCTAAAATACTCATTCTTTATTTCATTTTTTTTTCGCTTAAATCTTTATTCTTTCATTTCTTTTTCTTTTTCGCTTTCAATCCTTTTCATTTAATTTTCTTTTACCATTCTTCAGATTTATTCATTCTTTTCATGCACGCTCAAGACTTCCATCTTTCATTCCAGTTTTTCTGTTCCTCCTTAAACTTTACGTTTTCATTCCGTTTTTCTTTTTCAATATTCATTCTTTCGTTTCACTGTTTTCAAATATATTCATTCTTTCGTTTCACTGTTTTCAAATATATTCATTCTTTCGTATCACTGTTTTCAAATTGATACCATAGTTTCAGACTCGGTCCAAAGTAGCTTCTTTCGTTCCAATTTTTCACTTTAATATTCACTTTTTTCATTTCTTCCTTTTTCGCTTTCATGTTCCATTTTATTTGTTTTAAGTTCCTCAACTTCATTTTTTTTCCAGTCATGGTCAAACTTTCTTTGTTTCATTGCAATTTTTTTTTCTTTTTACATTTTCAATTTCATTTTTAATTTCTTTGGTTCTTCTAAATCATCTTTAGTCAACTGATTATAATTTGTTTAAGTTTCCGATATTTCATTCAAAATCTTTCTTATCAATGATCTATTCCGGATAAAATAACGAAGAAAGAAATGAAAAGAAATAGTTCAAAACAACAAGGTATCAACGATGGTCGGAGAAAAAATGTTTTATTTTTGATTAATCTGTTTTTTACGACCTCTCAACCTTTTGAAGGTTATTTAAAGCCAGAAAATATTTTTATATTATAAGAATTTTTGGGGAGATAACAATGACTTAGTGATACATGCCTTACTAATTAACCCATGTCTGGGAGGAGAGGAGATGTATTTATACCTTTCCCAAGGGTATTTGAGCGTAATGAATGCAATTAACCTGACTTGATTTTGAAATCGGCTCTCCGATGAACAACCCGAATCGTTATCCATTATATCTCCCCCCCGCACATCCAAGCTAACTGGTAGTTCAAGTGGTCACCCATCTAGGTACTTGTGGAATATTGGTTAGCTTGCCAGTGGTCTAACACACAAGTAGGCAAGTATAGCCAAAGCTGAAACTGACTCGAGTCATTTCATGGAGAAATAATAGGGGTGAATAAAGACCACACATGCAAATGTATTGGGCAGGTCCATTCTAGAGAAATGGACCAACCTAACTGGTGTGTTAGGCACTCTCCTATAAAATGAGGTAAATTCAGCTGGCTTGCTTTACAAGGAAACCGAATTCATTGGGGTTTTTAGATGTTATTTTATTCCCCCCCCCACAGACAATGAATTGTATATATGGGGACTAGTTAGAACTTCATAGAGTCTCTGAGGAATTTTGGTGTGTAGTAAGAATGGTATGTAATGGATGCGTTGTTTTGGTGAAAGGAACATTGTTTGTATGTTTGGGTCAGTGATTGTGGCTAGCTAAGTTTTAAAGTTAAGACAGAAGGTGACCATCCTTACCACCTTTCCCCATTTTTTGGCCTTGTGCCACATTTGTACTTTTGTACAATAAATAATGACAAGGAAACCGACGTTTTTACTCCTTTTTTCTTGTCTGGGACTTCGTTTGTTAACACCTGGTTGTTTGTTCGTGTGGGATTTTTGGACGAGGTGGTGTATTGCGAAGGACCTGTGTGGAAATTGCTTTTGAATTGCTAAGTTTTTGCTTTATTTGATTTATTTGGCTAAAAAATTGTTTGATTTTTTTCATTTTCAGTTTCTTTCATTTGTGCTGTTATTTTCTCTTCTGTTTAATTTTTCCTTTTTGTTCTTTGTCTATAATTTTTTCCCTCCCCACGTTTTTTTGTTTGAATTTTTGTTTTTGTTTGATTTGTTATATTTTTTGCCTTTGGTTGTCCCCGTTCTGCTTATATTTTATTTGGTTTGTTAGTAACTGTTGCTTTCTGCATTGTGGAAGAGAAAATCCAATTTAAGAAAGAAAAGAAAAACTGTTTATTTGGCCCGTCGTGGTGGCCAGCCACCATGACGGAAGAAAATAGAAACAACACACCAACGCCAGTGTCGCCGGTGAAAACGGCCTAGGGTAAGAATAACCCGGTCAAGAAAGATGCTGAGTACTACGAAGCTCAGCACAGCAAGTTTAAGGACTCCTTCCAAGATAATGAGTTCATCACGATACCAGAAGTCTGGGAGGCGGTCAAAACAAGAATTGTTTCCCTACTTACTTCGGGCGTAAAACGTCGTAAACTGGTGGGGGTAGGTAGGGAAGCGATGGAAGGGGTTCTTAAGACCCTCAAAATTAGTCCAAAAGTCCTGGCGAGAAAATCTAATGCCATTTGGGACATTCTACTTCCCACGGAGCAAGAAGCAAAGCTATTGGCGGGTAACGTGTTATCCACCAAAAATTTAAGACTGCAGACAGAGTACATGGGTACTCGAAAGACGAAAATTACGGTCCATGGGGTGCCGGTGGACATCAGTGTAGACAGAATGGGGGCATTCTTCTCAAAGTTCGGCAAGGTGAATGAGGTGAGGGCGGTTCTCGGAAAATCAGGTATTGCAACCGGGGACATGGAGCTACAAGTTACCTTGACGCAAGGAAGCTTTGATGAGGTCCCCAATGTCCTCACATGCCGTAAAAGAAGGATGCTGGTCGTAGTGGAGGGCCGGAAGCCGTGCTGTTGGTCATGCGGCACCCCGGGCCACATGGCTAAGGAGCGCTCCAACAAACTGCCGCAGCCTTCAGGAACTATAACAACAGCAGTAGCAGAAAAAACAGTTGCAAAGGAAGCAGCGGTAACAGTACCGACAGAGGAAGGAAAAGGGGAAAAGGATCGTGAAGGTACTTGGAAGGAGGTGGTGAGAAGGAGGGCAAAAAATGTACCATCTCCTCCCAAGAAAGAAGAGACTGCATCAAAGCAGCAACCAACGAAAAGGGGGCAAGAGGAGAGCCCTAAGAAGGCAGAAAGCCCGAGAAGGGCAGAAAGTGCAAAAAAGGATGTAAGCCCTAAAAAGGCAGAAAGTGCTGAAAGTGCTAAAAAGGCGGAAACTACAAGAAAGCCTGGAAACAGCAACAATTTGGTAAACCCCAAAAAGGCTGAAAAACCAGAGGGGGAGAAACAAGTAGCTCAAACCAAAAAGAGTCAGCATAAACATCAGCAGCAGCAACAAGAGGAAAAGCAAGAAAAGGAGATGGAGGTCGAGGTTATGCCTCCACCTCGAACTTCTTCCTTAAAAAGAAGTAGAGAGGAGGAAGAGGAGGGGGAGATGCAAACACCAAAGCACGCTGAACGCAGTAAAGTAGAAGAGAGAAGAGACAAAGTCAGGTTCCTGTCTGTCCCGGCGGACCCGAAGGAAAACATGGGAACACCTAAATCAAGGAGTACTTCTTCATCCCCTGCCCGGGTTCTAGCCCCCGCTCCCTCCAATTCTCCCCTCAGCCCATCTGACACATCCACCTCTTCCCCTCCCCACCGTTCCAGGGGTAAGAAGAAAAAAAACTGTTTGCGGGACCAGTTTGTCGAGTAGACAAGGAAGAATATAAAAAGGCCCTGTCCAGCCAAAAAAGAGCCCAACTGGGGCTTTTGTATAAGCTGGAGTGTGTAAAAGAAAAGTCTGTTGAAGACCCGCGAAATTTCCCGGATGCCCCGGGGGTTCTTACCTGTGTTAGAGACACGGGGACATACCTAAAGGTCTGGGGGCATATCTCGGAAGCAAAGGACAATTTCCCAAAAATAAGGATGGTTGAGATGGACTCACCCTACTTAAAGAAGCTAAGGCAGTATTGTGCTGGGAGGGTCCCGGTTATTCTCCATCCCGCCTTATATAGGTGTTTAAAACTTACCTATCCTTCGGACGTCGGCGGGATTGTCCTGGAAGGACGAATGACGTCAGAGCTTGGTGTAGGGAGCCTGGGACAATCCATTGGGGTCCTTACCGCTGCAGATTTCCGCCCCGTATGTGAATAGGTTAATTCTGTCTTTTATATTTTACAGGACTTAGAAGATGGCAATGAAGATAGCTACTTTGAATGTGAGGGGCTTAAGGGATCGGGGTAAGGCTGCCCGCCTGCTCCGGGACCTTCTGTCCCTGGATGTGGATGTCGCCGCGATAGAAGAGACCCACTTTGTTTGCAGTTCCGATGCGTGTGTGCTGGAGGATGACTTTGTCGTCTATTCAGCATATGGGGACCGTTCTGCCAGAGGAGTTTCTTTGCTTGTCAGGCGTACTCTTGATGCGAAGGTGGACCTTGTGCATACCGATGCCGAGGGCCGGTTGATCGTGGCCGATATTGCCGTGAAAAGTGGTTCGTTCCGAGTCGTTGCGGTTTATGCGCCCAACGACCGGGAGGAGCGGGTCTCGTTTTTTCGGCGGTTGGGGCCGTTCCTAGTGGATTCAACGCGCCTAGTTTTAATGGGGGACTGGAATGCTATCCTGGACCCCAAGTTAGACAGGGGGCGGGGAGCTAGCGGGAGAAGGGGGCGATCGCAGCCTGGTTGATCTGATCGACGATTATGGTCTCGTCGATAGATACCGGGTCGATCATCCCGGGGGGAAAATGTGGACGTGGGCTCTTAATTGGCCTTTTGACAAGGTAGTTAGCTACTGTAGAATAACAATACAATAAACAACACTTACCGGCGTAACGGGAAACACACCATACAGGGTCACCATTCCAGCTAGCACTACAAGTGCCACCTAAGCAAAAGAAAACAGTGTTGGATGCTGTTGATGGATATCACTCCAACCCCTTAGATAAAGAGTCCCAGCCACTCACCACATTCATCACAGAATGGGGAAGGTTCATGTAACTGAGGATGCCACAAGGTTACCTAGCATCTGGAGATGCCTACACCCGAAGGTATGATGAAGTAATAAAAGACATCCCCCGCAAAGTAAAAATCGTAGATGACACCCTACTCTATGACTCTGACATTGAAGGAGTATTTTTTCACACCTTCGATTTCCTCCTCCATTGTGCAAAAAACGGCATCGTACTAAATAGAGAAAAATTCCAATTTTGCCAAGACACAGTGCAGTTTGGTGGCCTCCAGATAACATCCTCTGGTGTAACCCCTTCTAAATCCATGCTGGAGGCAATATTAAGCTTCCCAATACCAAAAACGCTCACCGATGCCAGATCATGGTTTGGGCTGGTCAACCAAGTCGCTTGGGCATACTCACTGAGCCCAGTCATGCTTCCATTTCGTGATCTCGTAAAACGAGACTCACACTTTACATGGAATAAAAGCCTCGAGGATGCATTCCAGCAGTCAAAGAAAGTAATAGTTGACTTAGTCCGAAAAGGCATCGCAACATTTCAAAAAGAACGAATAACCTGCCTTGCCCCAGATTGGAGCAAAGATGGAATGGGCTTCCTACTTCTGCAGAAGTATTGCTCATGCACCACAGACAAAGCCCCAATTTGCTGCCCTGAAGGTTGGCGCCTGATATTTGCTGGTAGCAGATTCTGCATTGATGCTGAACGCAGATATGCACCTATTGAAGGCGAGGCAGCAGCAATTGCGTGGGCATTGGGAAAATGTCGCATTTTTGTAATGGGTTGCCCGAATCTCATAGTGGTTACAGATCATGAGCCACTAAAAGGATTATTCGGAGATAGAGACCTTAGTAAAATCCAAAACCCTCGATTATTCAGGTTAAATGAGAAAACACTCAGGTACAGATTCACCATTCAGCACTGCCCTGGGAAATGGCACAGAGCCTCCGATGCTGTCTCACGTAACCCAGCAGACATCTCACAGGCACTCCTAAATGTATTCACTGCTGAACCCTCTCAATCAGACATCATAGAGTCTGACAACATGGAGGACTGGGTCAAATCAACAACCCTATTAGCAACATTCGGTGCAAACCTGGAGCTCATCTCACCAGACGTTATCCGTGCGGCGGGACGCAGCGACCCGCAATACAAAAAATTAATTGAAGTAATACAAAATGGATTCCAAAGGACGCGCATCCTCACTGCACCTGAAATCCGCGAATACTGGGAAGTGAGGCACCGCCTAAGTGTTGACGACGGATTAGTGCTCTTAGATCAAATAATCTTTATCTCCACCTCACAACGCGCAAAAGTATTACATAGCCTACATTCTGCACACCAAGGCGAAGTTGGCATGAAGGCAAGTGCCAATGAATCTGTTTATTGGCCCGGGATGAATGCTTCAATTCGTAACATTAGAGCAGGTTGTACGTTCTGCTCAAAAATTGCCCCAAGTCAACCAAAAGAGCCAATCAATTTGACACCATCTCCTGATTGGCCATTTCAGCAAATCGTCATTGACATCTTCCATGTTGGGAATCATGGTTACTTAGCATGCGCTGACAGGTTAACAGGCTGGCTGAATCTATACCACTTGAGCCACGGAGAAGCGACTGCCTCAAGGATTATTTCGATTTGCCGAGACATATTTCAAACCTACGGCGCTCCTGAGGAACTCAGCAGTGATGGTGGGCCACCTTTCACATCTCTTCCATTCAAGCAATTTTTACAAGACTGGGCTGTTAAACACAGGTTATCATCTGCTGGTTACCCGCAATCCAATGGTCGTGCAGAGCTCGCTGTCAAAACGGCCAAGAGAATCGTAAATGGCAACACAGGAGCCCAAGAATCGTTGGACAATAACCGTGCAGCAAGAGCCATCCTCCAATACAGGAATACGCCCATTCAAAACATTGGGTTATCCCCTGCTCAACTACTACTCCACCGCCGACTACGTGACTACATACCATCCCACCCCACACTCTATAAGCCACACGCGAATTGGATAACCGCAGCCCCAAATCGCGAGATAAGTCTGTCCCGGCGGAACGCTCGTCTCATAGAGCGATACAACAGAACAGCACACACCTTAAACCTCCTTCAAAAAGGACAAATAGTGGCACTACAACGACCAACAACCCGCCGATGGGACACAACAGGTCAGGTCATTGAAACCCTCCCCAACCACCAATACCGTATCAGAGTTGACGGATCAGGTAGAATTACCTTACGAAATCGCCGATTTCTCAGGAAACTGGATACACCAACAATCCCAGTTCCAAGACCTAGTGCCTTACCCGAGACCCCTACACCAGTGCCACAAACATTCGATGCTGGAATAACATCAAACACTGCTCAGCCGTCTACAATAACACGGACAAAACCCCCTCGGGCATTGTCGAGACTACTTCCAAACAACCAGCCAGGTTTAAAGGAACTCATCCCTCCCCAAAGACCACTACCCACACGCGATGGGGGGAAAGGAGATGTAGAATAACAATACAATAAACAACACTTACCGGCGTAAGAGTCCCAGCTAGCGTCCAGCTGGCAGACAAAAATAAAGCAGGTTGTAACTTAATACAAACCCTGCAAACTAACTGATGAATCAAGCTGGTATTTATATAGAAATACCTCCACTCAGGTACCAGCAGCCAATCACAGCCCAAGCAATGTACTATCCCACTTTAGCACAATGAGATGCTCCATTGTACCATAAATAGCTCTCTTTCTCAAGGGTGAATTAATCTTCCCTCAGCTTGCTCCACAACTGAGTGTTTATCTTGACCACCCGATTGTTCGACAGCTACCTTGACAGAATGTTAGTTAGAAGAGCCGACATAAATCTACTAGATTGCCCTACGTTCCACTGGGTAGGCTATTCGGACCACAAACTCGTTTGTGCCCGGGTGGCGTTAGACAATAGGCCTAGAATGGCTGGGTACTGGAAGTTCAATCTGTCCTTACTGGACAGGGAGGACTTCTGGGAACAGCTAATTAAACTAGTGCAGCGGGAGCTAGTGGGGGTGGTTATCGGGAATAGGTGGTGGGAAAACCTTAAATGTAGGATTAGGTCCTTCACCACTGATTTCAGCAAACGGCTCGCTCTAGATAGAGCTGATAAGGTGAGGACACTTAAGTCTAGTTATTCCCGGGCGGTGGCTGGGGGGATCCCCTAGAGGTAGCCTTAGCTAAGGAGGCCCTGGATCGTTCGAATAGCAAGCGGTACATGGGCCAGGTAATTAGACATAAGTCAAGCAAGATGTCTTCCGAAGCCGTGAATTTGGGCGCAGATCTGCGCAGGGAAGAGGTCCGTCGAGGTGGCGATCGTTACATTCGTGAGGTCATATCTCCGGAGGGGCGTACTCTTCGGGCGTTTTCTCTTAATTTTCCGTTTATAATTTTTCTTTTTATTGTGTAATTTGTTGCTTTCTTGTCTGTTGTCCTTTTAATTTTTGTTCTTGCTTCGTTTTTGTGAACCTTGTTCACTTTTTCTCGACTGTCTTACGTCCATTTGTTTTGCGTTTTCGTTTTATCTGTTTAAATTTGTTAATTTCTTAGGCGAAATTTTTTCGTCTTTTTAAATTTTTTATACGTCCTTGTGTTTTATTTTTCGTCTTTGTCTATTTAAATTTGTTGTTTCGCTGATAAGCGAAACTTTATTTACTTTTTAACCCCCCTTACTTTAAAAAATTTTTTTTAACATTTTCCTACCACCCCTCCCCTTCCCTTTTCTCCTCCCCTTCACTTTTCTCCTACCACCCATCCCCTTCCCTTTTCTCCTCCCCTTCACTTTTTTACTTCAAAAATGAAAAAAAAAACAAGATCTGTGCCGTCTTTTCTGATTAAGAAAAAAAACCCTATAATCCCTGATTTTAAAAAGACAGTAAAAAAGCATTTATTTTCGATAAAAAAACACCCTCCTGATAAAAATGATATGGATGAATACCCATTTCTCATTCCATCCAATGAAGAAATGGTAAATACACTTAAAAAAGCTGCGGAGAAATCAGAGACAAAAAAGAGCGAAAATTTGGAAAGCAAGGAAGCTGAAAATAGCGAAAATGAACTGAAGAAAAATAAGAATGCAGAGGCTGGGGAATTGCCCTCTTGTTGGTCGTCCCCACCGAGTTGCATTATCAATGTTGCGGAGTTCTTGGAGCGGGCCAAGAGTTACGCTCACCTTGTCGTGGAAGGTGGTCTCTTGGAAGACGCCCAAGAATTACGAAAGATTGAAAAAAGAATTGTGTCGGTCTTTGTCGTGGACAAGCGTTCGCGCAAAATTTGTCGCTCGACAAAAGACACAGTGGTAAAATCACTAGAGTCCCTGGGGTTTAAGCCCCTTAGAAATGTTAAGGGAGCAAAATATTTCATGTGGGACGTATTGCTACCCACTCCAGAATACTGTGTCGCTGCATCAAGTCGCGACTTGATTACAAAAGATCTGATTGTGCGCACAGAGTATGAAGGGCGAAGAAGACCCAGTGTGGCATATATATGAGGTCCCTCCTCGGGTTATCGGGGAGCGTTCTTATCGCAGTACGGCGAGATTCTGGGTGCTTCTTGCGATAGCCTGAAAGGGGGGGTGAAGCTTCGATACAATGTTGAACGAACAAGCCTTCCGCTCCATCCCCAACTGTCTGGTTGTAGGGTGCTTGAAGCTGCCGGTCATTGTGTCCGGCCGCAGACCGGTATGTTGGAAGTGTGGAGAGACTGGTCATCTCACCTCTTCCTGCCCAGAGAAGAAGGCCTCTGGAAGTCAAGCACCAGTCGACCAAGATCCCCCTCTGACCGCGTCGTTACCTTCCGCCTCGCCTATAATGGGCATGTCAGCTTCCGGGACCGGGTCGGATAAACCTCCGGTTGGCACGAAAGCCACATTCCCCAAAAAGCCTTCGACCGCTGCTAGTGCAGTTGTGGAGAAGGGGGAGGGGGAATGGCTGGTTGCTGGTAAGGCCAGAGGGAAGCGCCAGACAGCGGGGCCTCAGTACAATGAAGCCCCAAGGGCAAAAGACACGTAGAGCCCCACACCTACTGTCAACGTTAAGGGCGATGCCCCGGTCTCTGACGAGACTTTCAGAGAAAGGCAACAAAAATACGACCCGGGATTCGCAAAAACAGAAAAGATCAAGCAGCTGAAGGATAAATTGGACAAACAGAGGCAATCGCAGTCAAAAAAAGGCACTCCCTCATCGTCATCTTCCTTGTCCCCACCTTCGACCCCCAAAAATTCTTCCCCACAGAAACATTCCACCCCTTTACCTTCACCCGTTAAAGCTGCTCCCCCCAGTAGAGATCCCACCCCGTACAAACATAAATCCCATTATACTCCTCTTCATACTCCCAGTCCTTTCCCCATTAAAAACCCTGAAATGCCCGCTCCCGCACCAAAAAGGCAAAGAAGTCCTTCACAGGACTCAAAAGAAAGAAAGAAAAAAACAGGAAAACAGCTATTTTACACAGAGAAGGATACCTGCTGGATTTCCCCGGCCCAGGCAGAAGGAACCAGAGACTACGGAAATCGTATAAAAGATTTGAAGTACCTTCTCTCAATTAGGTACTTCGCATACAAGGATGTCGAAGACCCTAATAATTTTCCCAATGCCCGGAGAGTTCTTACAGTAATAAGAACAAGATCCGGAGCTCGGCAAGCATGGGCCATGTTGGAGGAGGCGATTAGTGCTTACAAAATGTCTCCTTCAATTGCTATCACAGAAAGTGATAAACTTAATCATTTGAAAAAATTTTGTGCAGGGAGGGTCCCAGTTTTAGTTCACCCCTCCCTTTACAGAGCTTTGAAACTGACTTTTCCCTGGGATATAGGCGACAATGAGATGGGCCACGGGTCGTTGGGAGAGGCTGTCGGTATCCTTACCCCGACCATGTTCAAATCAGTGTCCCAACCCTAATTAGGTCTGATAATGGCTCTCTGGTTAGCAAGTTTGAATGTCCGGGGCCTGAGGTTGGAGTCTCGAAGGGCGAGGCTCGATCGCGATCTTCAGCGCCTCGGGGTGGATGTTTGTTGTGTACAGGAGACCCGTTTTTTATCTCGCGATCGTGATGATATTCTGTCTAAGAGGTTCGTCCTTTATTCAGCATGTTTTGATGGACGCTCGAGGGGCGTTTCCTGGCTGGTGAGCAAGTCTCTGGATGCGGTGTGTGCTCTTGTCTTCGCGGATCCGGCGGGCAGGCTTTGCGTGCTGGATATTACCATAAAGGATAAGGCTCTTCGTCTCATTGGGGTTTATGCGCCCAATGACCACACTCAGCAGCCTGGTTTCTTTCGGCAGATCGAGCCGTTTTTGACGACTTCTCGTTCGGTAGTTTTAGCGGGTGATTGGAATGCCATCCTTGATCCCGATATAGATCGTATAGGGCAAAAAGCGGGTACTTACAATCCGGAAGTGAAATCGTTTCGGGCCTTTATCGACGGGTTTGATCTCGTCGATAAGTACCGAAATGAGCACCCCCGGGAGGTAGCATGGACTTGGACTTGGGGCAGCAGCTTGGATTAGGTGGTTAGCGCAAGCTACATCGACCGAGTTTTAGTTAAGAGAGTCGAAGTAGGGCTCTTAGAATGTCCAAGTTTTCATTTTATAGTTTACTCGGATCATAGGTTTGTCCGGGTTCGGGTAAACTTAGATAAGCCTAGGGTTAAGATGGCTGGTTACTGGAAATTAAACCCATCATTATTTGGTGAGCAAGATTTCCGGGACCAGCTTTTACTAATGTTACAGCGGGAATTGTCGGGGGCTGTGGTTGGGAATAAGTGGTGGGGCGCTTTGAAATCCAAACTTAGGTCTTTTGCTGCTGATTTTAGTCGACGACTCAATCTAGCAGGGCTAGCAGCGCAAGAGTCTCTAGAGGCCAAGGTAGATCGGGCGATCAAATCCCGTGATAGTGGGGACGTAGCCTTAGCTAAGGCGGAGCTGGCCTCCTTGCTTATCAAGAGGGATCAAGCTCTAGTAGTTAGGGCTAGGATAAAAAGAATGTCTTGCGAGGCTACGAATATGGCCGCTTCATTGCTTTCAGAGGAAGCTCGTAGGGCATCTAGTCGGCATATCGCGAGCATCACATTGCCGGACAAGCGGACTGTGACTACAGACGCGGGCATTTGCGAGGCTTTTCGTGACTACTTTCAGGAGCTTTTTACCAGGGAGCCCGGTCTGAGCCCTGCTCAGTTCGACGCCTATTTAGCCAACTTTCCCCGCCTTAAGGCGGCTGAAGCAGCTGGGTGCGAGGGTCCCATAACAGAGTCTGAGATCTGGGATGCGCTGAAGCAGGTTGGCCAGGACAAGACTCCGGGATTAGATAGTCTTCCCTATGAAATGTACTTGAGGCAGTCGCCCGTCTTTGTTCCCTTGCTGGCACTGATTTTCAACAACTGGATGAGGCAGGGGTCTATTCCTCAACGCTTCACCAGGGGTGTGATCAAGTTGCTTCGCAAGAAGAAAGACGGTGGGGATGGGGTAGATAATTATCGGCCTTTGACGATGTTAAATACAGAGTTGAAGATTTTAGCCAAGGTCTTAGCTGACCGTTTGCAGGTTGTCCTCTCTAGTCTGATTGGCCCCGAGCAGACTTGTGCTGTGAAGGGCAGGACTATTCAGGACAACCTTCATTTGGTACGCTTGATCATCGAGAAAGTCGACAGTGATGCCGCGCTGATCAATTTAGATCAGTCCAAGGCTTTCGATAGGGTTGACCATCGGTTTCTGAAGGCTGTCCTTTCGGCCGCCGGTTTCGGGCCGCACTTGGATCCGACTGCTGTATGAGTCCCCCGGTGCGCTGGTAGAAGTGAATGGGGTAAGATCGAAACCTTTCATTTTGTCTCGCTCCATTCGTCAAGGTTGTCCGCTGTCTCCATTGCTTTACGTTCTTGCGTTGGAACCTTTCCTGCATAAGTTGAAGACGAATCCGGTCCTTCGCGAAATTTCCTTACCTGGTGCTACCACCTCGGCCAGGTACTCCGCCTATGCTGATGACGTTTCGGTTCTGGTGTCGAGTAGGGCCGAAATTAACGAAGTCGGCAAAGAAATCAAGGGTTATGAGATGGTGACAGGGGCCAGGATCAACCGCGATAAGTCTGTCGGCTTGCGGTTGGGTTCGTGGAGGGGAGTTTCTCTTCCCGGACCTTTCTTCTGGACGGACGGGCCGGTCAAGATACTCGGCGTCTGGTTCGGTCCCGACCTCTAGTTGGAAATGAATTGGTCGGAGGTGCAAGAGAAGGCCGAGCTCGCAGTACGTCTGTGGACTCGGAGGAATCTTTCCTTGAAGGGGATAGTGGAAGTATGTGCCTCGCACATCTACCCGATTCTCCTTTACTGACTCTCCGTGCTTCCACTCCCGTCTAACACTTTATTGGCTTTAGTAAGGCTCTTGTTCTCCTTCTTGTGGGGAGGCAGGGCCGCCATGGTTAGTCGCGAGATCTGTTACCTCCATCCCTCTGATGGCGGTCTGGGGGTGCCTTGCGTTGAGACTCGTCGACATACGCTTCGCATTACTTATCTAGACCGGATGTGTATGCAACTGGATGAGAACGGCGAATTCTGAAAGGAAGACGTCCATAAACATTTTCCATCCTTGAGAAATGTGCGCTCATGTGAGGAGGAGGCCGGCCGTAATCCTCGAGACGAGGGCTCTTTCTATCGTGAATGTCGGATGGCCCTCAAGCGACTCTTACGGGCGAAGGATGGCCTCTCCGACGTCCAGCCGTTGTCTCGTAAGGCATTATATCGGGTGTTAGTTAGGGTGAACGTTCAAGATGATCTGATAGGCGAGCTCGGTCTGACGAAACGGGCGCCCGGGTTGAAATGTCTCACTAACTCTGAGGCATCACTCACCTAGCTGGTGATTCGAAGGGCCCTCTGGGTCGTCAAAAGACTTCGCGCAGCGGGTTTGGCAAAATCGCCAAACTGCGTTCGCTGCAGTGGAGAGGTGGAGACCCTAGGTCACGCCTTCTTTCATTGTAGTGTCGTAGCTCCGTTGTGCAAGTTCGCATGCTGCGCGGAAAGTTCTTTGTCCTCGAGGCCAGTTCCGTCTGTAGCAATATAGTACCGCCATTGACTAAGGCTGTGCACTATGTGTTCCTTTGCTTACTGGGGGTTATGCGAGTCGTGATATGGACGACGCGGCAGAAGGAATTTCATGGGGTCGAGAAGTTTACCTCTTCCCAACTGATCTTGTTCTTTAAGCATCAGCTTAAAGTCAAGATCAGGACGGAAAGGAAGCGACTCCATCCATTGGAATTTAGCGAAAGGTGGGTGAGTCTTGCGCGTCTCTGCAGAGTGAAAGGTGCTGACTTGGAGTGGCTTTTTGATGCCGGTTAGGCTTTAAGGATTTGGGGATTGCTGGGGTGAACATTGGCAACCCCTCCCATGTATAGGTTAGTTTAGGTCGGTTTTGTTTTAGTTACCTTTTTCTTTTTTTTTCCAATGTTAACTTAGCTAGGGTATGTATGCTCATTGGCCCCCTTTTATTTCCGGCCCTATTTTTTTTCCTTTGTATAATTCCCCATCCCTCCCATCGTTAGGTGGTTAGTGATATCAGTTCTCTGCTGGGTGCGGGGCGCCTTTCGTTTCGAGTGTCTCTTTCGTATTTGTTGTTGTGTTTGATTGAGTGTGTGTTTGTAGCGAGTGCACGGATTGTACGAATTTTTTTTTTTGTTTTTTTTCAAGTCTCGCATCGATTTCGTCCAGTTAACTGATGTTTCTACCACAGTTAGGGCTGTGGGGGGTTATACTACTAACAAAAATTTTTGTTTAGTTTCTTGTATATAGATTTGTATTCATTGTAAATATTCATTGGGGTTTTTAGATGTTATTTTATTCCCCTCCCCCCGCACAGACAATGTATTGTATATATGGGGACTAGTCAGAACTTCATAGAGTCACTGAGGTATTTTGGTGGATGTAGTAAGAATGGTATGTAATGGATGTGTTGTTTTGGTGAAAGGAACACTGTTTGTATGTTTGGGTCTGTGATTGAGGCTAGCTAAGTTTAAAAGTTAAGACAGAAGATGACCATCCTTCCCCCTTTCCCCCCATTTTGGCCACATTTGTACATAGTACAATAAATAATTACAAGGAAACAGAAGGCAGCTATGTTGGCAGGTAAGTCACTTGACTTCTACAGTACTGATTAGGCTCGACGTTGCTTAACTTCAGTGATACTACGGAAACCGAAGTTTCAAAGTGACATTGTCGTAAACTGGAGAAAAAAGTATTTCCCTAGTTGGAAAGAATCGATACATATCAGGTATAATTGATGGATGACAGATCTTAGGAGAATCCGAGGGAAAGTTATTTTTCCTTTTTAAATATTTTCCTGTTCGTCTTCTACATCTTTTTGGGAAACTCCTAGAGGAATGAATGTTATTCTGAACGGCCACTCGTCTACATCCGTTCGTACTAACGCAGACGTCTCCCATGGCTCCAACCATGGTCCTATTTTTTTTAATTTTTATTAATGACCATCTCGATGACATCAGCTCTCAACTTGATGCTGATGACACAACCATTTACTTCAGCCTTGATAATAAAGCTGATCAGTTTGACAAAGTCAAAAATTGCAGCCGATGTCCAAAACAAACTTAAGCCTGTCGTTAAATTGAGCAAATAATAGCTTGTTACTTTTAAACTAAACCTCTGCATTAACCATCCGAGAGATCTTTCTCTACCTTCCATCAGCATGGTTGATTCTAACCCACAGAAAGTGATTAATTCCGCTTTCTCGCGTTAATGTTCTCAGCTGACATCAAATGGAACGATTATATTGAATCCATTCCTAGGTCAGCGGCTAAGAAAGTTGGTTCACTGTGCCGGGCAAATTGTCTCTCCAGAATATATCATACATATGCATAACTCTACGATTCATCCATGCTTAGAATATTGCTGGCACATATGGGCCGGTGCCCTTGCTATTTACCTTGAGCGCCTTGAAAAAATCCAAAGAAAAATCAGCAATATTAACGGTCCTGATCTGGCGTCTCGGCTTCAGTAACATTCCAACCGCCGTAAAGTTGCCTCCGTGTGTCTTTTCTATAAATATTTTCATGGTAATTGTTCAGATGAGCTCTTCGCTATGGAAGCTAGACTTTATGAATTTAAGCGCATTACTGTTATACTAGGCTCAAACATATGCGAACTCCACCGAACAATAAGCCTAATGAGCCACGTGACAAAACTCATCATCCGTATTCTGATGAACACTGTGCGTGCAGCCGAATCAGGCCAGAGATAGGACCACAACAGTGCGGGTTCGTTAAAGACAAGGAACGCGATATTTATGCTCAGAATGAGCGATACAACTGCAGAAGGACGTGTATCTATGTTTCATAGACTATGCAAAGGCCTTCGACAAAGTACGCCACAAGGATCTGCTGGAACTGCTCAGCAACCTTGATATATTCGGGAAAGATATCAGAATAATCAAGAACCTCTACTGGTAGCAAACAACATGGATGCGCATAGAGAATTAGTTCAGCAGACTCGGAAGTTTAAATATCAGGGAAGCGTTCTGACAGAGGACGGTAAATGCGACACTGAGAGCCGTAGACGTTTTAAAATGGCTATGGGCGAATTCCAAAAGCTGGGCAGAGCATTGCGAGACAGGAGGATTTCTTTGGTAACGAAGAAAAGAATACTGAGCTGTTACGTGACATCTGCCCTTCTTTACGGCAGCGAATGTCAAAGATGAAGAAGTGATCCGAGTCAACAGACATTTGGTTCTACAGAAAGATGCTATTGATTTCATGGACCGAGCGTCTGAGCAACGATGAGGTCTTAGAGAGAATGCAAACAAGGAAGAGGCTTATACTTAACATCAGGAAGAGGCAGCTGAAGTTCCTGGGACACATAATGAGGAAGGCGGGCCTGGAGAATCTGATACTCATAGGTCGAATAGCGGGAAAGAGAGACAAGAGAAAAAACGCATGACATACCTAGCGGCCTTAAGCAAGTGGATGACAGGACGAGGTCTGTGGAAGGTGGCAGCGGAAAGGAACTTGTTGAGAGCTAAAAGGGATAGAAAGAGGTGGAGAGCCATGGTCGCCCAAGTCCTTGAAGGATACAGCACATAGAAAGACTGACGTCGAAATCTCATGAATTTACAGTTGATGATGTAACCATAAATTCTATACTAAGAGTTTCATTTCTCGCACTTCTTGCTTGTGGAACTCCATTCCGGTTCCATGCTTTCCAGCCAACTTTAATCTGTCAAAAATTTAAATGCAATGTCAGTCGCTATCTACTGTCCTCCTGATTACTCTTTCTTCTTCCCGCTTATTATTAATGCGTCTGTTCCTAATTCTTCCACACCTTGTAACACCTTGCGTCTTAGTGGCTTTACTACCTTGCATGGGGTGATTGGAATTTTAAAAAAATATATTTTCTTTATTACAAACCTTTTTCGGTTTGTTTATTCTCATTCTGTTTTCTTCTCCCCTTTATCCTCTTCGCACTTCTTGTCTGGTGTTTTTTCGTTCAGCCCCTTCTCCTTTTTTCCTTGTTTCACCCACGCATTCTCACTTCCTCCACCTCTCTGTAGAATCCCACTCTTTTCTAACCCCTTTCATAGTCTTTATTTCCTTTTTATTTTTTTTATCTTCCTTTCTTTAATTCCCTACCACACCCTCTCTTCTTACGTCTTTCTTCAACACTTCACTGAATTATTGGCAGAAGAGTGGAAGGTCAGACAGTTTTATTTGGTAAAAGCAAACGATGTCCATCTTTGAGGGCAATAGAAATGACATGGCACTTAGGAGATACGTGGAGTCGGTACTAGGTTTAGTGTGACTTGATGCTGTTGATTAATGACAAAACTAGTAATTAAAGGTAGACACAGAAGGCCAGAGAATCGCGACTGTTGAAATATTTGGGCGATGCAAAAAGGATTATTTGACTGTCAGTAGTGATAATGGCTAGGCTTTGCAAGAACCTACCCAGTGTATGAATAAACATACACACAAACATTTACAGTTTATTTTCGTACTAATACCATTCTACCCGCAACGACTTTAACGGCGTTAAATAGTAGTATTGACTGAAATTTCAAGCCTTGGGTGACAGTTAGTGTAGAAGAAAGACTACTCTGAATTTAAAATTGTAGAGAAGGCAACAGGAAACTATTCCACGATCTTTCCCAAGTCGCCATGGTCATTCATAATAATAATGGTAAGGGTAATAGTAAAATTAACCTTTTCCATCCAGCAAAATTCGGCCCTCAGCTAGTATTACGATCAGCTGAAAGTTTTAAAAAACCCTTTCATTAAAACTGTTTTTCAGCAAATTTCGAATGCCGACTGAATGTT
This sequence comes from Acanthosepion lycidas, assembly GCA_963932145.1. Lineage (NCBI taxonomy): Eukaryota > Metazoa > Mollusca > Cephalopoda > Sepiida > Sepiidae > Acanthosepion > Acanthosepion lycidas. Next base: position 34,058,362 of record OZ010609.1, on the reverse strand, counting down.
ATATTATGTTGGTGCAAAAATAATGACGTAATAATGTCGTTTTTCTGAGGTTAAAATACGTCAAAAACGACATTATTACGTAATTATTTTTGCACCAACCTAATAGCTCTTTCCTCCTACTGCTATAATAATTGTGTCTGTCCCTCCATGCGTAAGCTCGCACGACCGTTACACCCTGCCAAAACCTCATAAATAATAGACTATTCCGTTTTCATTGCGTGGAAAGACAAGACATATCAGAAACGCTACTTGGTTTCAATGAAAAAAGAAAAGAAATAAAAAAAAAGTAGTGTTTAACGTATCCTTCTTGTAAATACCTCATAAATAATGGACTATTCCGTTTTGATCACGTGAGAAAACAAAAGACAGCAAAAACGCTACTTGATTTCTGTCAGAAAATAAAAATAAGAAGGGAAGATATTAGGTTGGTGCAAAAATAATGACGTAATAATGTCGTTTTTTGACCTATTTTTTAACGTCAAAAACGACATTATTACGTCATTATTTTTGCACCAACCTAATAGAAGTGTTCAGTGAACTGGAAAAAGTTGTCAGTTTCAAATCTTTTCATTTGTACCCCCTTACTTCTTAAAATAACGACCAGCATTCATATTTATGATTGTTATTACAATATTTTGTTAAAGTTGTTAAGCTCAAATAATTAACGATGCAATAAGGAAATGGCTACGAATATTTTATTGTCGTAGAACTCGACATGAGCTTATTCAATCATTAACTGAACAAGTAAGATTCATCCGAAATGAAAAATAGGAAAACGACCAAGTATGTATATGTGTCTGCATACATCGATGTTTGCGTCAGTACGATGAAAAAACGACGAAGTTTCCCCCACCACTTCCACAATAACACCAATACACGCAATCTACATAAACCCAAATTTTTTAAAAAATTAATCAGTTTGTCTGACGATCGCTAAAGCGTGAAACCCAGGGTCACAAGCTCACATCTATCCAACCAAATATGTTAGCTCTATCTCTGATATTGAGCGCTTTCTAAGAAGTACCGCGCATATAATATATAAATAATTATACATATATATATATATATTTATTTATATACACACACTTTTCACAAACACACACACACACATATATATATATATATATATATATATATATATATATATATATATATATATATATATATTATAGTTGCTGTAGACTCACAAAGCGAATATAACCATCACTGATATGTCCAGTCCGTCAGCTAAATTACCCCCACAGCACTGCATTGGTTGTTGTGTGAACGACAATGGTTCCCAAAACCAGCCATCGATCTGCATTTCTTGTTACATATATGGCATGTCAAATGGAAGTTGACTTTGAACATCATCACTTCTAGTATGTCTTTTTATATGCCTTGTCAAGCCCGTCCTGGACTTGCACACTCTAGTGCCGGTCGGACATTCAAATCATGCCATTACGAAATCGTCATATGCAATAGACTCTTGGTGTTGATGTGATTTCTGGTGACTGGACAGACATATCCGATTGCATTGGTTACAATCCCAGGTTGGCACTTCATGGCAATTCAGGGATCACATCATACATATGTATTTATACAGATACACACACACACATACACACACACATATTGATGCATGTTTCATTAAATAATATAGATAAGTTTTGTCTATTTATTTTAAGTAAACACGAGTTTGTAGTTCCTTTGAAATTTTTCATGCAACCGTATATTGTTTGATATATTGAAATGTAATTGCCATCTTTGATAATGGCTTATGTAAGCCGAAAGCTTAGATAGGATTTAAACATGTATAAATAAGGTGATTTCCTTTCGTCTTTCAATGATAATGTGATTAAGCTTATCAGACAATATGAAAGGAACTTACTTTAAATAAATAGACAAAACTTGTCTGTATTATTTAATGAAACATGCATCAATGAAAAATTGCTGCCTAAATATACACAATATATATATATATATATATATATATGTGTGTGTGTGTGTGTCTTTCGCAGACAGTACTGTTTCGCTGTATTACAGCTCCTCAGTGAGACTAGACATCCGAATGCCACAAGCCAGGACCTAAACCCGGCCGTTTTGGTGTCAGTCAGAGTTTCTACCACTAGGCCATCAATACTCGGCAAAGAGCAATAGCTAATTCTAACCCCAATCAATCAGAGTACTCCAATTCATTTTACTGAAGAGCTTTGCATTAGCGCTAATAAAATCACCCTAGTATAAACATATAGTATATATTTAAATTTCAAATATTAGGAGATGTAAGAAACTGGGAGGATAAAAGCAAGAATATTTAAATTATATTGGAGAAAATAAAATATACATACTTTCAGTCCTGGTTCGTACGAACTCAAAAAGTACTTTTTCGTATGTATTCATCGTGGAATTATTTCAGATCCTTCCTTCATTAGATATTTTTGATCTGGAAATGTTATTATTGTTAATTTTTCCTCCTGGCACTGTTTACAGTTATCGTTTTGATTGCTGTAAGGTTTGGCTCTTGTTAATATTTCTAGCCTACAATCAGATCTTTGTTGTTTTTTCTTTTAATTCCTACACATGGTGGGCTATTCTGGTACAATTCCTAGGTTTCTAGCTTGAGTGATGACTTGTGATTAAATCACTTCCTCTTGAAGCAGTCTTCATTACTGCCTTCAGTACTGGAAGCATAACGTCATCATCATTCGTAATCACCATTAGACTCATCGAACTCTATCCAAATCCTTTGCACTGTCCTTAGATTGACACCCAAGCATTTTGAAATGTCCGTATTGGAGCTTCCGGTGCGAATGCCAAGCAGTACAGCATGCCGTTTCCAAATTTCTGGCGGAGTGAATTGCGTCACGGTATTCTTTTTTCTCACAGACGGTGCCCAACTGACCCTACTAAACTGTGCAGTCGACAAAATCAAAAATCAAAAATGCGCATGTGCGAAATTAAAAATATAATATCGGACCCTGTAAATATGTCATTATATGTAACAAAAAATCTTTGCATTTGCCTTGATAAAGCCCCTCAGTGGATAAAACGCGTCGGCTAAAATAAGTTTTTAAGTATTCTGTCTGCACTTTTTACACTCATACACATATACATATATTTTTTCGGATACAAAATGAAAATTTGTTCGTGCCTCACCAAATTTTATGTGATAAATTCTACATTTAAAAATTAAAAAAAAAAACAGAGAGCGTTAACGAGCGGATTCGAAGTCAAAACATTATCATTCTTGTGATGTTGATGAACACTCGGTTGACACTTTTGTAATGTCACCAAATACTCGTTGTCACTTTCGTAATGCTCGATGTAGTAGAGACTTTGTAATCGCAGATACAATTATAGTAACGCCGTTGAACAATACTGGGGTCAGACGCCTTCGAATAGCATTCGCACAAATAGTACTTGCTGATAATACTCGCTCGAATAGTAACCCGTGCAGTGATCCGAATAGAGAAATAGTATAGTGAATAGAATAGAGAATAGGAGTCTTTATAGTAAAATAGGGGATAGAAAAGACGTAGCGATAATATTTATTGCACTTAAGAACAAATAGGGCACAAGGCCAAAATGGGGAATGGGAAAAGGATGGTCTTGTTCTCTCTTAACATTAAACTTAGCTAGTCACAAACACTGACCCAAACATACAAACAATATTCCTTACGCCACAACAACACTTTATTACTTACCATTCTTACCTCACACAACATAATGCCTCAGAAATTCTATGAAGTCCTAAATAGTCCCCATATATACAATTCATTGTCTGTGGGGAAGGGGGGGATAAAAATAACAATTAAAAATGTAAAAACCCTAATGAGTATTTACAAATGAGTCCAAATATATACAAGAAACTAAACAGAAGGTAGCGATCATTTAGATGTCACGCTACCCCCCTCCCATATATGCATTTCATCTATGCTCACGTGATCTACTTAATTCAATAATGGGATCGCCTCTGTTTGCTCACTGGCGGTCTATGTTCAAACGCAAGTGTCGGCAGCGACACTTTATTCCTATATTACAATCATTGACAACTCTCTCCTCTAATATACAGAGACTAATTACTATATTCTTAATACTTGATATAATGCAAAAATATTACAATGATAAAATCAGTCAATAATTATTTATAACTATTTATTCTGGAACTCATACATGCGATTACAAGTAATCGATAATGATATTTTAAAATTTTGAAGCTGTATTTATTTTGGGCATATGAAGTTTTTGAAACTGCTTTCCAATCTGATCGTCATTCAATCATTCCGCCTCACCTGCTATCCTCTTCCACCGTACCGTTTAAGATCCTCAGGGCTATGACATCAAACAATGATAAATGGATAAATAAATACCTTACGTAAAGGAAATTGTAGTTATTTTTATTATTATATGTTATTCTTTTTCCTATTTATTGATTCTTCCTTGATTTAACACGTAATTACGCAATAAAAATGGCGGATTGACTCAGCGATTGACTTACATAATCGTAAAATTACATGCTTTATTTTTTATGAATAATTATTTTTCCAACCTAACAATTTCATAATAAAAATGTTCATGACATACGTTTCTTTATGTAGGAGTTTCTCGAGCCGTATTTCTGGTTGGTGTGGTCTCATTTTATCAGTAATTCTAATCCGAAGATACATAATCTAATTTTGTTGTGTTCATTTACGAGCTGAAAGATGGCAGAAACAGTCGTAGTGATCGTAATAATGTTTAATTTTCTATAGTCACTTTTGTAAAGGTATTATTTCGATCGACTCAGAGAATTGGGAAGGCTAAAATGAAGGGAACCTAGAAAAAATAGGCGAAGCAACAAAAAAGAGACTGTTTAATTTAGTTGTTCTCTTTTCTGCCTTTTTCTTTTCCTCCATTTTTTTATTGTTTCTCTCCTTTGCTTTCTTTGTACTTGATTCTTCTTCTTTATACCCTTTCTCTTTTCTCCTTTTAGCCTTCTACCTTTCTTTCTCTATTCCCATCTACTTTCTTTCTTTTCCCTTTCCTTTCCCTTTTTTTAAAGTCCCGACCGTTTATTTTATTGATCCGTTCCTTTTATTCCTTCTTTAAATCCTTTTTATTCCTCCCAATTCAACTTTGTTTTTCTTTTCTTTTGGCGACGGTGTATTATTGTACAATATGGTTGCGATATGACTTCCGGCACCGAGCCGGAAGTTTGTCCATTTTCGATGGACTTGATGAAATACAATAGAACGTTCGTTGATAAGAGGTGAAGGTTTGGAGGAAAATGATCGGAATAAAGAGTGAAAGGCTTGACATGATTATCATAGAAGAGGCGTTGTTTTTACATCAACACAAGAAATCAATGCTCACAGAAGGAGATAAGGGAGACAACACAAAAGTTCATTGAAACAGGATAAAAAAAAAGCAAAGGAAATTAAAAAAAAAAAAAAAGCTTGTAAAAGTGAATATAAGAGAAAACTGTTATAATATATTTTTAAAAGCGTACAGCAGCAATTATATTTTCGAATAACATATGTTATATAACATAAACGTGTTCTTTTAATATCACCTCCCTTCGTTATATAAGGTAAATCATGTCTTCTTTTGTTTCTCATCCTTTTCTTTAATATTTTTAAACAAGGAAAAATTGTCCGAGAAATTTAAAAAAAAAAGAATTAAAAAGCAGTTAAATATAAATATATATTAAAAAACAAAAACAAATTAATTAAAGAACAGTAACATTTAATTTGTTCCTTCAGGATATAGTTGTTCATGGTTCTCTACAACTTTCTTTCTTTCAATATCTGTAAACAGGGGGAAAACGGAGGTGATAAATAGGGGAAGGACTTTAACAAGCAAAAAATCAAATTAAAAAATTTTAAATCACAAAGCAAGAAATCTTATGATTTTGAATAACATAGACAAAAGTAACCTTTTTTTAATGCCATCCCTCTTCAGGACATAGGCGATAATGGCTCTCCACATATTCTTTTCTTTAATATCTGTAAACTGCACATTGTCTTGATTGGCATTGGGAAAGAAAATTGAGTGTTCTACTTTTACCTTCTCCACAGTTTTAAATTCAGTTTTCCTTCGCCTAGACTGATTTCTAACCAAAACTAGAGTTCTCACTCGTCATTGTCATTTTCTCAATGGTTGGCGTGGTAGGGTGGGGGTAAAGAAGTGATCATATTACACCTTTTTCTGAGTGCATTAGTGCGAATGAACTGTCTCAGGTGGAATTTGAACTGAACTCGGAGATTCTATTTATCGCGATTTTAATCCTTTAATCTAATCCTTTGTCTATCCTCACCACTAAGCAGTAACTTTATCAACACTGCAAAACAGGTTTTACAGCTTAGTCAGATCAAGCAGTTGTTCCGTTTATCAGATCTCACAAGATCATGGAGTCGGTGACTCGCGTAAAATTCATCAAAAATAAAAATAATATCTTCTGACCCACTTAATTTACAGTTGCCCAAATTATTAATGTTTGGTTTGGTTGTTTTTGTTTTTTTGTTTTTTTTTTTTGTTTAGCGGCATATCAACACCTCCATGGGTTGTTTAATGCCGAAATCTAAATATGAAAATTCAAACTTAATAATTAATTAGAAAAAAATGACATTATTTCCTACTTATATTATAATTACTTAGCTGCATTTCTTTTTTTTACCAAATAGTCTTACAAAATGAAACGTGGCTGAAAAATTGTTTCTCCTTCCATAAAATGAGGTTAATCATAGCAAATTTTTAATTTTGTTTTATTTCTTAACTATATATTCCATCTCTTCAATTTTTCTATAAAATGTACCAATGGTCATTTTGAGATACAAGTGTGTTGTTGGTAATTTTATATACAATTGTATTGCGGGTAATTTTGCTATAAAATGTACTGCTGGTAAATTTCATATAAAATGTATTCCGAGTAATCTTGCTATAAAAATATATAGATGGTAATTTTAATACAAAAATGTATTGTAGGTAATTTTACTAGAAAAATGTATGTTACGATAAAAATGTATTGTTGGTAATTTTACTATAAAAATATATTGCTGGTAATTTTAATATATGTATTATCGGTAATTTTAGTATAAAAATGTATTGTGGTTAATTTTACTACAAAAATATAGTTATAGTGAATTATGAATTAATATTTTCGAAGTTTCCAATAAACAGCATTGACCATTTGATTTAATAATTTTCCAATTTTTTAAAACCATATTACGCTGAAATGTGTAAAAAGTGTGTACTGTAATTTTTATTTTTTCATAGTAATATTTTATTTCTTATTAGTCGTAAAGTTTAAAACGGTTTTATCTATAAGCACTCTTGGCTTGACTCGCCGTAATCTATTTATTAATTTTAATGGCTATTTTTCTTATCTCTGTATATAGTAATTATTGCTGGTGAAATGAAACGTGAGGGGAAGTGGGTAAGAACGGAAAATTATCTTCTAAGTATCCGATGAGGGGGTGTCCACCAAGGAGGGAAATAGAGAAAAAAAAAGAAATTACCCGCGAACAGCTTAAAAAGAATTTGCATCGTTGTGATTGGCTGTTGGTCAATCTCCAATCAAATGTGTGACTGCGGGGTGTGTTTATAAAAGTCAGTGTTAACAAGTATTTTTTAGAGGGCGTTTCAGAGTCTGATCAGCTCTGAAGGGGGTCGATTTGGTGAGGTCAGTATGATGTTTGAAAGACCCGAAACTGCCCAATGATCCTTTTTTGAAATGGAGTGCAGATGCGTTCAAGGGACGACACTCGGTGTATAGTTTAACATAAAATACGTTCGTCCATTTTGATAGGTTACTCTTAGTAAACTACAAATAGTTGAACAGAAACATTGAAATAAAATAAGTTCATATTTGTGTGTGTATTTAAAAATATCTCTGATTTTATTTCTTCAACATTTATAAATATGCTCTTTAAAAATATTGCTAAGTGTGCCCTGATATTTTCATTTGCACCTAGGTGTGCCGTAGCTCAAAATAGTTGAGAAACACTGCTCTAGAAAGTACCTGATTTTTCGTGATTTGCTCTGTCTTGAGTCATATCAGACCCAAATTCGAATATTGCTGCCATGTCTGGGTTGTCCATTCCTCACTTTCCAGCTTCGACCACGTAGGTGATGAATTACTTTCCATCCTACAGTCCTTTTTCCAACAGACAAAAAATTGCTAGCCTCCTCCTATTCTGTTTTATGACAGATGCTCGGGCGAACTATAATTCTTGGTTCCACGAGTCCAGATCTTCACATCTAGGACCGGGCAGATGCACATGACCAAGCACATGGCGTCAATTCATCCTCATTCCCTTCATATAGCATTGGTGAGGAGGAAATTCCACTGAGACAGCCGACTTCTCCAGAACTATTGAACTGCAAAACTGACTCCCGGGATGATCCTTCCCAGATTACTAAAATCTTAACCTCTTCAAGTCAAAGTTCAAAGTTTATCTTTCCTACATATCCTCATAATATTCACCACTTCAAACAGATGACACGCAGCCAGCTTGAATGACATGTGACTGAAACGTGCGCAATATGATGGTAATCGGGATCATCTTGGAATTTTCCCTTAGTTGATTAGTTATTAAGAGGAATTAATCAAACAGCTTAGTTCTATTCTATTAATATTATTATTATTATTATTATTATTATTATTATTTACTTAGACGTAGTTATACAGAAGGATACTGGGAATTCAATGAACAAATAAGCAATAAGGATGTTTTAAAAGAAAAATGTCAACAGAACGAACACTTATAATCAGGAAAAGACAACTGGAATTCCCTGGATACATAATGGGGAAGGAGGTCTTGGAAAACTTAATCTTCACGGGATATATTTAGGTTAAGAGAGATAGGGGGAGGCCACTTACATGACGAGCTTGTGTCAATGAATGACGGAACGAGTGAGGCTTTAGCAAAGAATGATAAACGGCGAAGTGCCACACATGATAGAATGTTGTGGAGAGCCAGAAGAAGAAGAAGATGAATAATAATAATGATGATGATGATGAACTGAACTGAACACTGTCAGATTGTTCTCATTCCGCTGTCAATGTCTAAGGATATCTCACTTCTTCCTTTGAACTGTTTAGTTATCGAAAATAACATAGTGAATTAAAAGTGTTGGTTTATAAATTTAGTGACATAGTATAATAAATTTGGTAACATTTTAAATAAGAGTTTAATCACTGGCCCGGACAGACTGAGAGTGTTACTCTAACTTATACTTTCCAGCAATGTTTCACCTTCGTACCTGAAAAAAAAAAAAAAACGATCAAAATGATGGTTCTTCCTTTGATGCCGACATTACTGTATACACTTTTAATTCCCTCGGCAAGTGTTAAAATGCGATGATTAGAAATTTGAATAAAACCCAAACACATGAAAACATGGCCCAGTAGATAAAAACGTTGGTCGGATCCATTGACTTGACCCAATTTGTTGTAAGTTCAATACCTGGTTACTGCAGTGGTGAAAGAAAATTTGGAGCGTTGAATCAAAAAGAAATAACTGAAACATCCGGAAGAGGCATGGCACGTGGAACTAGAACAATCAACCTCGGAAGATGAAATAAAATGATCAGATCGAAATTCCAATCATCTGAAGAAGGCAAGAGCGCACATTGGCCAAAACGTCGTGAATATGACAATAAAGATGAGGACAACAGTCCGAATAATGTAAATAGTTACAATACCTTATCTCAGAAATATAGACAGATATTTTCTTTATTCTTGAGACGTGACAACAAAGATATTAAATGCTATTTATTTATTAAATTGAATAAAAAAACTTTTCATAGTTATTTATAAAAGGGTAAATAATAAATATTGCTTTGTAGTTGGTTTACATATTCTGAACATTTTGTAATTTTTTTAATAAGAATAATTCTTTTCACATTCATTTCTTTTCCAATTGGGAAATAATAAATCTTTATAAAAGGTAAATAATAAATACAGCATTGTACTTGGTCCACATATTTTTGTAATATTCTAAATAAACATTGCTGAGGGAGTCAAAAGTGCATACAGTAACAACGGTATGAAAGGAATAACCGTCCTTTTGACACCATTTTTTTGTGGGCGCGAAGGTTAAACATTGCCTGCTTCTAATTGAATTTGATGTTGTCCAAAATTTATGTAAGTAAAGGACAAGCCTAATGATTGTTCCGTATGTGTGTATTCTAAAGTCCCATAAAAGTGTTACAGATCCTATTTCTGTAACCGGGTCTGGGTGATGCCCGCCCTGGCCAGGAGACATGACCATTCCGCGCTAGATATCACCCTTATATTTCTAGGTTACAGGGAGTTTTATTTATGCATTTATCATCATCATCATCATTATTATTATTATTATTATTATTATTATTATTATTATTATTATTATTATATCATTAATTGTTTATTTGTTTATAATGCGTGGCATCCGTCGGTCCCGAGAGACCCTGGATCTGCGCCCGAAAAGTTATGGCTCAGCTGCTTGTTGCATCTATTATAGCTATACAGGTTCACATGGGAGTGACAATCTCGAATGAGTTGCCACATATATTAGGTTGGTGCAAAAATAATGTCGTTTTCTCACGTATGTTACTATGTGAGAAAACGACATTATTTTTGCATAATATATATATATATATATATATATATATATGACATTTTTATGTTTATACATTCTTTTTATAGATACAAATATTTAAGTAAATGCTCTGTTTATAATAATCAGTATTAATAATTATTCATAATGTGTGACGTCATATATATATATATATATATATTATAAGCGTTTTATAATGACATTAGTTTCAAGAGGAGATAAAGACAAAAGCTGTCCAGACTAAACTAAAGCAGCTATACGACGCTTGGAAAGGCTCATGATAAAACATAATAGACCTTTGTTGTCTGTAATATTTAACAATATATGTTTGAATAATTATCTGCTGCCTCTATGATCATCAAATATATGATCATCAAATATATGATCATCAAATATTTGAAAATGAGAAAATTTTCTTTTTGTTCAAAATGGTTGAAATATAAATAATAGAAAAAATTTGACTATTATGAACAAATAATAAAAATCGTAAGCAAAAGAAAATAAGGTTAAGAATCGAAATGCTTTCGGCTTTTCCAACAAATTTGACAATACATGCATAAAAAATTTTACTTTTACTTTATGTTACAATCGATAAACAAAAAAAAGGATAAATGACTGTAACATCGTTTACGGAAGGTAACCCATCAAATTCGTAGCCGGAGTCTCTAAGTCAGATCGAAGTTATATTCTTATGTTTGTGTCGCATACTTAAAGGTAGGTACCTCCACTTTTTCGCGGGAAAACAGCATAGCGGAATAAAAAAAAATGCCACAAACTTAACGAAAATAAAGTTTTATCGTCAAAACGTTTATGTTATTATTAAGATGAAAGACCAAAGTATTTTTTAATTATTTTTTTAAATTTTTTAATATTTTCTAAGACGCTCGAAATTTTGGTTAAAATGTTCTTTTTTTTACGTCATCGCGGTGCTGTTAAAATAACATTGTTTTTTTTTTTGCGCTTTTTTCCCGTTGAAAACCCATTGATTTGGAAATTCTTGTAAAATTAAAGTAATTGTCCGATTTTAATGAAATTTTCGGGACTTATTCACAAATGAATGAAATTATTTTTGAAATATTTCTTTTTAGTAAATTTTGGTAACAAATATTTTTTTTTTAAATATGTTACACCCCACTTACTTATTATCCTGAAATTTCCTTCAAAACCTTTTTATTTCCTTACAATTTTTTTTTTATTAAAGTAAGAGTCATTGGAGATGGTAAATCACCTACTTTTTTTTTTCAACTTTGTGCTAACTAACTGAAAATCTGCTCTGAAGTGAAAAATAATGAATCCAATAAAACTATGATATTACTTAATTAGAAAAGCTTTCAATTGCTTTTGTAAATAAGTAATATTAAGGTCATTATTGCCTGAAGAAATAAATTTTTCTGATGAAAAATTAAATTTTACAAGAATTTTTTGTTTTACATTTTAATTATAATAATTTATAATAGTTTAAAAATCGTGCAAAACTCTGTATTAGCCTATTTCTATGTGATAATTAGTAATTAAGTAGAAACAAAATTTACGAGTTCAAAAGTTTAATAAATTTGGTGATTCCAATTTTTTTTCAAATAATTTTTTATGTTGTATTTTTCTACTTAATACGTTCCTTATTTCCATGTACGGTAGACTGAAATTGCCATTATTACAAAAAGAGTTTTGTCCCTTTATTCTAATAAATAAACATAACAGTAAAACTAAAAATAAAAGGGTTCACACAGATTTCTAGTAATTTTCATTTATGGTCATCCGTAGTAGCTGTCATCACTTGTCAATCAACACATAGATCAAGTATTGGATCAAAATTACAGTACCAATCGTTAATAATTCGTTGTATATTACTTTTTTATGCTATAATTAAGTAATATTTTTTTTAAATCAGATTAATTTAACATTAAATTTTCTAATTTTACTAAAATAACGTGTCAGAAATTTTTTTAAATATTTTTAAAATCGATAAATTTGTGTTTGTTTACAAATTTCTTAAAATTAAGAAAATGGCGGTTTTTAAGAAAATTTAAAAATTTGAAATTAAATTTGACATTCCAATGTATATAGTTTCTATCTGAAATATACCAGAATTGTTTACTTAATGGAAATAATAAATTTAATGATTCAACTTTCAAGTAAAGCTAAAATGAAATCTTCAAGCATGTTTTTTTCATTTTAAAAAATGCATTTTAAACTTAGGTATCGATAATTTATGCCGAAAAAGTGGAGGTACCTAATTAAAGGTAAATGTTGTTAAAATGTTTGAATGATAAATGACAGAGAAATAAATAAACTAAGTAAATAAAACGAATAGTCATCCGAGATAATCAACAAAACAAAGCAAACCTTACTACTCTAAATGCTTTTCCTACAATTTCGAAATTTGAAATGTTTTCTAAAGAAAAGGAATTGTTAGAAAAGTAGAACTACCCGTGTCAATGTATCAATAATTTGACAAATATTAGGTTGGTGCAAAAAATAATGACGTAACAATGTCGTTTTTTGACGTTAAAAATACGTCAAAAAACGACATTATTACGTCATTATTTTTTGCACAAACGTAATATATGCTTTTCTTAGTGAGACAATCTTTTTAAACTTGTTAAATAACAGTTATTTTAAAATAAAATAATTCATATATAACACGGCTTATCTTAAAAAAATAAGCAAATATATATTTTAAATTTTAATAATTAAAGTTTATAAAAATGCATAATAATATAATAAAAATTATAATAAATAAAGAAAATATAGGAATAAAAGGATAATTAAAATAATCAAGACTTCTCTTTTAAAATAGGATATGCATTCTTTAAGAAAAAAAAGACAAAGTTCGTTCACTGATATCAGCGTTATTCTTTCTTTCTTCTTCTTCTTCTTGCATTATTATTATTATTATTATTATTATTATTATTGTTCTAATGGATTGTGGAATTTAAGGTATGGATTATTGTTATTGTATATTCTGTAGGCAAAATATTAAAGCAAAATGTTTTTACAGAAATCTGACGCTATTATTCTTGTGTTACGGGACCTTTTAGTCATTCAGGTTCCAAAAACATTCTGTCGTTAACTGCTGACTACAGAATCACAAAGAAGAGCTAAAAGTTCAATTTCTGGTACCAACGCCTTCCTGTGACAGACTGGGCCATATTGTTTGGCTAGAAATGAAATAAAACCCCGAATAATATGATCAGTGTCAATCCTTTATTCAATCTCTTACCCATGACTGGGACATAATTTTACGATCTCATTCCTATTCTTCTAAGGACGTCACTAAGGTTGTCATTTATTTATGGGGTCTTGGGATCAGCAACAAAGCGGAAAGGGATAAGAGGAAGAAAATACGATTTGGTTTAAGTATCTGGTCAAAAAATGGAGCAATGTCTTTTAATCTAAATAAAACCTTTCTAATCATGCTTTCAAAAACAGATAAGCAAAGCATTTCAACTTGCAGCATAAGAACACTTCAATAAATCCACGATAGATATTTGAATGACAAAAAACAAACGTGATGAATATTTAAACGACAATATCTCTTATATATATTTGCACGACTAAGCTAAACACAGACAATCGATATTTACATAAATAACAAAATATATATCATAGATATTTAAACGGCAAAACATGATATTTACACGATAAAATAAAATATATATTAGGGGTCTTTACACGACAAAACGTAATATACGACATACACGCACACACACACACACACACACACACACATATATATATATATATATATATATATATATATATATATATGAGATGCCAGTGTTATTTTCATTTTTGAGTAATTTAGACGACAATTTATGCATCGCATCCCATATATATATATATATATATATATATATATATATATATATATACAGGATACGATGCATAAATTGTCGTCTAATTTTAACAGATATATTTACTAAATTTACACAAAAATATCTTGAAATCGGAAAGAGTAAATTTATTCAATAAGATCGCCATTGGCTTCAAACACGACCTCTAGACGACTTCGAAATCTCCTGCAACTCTTCTGGACAGTCTTATTGTTTAAGTTGGTGAATACTGCCATAATTCTTGCCTTCAGGTCATCTTTGCTGTTACAAGGAGTTTTGTTGGTCTCCTGCTCAACTGCACCTCACATATAATAATCAAGTTAGTTATATATCAAATTTTCATCAGTCTATTTCGATAGTAGATATTAGTATATATTTCCATAGTAGATATATAACAATATATTTATATAGCATCGTTAGTATTACAAGGCGTTTTGTTGGCCTCTCGCTGAACTGCACCCCACAAATAATAATCAAGTGGGTTGCAGTCTGGGGAGTTAGGTGGTCAGATGTAAGAGGTGATGTGGTCGCAGAAACTGTCTGATAGACATGACTGAGTTCTCCTGCTTCTGTGGCATAGTGTAGAGTTCTGTTTCCAGACATAGGATCTTCCAGCAGCCACCCACTTGACTCAGGAGAGCACTGTCTATTAAGGCATTTGATGTCGGTCTCCATGTTGAGTCTGAGGCCGTCACCAACAAATTTGGGAGTTCTTTTCTTATCAGAACGATCAGAGTGAGTTGTATCTTCTTAATCACTATTAGATTGACCCATCTCTTTCCGAATCCTCTGCACTCTCCTCGGATTGACACCCCAAACAATCTGAAATGTTCGTATTGAAGTTTTTGGCGCGAATGTCAAGCATTACAGTATGACGTTTACAAAAATCAAAAGCAAAGAACACGCATGCGCGAACTTAAAAATATAAAATGGTGACAATTTACTTATCGCATTCTATATATATATATATATATATATATATATATATATATATATATATATATATATGTGTGTGTGTGTGTGTGTGTGTGTGTGTGTATAAATAAAAAGAAAGAACAGTAAGATATATAATCCGGTGTTCTTATAGATACTTTTATTTTTACAAAATAGTGCTCAATGTAAATTTACAGAGCATTAATATTATAAATTAATTGATTTAAAATGTTTTTTTCGCTACACAGTTCTAACCCTGTTTCAAAAATGGAAGCTAAAAGCCCCGAATTTAATTTTGTAATTAAATTAAAGACATTAGTTCCATTTCATCCTCAAGCCAATTTTGAAGTCTAAAATGAAATGGAACTAATGTCTTTAATTTAATTACAAAATTAAATTCGGGGCTTTTAGCTTCCATTTTTGAAACATGGTTAGAACTGTGTAGCGAAAAAACACATATTTTAAATCAATTAATTTATAATATATATATGTGTGTGTGTGTGTGTGTGTGTGTGTGTGAAAATATATAGAAAATAGGAATCATATTTTTAAATAAATAATTGTATATATATATATATATATATATATATAAAGCCGCTAAGACTCAGGGGTTACTGAATGTGAAAGAATATAAGAAAAAGAAAAACAGTATTAAGAAGAGAAAATCATAAAAGAACAAGAAGAAGACAGAAGATAACGATTAACATCGCATTTAATCTCATAAATTCATAAAGTCTGGGTATCGTAAAAGTAAGTTCATCAAAAATACTTACCCTGAAAGAATTTATAAAAAAAGAAGAAAAAAGCACAGGGAAGCTACATTGCGACGGCGAGAAAGTAAATGAAACCGAGATGCCAGTTCAGGACCAATGTCTTTGCAGATTCTTTTGTTGGCTGCTACCAAGGATTTCTAAATATATAGCAGGAGAAACAGATATGTGGCAGCAATATACATAGCAAGGACGAGTGATACTTATAAATATGTACGATAGATTAGGACGAGAAAAAGTGTCTCGCATGGCACAGGGAACCAAATTTCCTAACAGCAGACCTAGAAATTTACACAAAATAATTGATTAATATTTATACGACAAACCAAATATGAATGCGGATATTTATACGAACATTTATCTATAATTGATGTATCCACAACAAAGCACAATAAACAATACACAAGATAGATATTTACACAACAAACCAAATATCCATGATGGATAATTGCACGATAAAAATGAAATATCTATGGTGAATATTTACTTAGGCCATAACTGTGATTGAACTCAAAACAATCGTTCTTATCTGTAAAACGAATTTTTTAATTATTACTCCACGGTTAGTACCTTCGGTATTTGTTAGGCGGGCAATTTAGTAACCGCCATTCTAAACGAACAACTCTGAATTCAAAACCTTGGAGAAGGTGCCGGGAAACCATTTTTCCCTATTTTCCAAGAGGTCATCGTAATTCCCAGAAATCTGCTGAGAGTTATGACCACCCAAACCCTGAAATAACACGACATAAAAACACGCCTATCACTCGAACCACAAGTATAAGAGGTTCAATGTGGATCAAACACATATATAAGAAAAAGAAATATTCTGTAATTATCGCTTTTATTGCTCTATAGTAGGGTAGGGCTTCTTAACTTTGGATCCATGGATTGGTTTCAGGCGGTCCGTGAGGGTCAGATAAAAATAAACATCTATAAGCCCTTGTCCCAATCAACGGTTGAGAGAAACAAAAGAAAACGCACCCAGCCACTATTTACAGTGCCGGTCGCTAGGCGTCTCTGGAATCGCTGCTTAGTCTACGTGTATCATTTAAACGTGTGTCATCATTCTCTGCACCACCGTCATCTTTTGTCACTCCATGAGAGCAAGTGATAATTTTCATTTTCTATAGTTTATCACGACTTGATTATCTTCTCATATACTAGTGATAATTAATTGACCAAAGTTACTTTCTAGCGTGGCTGGCTGAAAAGTGACGTGTGTGCACATAAGGGTGCAGTAAGGAGAAATTCGCGTACAAGTGCTGTAAAAAACCATTCAGACTGTGTACTCACATTTTTATTACCGCAAACGTTATTTTTAATAGATAGCAATGTTTTTCTAAACATGATGTATTTCGTCTGCGCCTGCGCACCTGAAGTAATAACAACATTTTAAAATATAAATGACGTTATTTCTTTTCAATATCGCTAGATTAGGAATATTTTTACAGTAGAAAAATCAAATCTTACTACAATTGATAATCAAAAGAAAAACTAAATTTATCACAGTATGGTATAAATGTCATATTGATTGTTTTGCACTGTCTCTGTATTAACACTAATTTTGTGGAGTTTCTTGAAACCTAAGATCCTGTTATTGTCGTCTTATCTCTCTCGGTCTAGCGTTGGGTGGAATTAACGAACCTGTTATGTCCGGCATGAGAGAAATCGCACGCCATACACTTTTCTGATTTTGGCGGGAAACAGTAAAGTGACGTGAATAGAGTGGCGCGAAATTTAAGGGCGGTAAATTGGGAGTGAACGGATAAGGTACGCAACGCGGAACTGTCCTTTCCTTCCTCCATTACGGTGGCATTTCCTTCCTCTTTGCCTTCCTTTCTTCCTTCCTTCCCTTTTCCTCCCTAAATTCATTACTTCATTCGCTCATTCATTTACCTTCACGGTTCTTTCCCGTCATTGTTCTTGTCCTTTCCTCTCTTTTCTTTCTTTCTATTTTTTTTTAGCTTTTCTTTTTTCCCTACTATTTTTTAATGTTTTCATTTCAGTTCTCTCTTTTTCTTTTCTTTTGTATTTGCTGTAGTTCCCTCCACTTTCAACTGGAATTTTTTTTTTTTTTTGCCTTCTTTTTTCTCTATTTTTATTTTCTTTATTTATTGTTCTGATTTTTTTCCCTCTTCTTTCTTTCTTTTTTATCTATCTGGTTTAATTTATTTGATTTTCTTTTTCATCTCTCTTTATCTTTTTATTTGTTCTTTTTTCTTTCTTTCTTTCTTTCTTCTCTGACATTATTTATATCTTATTTGCTCTTTCATTCTTTATTTTTCTGATTTTCTTCCGTTTCTCCTTTCTTTTTTTTAACTATCTGGTTTAATTTATTTGATTTCTCTTTCTTTTTATCTCTCATCTTTTTATTTGTTCTATATTTCTTCTTTCTTTCTTTCTTTCTTTCTTTGTCATTATTTATGTCTTATTTGCTCTTTCTTTCTTCCTTTCCTTCTTTCTTTCTTACTTTCTTCCTTTCCTTCTTTCTTTATTTCTTTTTCTGATTTTCTTCCCTTTTTCTTTCTTTTTTATCTATCTGCTTTAATTTATTTGATTTCTCTTTCTTTTTATCTCTTTCTTTTATTCTATAATTCTTTCTTTCTTTTTTCCTTTCTCTCTTCGTTTCTTTCTTTTTTCTTCTCTGTCATTATTTATATCTTATTTGCTTTTTCTTTCTTTCTTGATTTTTATGATTTTCTTCCCTTTTTCTTTCTTTTTTATCCATCTAGTTTAATTTACTTAATCTCTTTTTCTTTTTAACTCTCCTTATATTTTTATTTGTTCCACATTTCTTTCTTTCTTTCTTTCTTTCTTTCTTACTTCTCTGTCATTATTTATATCTTAATTGCTCTTTATTTTTTTTTATTTTTTTTTAGATTTTCTTCACTTTTTATCTTTCTTTTTTATCTATCTAGTTTAATTTATTTAATTTCGTTTTCTTTTTATCTCTCTCTATCTTTTTATTTGCTCTATATTTCTTTCTTTCTTTCTTTCTCATTGTTTCTATCTTATTTGCCCTTTATTTATTTCTGACTTTCTTTACTTCTTTTTATTTGTTTTCCATTTATTTCATTTTTCTTTAATTTTCTCTATTTTTATTCTTCCCAACATTGTCTCTAAAGTTTCTCTTATCTCTCTCGTTAGCCATTTTCTATTCTCTTTGTCACGTAAAATACTTCTCCTCCTTTTTCTGTCATCATTAGAGTTTATCATTCCTTCTAATTTGAGTCGATAATGCACATTGGCTTGCGGCCACATCATGTTCAAACATCAGTTCCCGTACGATCACCGAAGTTAAGCAACATCAAGTCTGGTCGTTGGTAACAGCTTGGGAATACCATATGCTCTAAGCTTCAATTGCTCGGAGTTGTTAATCGGTGAGTTCCAATTCCCGTTGGGATCGTCATATTTACTTACGCTAAAATACTCTTGGGAAAGCTATGAATCCACTTCTTCTACCTCCAGCTATGGGTTAATTTGTTACAAATCTAACCTGGCCGTAGGCTTTGAAAAGGACCTCCAATCTGTGATTGACTAGAGCAGGAAATGGCTTGTAAACTTTAATGCCTCTAAAACGAAACTGCTCTCACTTACCCACCATAGAGAACCCTCCCTGGCACCTATCAGACTGGCTGATGGCCAACTCTACGAGAGCGCCTCCCTATGCCTGCTTGGTCTCACGCTGACCACTGACCTTAAATCGAAGAACTACATTGAATTTATAGCTTCATCTACCGCAAGGTAAGTTTGTCCTTTGTGTTACGCCAGAAGGTTTTTCTCGGCTGAATCCAACCTTCAAATCTACAAATCAACCATTCGTCCTTGCATGGAGTACTGCTCCCATATATGGTCTGTTACTCCCGCTGTTCATCTCGAGGTCCTCGACAAAATCCAGAGACGGATATGTAACGTGGTTGGCCCTGATCTGGCATCTCGTCTGCAGTCGCTATCTCACAGACGTTCTGTGGCTTCCCTCTGTCTTTTCTACAAGTATTTTCATGGCAACTGCTCCGACGAGATAATTTCATTGGTTCCCAAATTGCATGAATTTAAGCGTGCTATTAGGTTGGTATCTCGGTCCCACCCTTTCACTGTTGAAATAGCTAAATGTAGCCACCACTTCTATTCCCACAGCTTCTTATTTTTCACCTTCCGGCAGTGGAACTCCCTTCCTATCACTTGCTTCCCTGATAGCTATAATCTTCAAATATTCAAATGTAATGTCAATCGATATCTTCTGATGCCTTGACCTTTGATCCCTGTCCTTCTCTTTATCCTTTTCCCAAACATTCCTTTTTACTCTTACGCTCATTCTCTGTAAGCCCTTGCGTACTAGTGGCACTCCCCACTTTATTGGGGCAATTTGCTTAGAAAAAGACTTGTAACACTAAACCATTTTTATCCTGGTTTAAAATAACCTGCAATAGGCTGTAGAAAACGAATCCCTCAGTCAAAAATAAAAAGATAATGCACACTGATGACCAAAGACAGACATTTAAAGCCACAAATATGCTCCCATACACTTATATATCTCGAAAAGTGTTTAAATATATATTACTTTGTCTGCATTCCTTGCTGAAGGCTTAGATCCCCCCCCAAAAAAAAGGCGGCCATCCTTCGGAGGAATACTTGCAGGTTCGGGCATAAAACGAATCAATATTTGCCCTTTTTGCTCAAATACCAATAAGACTGAGTAATGTTCTATCATCACTAAACAGAGTCAGAATTTTCACCTGATCATGATGTACGGATGTTTTCATTGGGTGGTCCCGTGTCTTGGCCGTCTCTTGGGACTTGAAATCGACCCAGACCTCAAGTAGAACTCGCACATATGATCTCTATCTATAAAAGGCAGGATGTGTGTGTGTGTGTGTGTGTAACGAATGCACGGTCACAATTTTCGACGGATTTGCACCAAAATTTACATGCTCCAAGATAGCGAAATGGCCAAGACCGACTTTGCATTTCCCAACTCCCATCGATAGTGGAAATAATCGATTTTTTCATGCTTTTACGGCAGTTTTCATGTAGTTTGCCGCCATTTTCTACTGTCCAGAGTGAGAGCCGATAGCTTGCTGCCACGAATAGGCAGGAAGATTCTATTGGCCAGCGTGAGAGCCAACAGGTGACTGACACGAATGTTAACTAGCATGATATCATGCAAAAAGAATCGATAGCTGCATTCGTCAGAAGTGGGAAAAATTTAAATCTGCATGGCACTATACTCCAATTGGTCCATTCGCTTGCTTAAACTCAACATTAATTCTGATTCCGCAGAACTGGGTTGGGTGTGAAAAAGTATTTGTTGTCAACATTCTTTTTTCATTCGGTTTTTCCAGTTACGAGTCCTTTTTTAAAGCTGATCGTTTTGCGTTCATTTTGTTTAGTTCTTTTTTCGTAACAGATTTAATGTTTAGTATAGAGCTTAAAAAAAATTCGCAGTGTGAGATAGGCAAGAAGTAAGGCATGTAGCAACATCAGCACGGCAAAGGGCGCTCCTTTAAAGGCAAGGAAGGGCAAAAATATTTTAAGTCAAGTGATAGCGATTGCTGTATGAGTCGTACGATTTTTGAATCAAGCACGGGCAATGCTGGGCCATGCTGCTAGTCCATCGATAAAGATTCTGGAAAAATGGTCGATTCGTTGTACCGCTCCAGTATTTAATATTCATTATCGCTAACATTTTTGTCGAGATTGACAAACTCTACCTTTCGTTCAATTTCGTAAAACAATTAATTAAATTTGAATAAGGTTTCACGGTTTAATAATTTCTTTAATTTAATCGAATTTTATAGCACTTTTCTTTTTCTTTTTTTTACTTTATACCAGCGAAGAATAAATTCTTAGAATTTCTTACTCTTATGCATGCAACATACAACTGGTCATGCCTAAGTATTTCTTTCTGGAGTAAAATTCTAACTTTTTGAAGAGCCTTGTGATTTGTATATAGTTCTCGCAAATGCAAGACCACGTGGAAACAGGATTCTTGTATATAAAAACCTAAAGAAAAAATATACAAAAAACAATATTGCATTTTCATTAAGTATTTGTTATTTTAATCATTAAATATCAGGTGCTGTAAGCTTCAGACGAACGACATTCTTTAGTTCTCCTACATCTAACCTTCACGGCTAAGACCTGTCATGCCATGCACATTGTAGAGAACTACCTTTATTCACTTCTTATTCCATCGGTTAGAACTAAGTTCCACTCTTGCAGCTTATTCTAACGAACTGCTGCTTTGTGGAACCGTCTGAAGGGGATGCTTCACCGATCACAATAATTTTAACCTGTTCAAGTCTATCTTCCCCACATATCCGCATAAACAGTGCCTCTTATTCTGTAACCTTCTAGCTCGAGTGGCTCTTGGGTTTTGTACAGGGTGAACCGCATTTAAAAAAACAAAAAACTATTTTCGATCAGGTGTAAACCTGACCTATGTCTATATATTTATCAATTCCGTTGTAATTTTTCTCCTATAGAATTTATAATCGTCATTTAGAAACCCAACAAGCACTGAGGTGCAGTTAAATTAACCAACCAAACTTAGTTATCGTTTTTTATATACAATAATTCTTGAGAATCGACAAAAGAACATGCTTGTTCACTGAACAGACCTCGAAAATAATCATAATTGGGAAAACATTTTGCACAGATTCCAACATGACAAGCACATTACAAACATTAACGTCATCAGTGTCAATACACCGCCTAGAAGGAATGCAGTAGAAATTTTCCCGCCCTGTTTTCTTTTCCCGCCTCTTTCTCCCTTCCCATCGACCAATATGGAGGCCAAGTGTTTAGCCCCTATTAGGAAGGCTATGACTTAGAGGTTCGTCGATGTGTGGCGACTTGCTTCGATGACGATTGCACACATCGAACCAAACCTGGCACGATTCCAAGAACAATCAGGATGCTATCTGTCCATCTTACAGTCTTTGAGTACCGATTCTCTGTCTGCGTGTCAGTCGGCTTTTAAAGAACTGCTAGG
This sequence comes from Acanthosepion lycidas, assembly GCA_963932145.1. Classification (NCBI taxonomy): domain Eukaryota; kingdom Metazoa; phylum Mollusca; class Cephalopoda; order Sepiida; family Sepiidae; genus Acanthosepion; species Acanthosepion lycidas. The sequence continues at coordinate 34,035,270 of OZ010609.1, read as the reverse complement.
CGTCGAATAATTAAGATTATTCCTAAACACCAGATGTTATTACGCTTCTTCCTTAACAAGCGCTGTTGTTCCTAATATTTGCACTGTTTATACAGTTCCAAAAAACACACTCATGAGTTTTAATCGATTTTCGAAAAAAACGTCCCACGAAGAAAACCCTCTAAAGAACAATGGAAAATATCTACCTTGAAATCAATTGCCCTAATATATTTTTAAGTTGTGAAGGGAAATTTAAAATCGTCAAGAGTATATAGTAAAATATGTTTTTAAAATATACACTGTCTAATTACATCAATATATATTATTAATACTTTAATATTATTCCTTACAGCCATATCATGTTGAAACACCGGCTCTCGTTCTATCACCGAAGTTAAGCAACCAAGATGGGTGACCGCACGGATAACCAAGTGCTGTAAGCTTGGATGTGCGATGGTGTAATGAATAACAAATCCCAATAAGAAACCGGAGTGCCTAGTTCGAATTTCAGTCGGGTCCACTTACTTGAAAATACTCTTGAGAAAGGTATCAATCCACTTCTTCTCCTCCAACCTATGGGTTAATTAGTAAGACTTTTATCAGTAAATCATTATTATCCCAAAAAAGTTCTTACAACCCCAAAATATATTTCGGCTTTAAATAACCTTAAAAAGTTTGACAAGCTTTAAAAAAACTGTATTATTATATTGTAATTTTATTATATTTTTTTCATTTAATTTTTAATTTAAAGTTTGATTTCATTTTTTCCATAAATTTAATTCAAAGATTATTAAAATTAATTTGGTATTAATTTACATTAAAAAATCATCGGCTCATTTTACTGCTAACTTCAATATTTCCTTCAATTTTTTCCTTCGTTTTAAAAATGACCCCTTTCTTGACCATATTTTTATTCTTAATGGAAAGTGGTTTCTGCATGATAACCGAAAACTTAGAATAGATAATTACAATTTTTTCAAACCTAATCTTTAGTTCAAATGGCTTATCCTGACTATAAGTGTGTAATTTATTCTAACGTCTTTAACTTGGTCAGATCATCACGATAGTGTCCTATTATCGTGATTCAGGACTAATGCATCATCTATTTTGATTAATGATCTGCCTAAGAATATAGTTAGATCCTTCGTAATTATCTATGCAAATCTTTACGGAATCACCTCCAAAAATCAAGATATTCAGAGACTTGGAGTTGATCATTGATGTAGTAGTAAGAGCTCAAGCGAGAGAAACTGGTTTGTAACTTTGAATACCTCTGAAAGCAAGCTAGTGTCATTTCATCATCATCACCGAGCAGACTCTGAGCTTTCTTCTATCACAAAGATGCGTTGCACAATCGACGAGGCCCCATTCTTTGAACGTCTACTGGGAATCAAGTTCACACGATCCGTTGTTAAAGATTTTGAAACAATGGTCGGCTCATTTTGCTGCTTTATTAAAGGAACAAACAATGTCCTTAGAAACTGTTAACAAAGTGCTGGCCTGCTATGTAATATCTAATATCCTGGCCTACTAGGTAATATCTAATATCCTGGTCTGCTAGGTAATATCTAATATCCTGGCCTGCTTTGTAATATCTAATATCCTGGCCTGCTAGGTAATATCTAATATCCTGGCCTGCTAGGTAATATCTAATATCCTGACCAGCTAGGTAATATCTAATATCCTGGCCTGCTATGTAATATCTAATATCCTGGCCTGCTAGCTAATATCTAATATCCTATAAAGAAGTGAACAATTTTCTCACAAATAAGCCTAGATGAGGACAATAGTTCGAAATAATACAAGAAAATAGGTAGTTGTGGAAAGCCAGGATTGCCCACGTCATTAACGGACATGGAGCATAAGGAGAGACGACATCAAAAGCAACAAAAAGACAGAGTTTAGTAGACGGAGCAAATATTGGAATGATAATAACCTGGCAAAGTTACGAAAGATATCTTACAGATGATAGATGAATTGGCGCTTACAGATCAATAGTGAAAAACTTGCCTGTTACTTTCAATAACTTAAAAACCAAGAAAGTATAATTTCATCATCACCGAGCGAACCCTGATCGTCACAATAAACGACTCCGCCCTCAACTCGGCTCCAGACTTTGAACGTTCTGGGGGGATCATTTTCATTCAAGACCCCTAGTGGAACTCATACATACGATCCATTGCTAAAAATGCTGGAAAAATTATCGGTTTATTTTAAAGCCATCTTCAATACGTACTTCAGTTTTTTTTTCTTCGTTTAAAAACGACCCCTTTTTAGATCGTAAGCTTATTGATAACTGTAAGTGGTTTCTGCCTGATAACCGAAAACTTAGCTTCCTCTGAATCGATAAGCTTACTCCCTTCACAAATTTTCCCAAGCCAAATCTTTAGTCCAAAAAGTTATCTTGACTACAAGGGAATAATTAATTCTAGCGCCTTTAAATTAGTCAGACCGTCACAACAGGGTCCTATTGTCGTGATTCGGGACTAATGCATCATCTATTTTGATTAATGATCTACATAGGAATATTCCCAGATCATTAGCAATTATCTATGCAAATGATAATACTGCTTATGGAATCACTTCCAAAAATTATGATGTCCATAGCTTTAGAGTTGATCTCTCCGCTGACGTAGCAGTAAGAGTTCAAGGGAGATAAACTGTTTCTTCTGCCACAATAAACGACTCAACTCGGTTCCAGATTCTGAGCGTTTATTGGGAAGCAATTTCACTCCATATCTCTAGTGGAACTCTTATATACGATCCATTTCTAAAAATGCTGGAAAATTATCGGTTTATTTTAAAGCCATCTTCAATACTTACTTCATTTTTTTCTTCGTTTAAAAATTAACTTTTTCTTGATCGTATGCTTATTGCTAACGATAAGTAATTTCTGCATGATAAACGAAAACTTAGATTCCTTTGAATCGATAATAAATTAATAAATTTTCCTAAGCGAAATCTTTAGTCCCAAAAGATTATCTTGATTACAAGGGAGTAATTAATTCTAGCGCCTTTAAATTAGTCAGACCGTCACGATAGTGTCCTATTGTCGTGATTCGGGACTAATGCATCATCTATTTTGATTAATGATCTACATAGGAATATTCTCAGATCATTAGCAATTATCTATGCAGATGATAATACTGCTTATGGAATCACTTCCAAAAATTATGATGTCCATAGCTTTAGAGTTGATCTCTCCGCTGACGTAGCAGTAAGAGTTCAAGGGAGATAAACTGGCTTGTAATTTTCAATAATTAATAGAACCAAGCTAGTATCATTTCATCATCATAACCGAGCGAACCCTGAGCTTTCTTAGGTCACAATAAATGGTTTCGGTCTCAACGAGTATCCATTTTTTGAACCTCTACTGGGAATCAAGTTCAGTCCAGAACTTCAAGTGGAACTTATATGACCCTTTGCTAAAGATGCTGGGAAAATGGTCGGCTCATATCTTTACGGTTTATTTTCATTAAAGAAATGGTTACTTGAACCGTATTCTTATTGTTAACGTAAAGTTGTTACTGCCTGATAACCGAAACCTTAGCTTCCTTTTTGTAGACAAGCTTACTCTCTTCACAAATTTTCCCAAACCAAATCTTTAGACCAAAAGGATTATCCTGGCTACAAGTGAGTCTTTTTTAATCATTTCACCATTTTGATTAACGATCTGCCTAAGAATATTCTCAGATCATTTGTAAGTATCTATGCAAATGATACCATTATTTACGGAATCACCTAAAAAAGCAATGTGTTCATAGCCTTAGATTTGATCTCTCCGATGACTACAAAGGATTGATTTATTTTAAGGCCTTTGACTTGGTCAGACCAACACGCCAGTATCCTATTGTCGTGATTCAGGACTGATGCCAGAATCATTTCTTCATGATCACCGTTCGGACCCCGAGTTTTCTTCCATCACGATAAACGATTTCATTCTCAACGAGGCTCCATATTTTGAATGTCTCTTTGGAATCAGGTTTACTCCAGACCTCAAGCAAAACTTGAACGATACAGCGGCTCCTTGTACCGTTCCCAAATATACTTGACTCCTTCTGAAATGCTTTATATTTACAAGACTCAGATAAGACTAGATATAGAGTATTTCTGCTATATCTGACCTGGGGGCGCCCAATCCTCACTTTCCAAACATGACAGAATTCAAAAACGCTTACACAGCCTTGTAGAAGATGACTGATTTTCCACCCTGTAGCCATTTTCCCCAGATACGAAATGTCGCAAGCTAATCACTCCTCTATTGCTATTTTTCCATGGTATTAGGTTGGTGCAAAAATAATGACGTAATAATGTCGTTTTTGACGTTAAAAAATACGTCAAAAAACGACATTATTACGTCATTATTTTTGCACCAACCTAATAAATCTTCAGCTGATTCCACTCTTTAGTTCCACCAGTTCAGACCTTTACACCCGGTACTTGATATACAACATGCACGGAGTCGAATCACTCACAGTTTCTACGCATTCCATTTGTAAGGAAGAAGTTACACTAAGATAGATTTTTTTCCTTAGAACTATTATTTTGTAGAAAAAGCTCCCGAGAAGATGCTTCCCTGAAGACTGTAAACTTAACCTATTCAAGTCAAGTGTTAATCGCTATCTATATTCCTTTTCCTCATAGTCTTTACTTTATTCTACTGCCTTACAATTATATCATACACCACATTCAGCAACCTTATACTACGAGAAGCTCTTGTAGATTTTTTACAGCGAGGTTCCCCCTTTACAAAGCCCAGAGGCCATTCTAGGTAGAGGGTTACGTGTAGAGGTTATTTGTGTGTATAAAAGTAGAAGATAACCTTGAACCCGTTAAGATTGTAGTGATCGGGGAAACCTTCTGTTGTGAGTCGGTTCCACAGGGCAGTGGTTCGCGGGAAAAGGTTTCTCGAGTGAAATCTACTTCTCACCGGTGGAATACGGAGGGAATGTGGGAGGCATGGAGCGTTCTTGCTGTAAAGGTTTGCCTCGGCTGGACCATGGAATGCAGTTCGTCCGAGCACTTTCTGTGAAAGTAGCGGTAGAGCAGCGAAAGGTTTGCCACATCTCGACTGTGGGAGAGGTGATGAAGGGTGGAGAATAATTCGTCACACACAAGGGCTCGGAGACGGTTTTGAAATCTGTCAAGGCTGGTCTGATCTGGCTCTTATAATGGTAGAGGATAGCAGGAGGAGTCAGGTACTTACTGGAGCAGCACAGGGAGCCGACAGTTTTAGAGGCATCCTTAGCAATGGATCGTATGTAAGAGTTCTACTTGAGGTCGAGTATGAGTATCAGGCCCAACAGTCTTTCAAGGCACGGTGCTTACCCGAGAGGACCTCCATTCATCCTGATTGGTGGTAGTTCGGAGTCAAATCGGCACTGATGCAATGTAACTAGCTTAGGATATATATATATATATATATATATATGGAGAAAAATATTTGGAAAAAACAAACAAAAATCCTTAAATGCAATTATGTTGTTTTAATATGAATGAAATGTCAACGTCTGACGTTTCGGTTTAATAAACCTTCATCAGGACAATATTCATTAAAATGCAATTAACATAATCAGTTCAACATGACAAAGACGATGGACATAAAAACAAGACTATCCAAAACAGATAACTGAAAATTTTAAATGATCAGCTTTCCGTTTAAGCGTGGTCACGTTGTCGTCAAATGGGCGACGCTTTCAAAACGTATTCCTAAAATTTAAGTATTTTGAATGAAAACGAAAAATGAAAAGAATTCTATTATGATGGAAAATTGTATGTACGCTTATCGAGCATTAATCTTGCTAAAAAAGGGGAAATACTAAAGAAACCAGGTCTAGTATTCACCGTGCGTGAGATGGATATTATACCTGCTTCATAAATCCTCCTAAGATTTTTATTATGAAAATATTTTAAAATCTTCACGGAATCAAAATCGAAATTATGATCTGCTTTAGTTATGTGTGCAACTAAAGCATTGTTCAAATTTCCGAGGCGAATATCTCGTTTATGTTCGAAAACACGAGATTTTACGGACCTACATGTTTCACCCACATATTTCAGGTGACAGTTTTTGCATGAGATTTGGTAGATGCAAGCATCGGATGTAATATGTTGTTTGCTGGTGCTATTTAATAAATTACGGATAGTTCTAGTAGGTAATATTGTAGTTTTAATTTTTAACGCATTTAAATTATTGGAAATACGTTCGGTCAAATGGTTATTTGGAAGAAAGATGCGATCAAAAGAATTTTTATCAGGGGCAGCTGAAAATGTACCTTTCATTGCTGTAGTTGTAGTGGCCTTCGGGGGGTCATTCTGCGCTGATGAGTAAATTTTCAACGCTTTATTTTTAGCTATTATTATTATTATTAGCTTTATTGTATCTCTTATATATATATATATATATATATATATATATATATATATATAAGAGATACAATCAACGATATATGAGAGCGATTACATACGCATATAGATAACTATATAACAATTTATTTAATCAAATTTTTCGATATCTATCTATCAACAAACTATATTCTGTATTTATACCCCAGTAGGATATTATATTTATAAAAATCCATAAACTTTGAATTCACATACAATGTAGCATTGCTGCCATGAAACCCAGAACTTTTAAAATTAACAACTGAACTGAACAGTTCATAACTTTTTGTACCTAATGAATGGGTAAACCATGACACTCTAAGTCGTTCTGTAAACGTTATTCGATGTGCAATTATTAATATATATATATATATATATATATATATATATATATGTGTGTGTGTGTGTGTGTGTGTGTGTGTGTGTGTGTGTGTGTGTGTGTATAAACTCTACCAATTGTATCTCTGATACTAATAATAAACCCTCTATATATATTGGTTTTACTACAACTACGCTCTCCCGTAGACTTACTTGTCACCTTTCTGATCTTAGTTCTATTAAACAACATTTTTCAGAAAAACATAACCATGTACATAATATTAGACAGATATTAATTGATAATAATTCTTACACATATACACAGTAAAAATAAAATTTCTGATATTGGAGGTCATCTACATTAAGCTACTAAGCAACCCACACTCAACAAAATTATATTTCAAACTAGTCAATATATATAATTAATATAAATATAATGTTTGTCACCATCATCCCGATGGACCCTTCATTAATCACTCTGTCCACTCGTCAGGGGATATAAATAATTATATATATATATATATATATATATATATATATATATATATATATATATATATATATATATATATATATATTCTTAATTTAGCTTCATTTGATTTATTTATTTCACCCTAGCCGCTAAGACACAAGGGGAGTTAAAATGAATGAGAAGTATTTCAATGAAGAAACCGGAAAATCCTAAGCAGAAAACAAGGGATAAAATGGAGTGTGATTTGATTTTTTAACTGGGAGGCAAAAAGCCAGAAGCTATAGAAGAAACTGTTAGTATAGAACTTCCGATTACATCTAGCCATTTCAACTGTAAAATCTAGTGCTGCACTTAAATGCATAAAGTCTAGTAACAGGGGATTTATCAACTTATTAATAACTGATCAATATATGCGAAAGCGTGGAGGGTTCTTGCTTTCCAGTCAGCATTGATTTTTAAAAAATTTAAATCCAATGTCAATCATTATCTTCTTATTTCCAATTTTATTGTTCTCTTTCTCTAATCATGTTTTTCTTTTATTCTTTCACACTTGAGGAATTGGAGTGCCGAGTTCAAATTCCAGCTAATACCCTTGTGAAATGTATGAATCCTCTTCTCCCCCACCCCTCAGCTATGGATAAATAGCAGGACAGACCGGGTTCTATAGCTTTGAATGGGAACTGGTCTACCCCAGAAAGAAATAGCAACCTACTCCGGGAGAAAGAATCTGCCTCATCATTCATATATCGAAAGATACATGATCGCCTAAGCATGTATCACGCATGGCACATAACTGACTGACTGAACCTTGTGGCGAACGCGGGTTAGTACAGACACAAAAGAGGCCCCGGGTCGCATGCAGACATGTCTATCAAAACAAGTTACATCCGGATCTTCTCCGTGAGCAGCGGGAGGGCTTGGCGTGTTCAGATATGGGCCTCTCCGGATTTCTACCAGCGTTTCCTGTCAATAAAAGCGACGGGAAACCCAGCAGTTAGTAGCTGGCAAGACTCGGTGTCGTATGAAATTGGCCTCGTGAACATTTTGTTCCTAAAGTCACTGATCCTACTGAGGCAGTGTAATTTTGTTACCTCTCGCCTCATTTCTTTTCTTTGCCTATTAACCCCGTAACGGCTCGGAGAGCTATCATTTAGGTGTTTCTCTCTTGCGTCTTAGTCGCTTTCATATCTTGCCTCGGATGAAAAAATAGGTGAAGATAATATCATCCTGTACAGACGATCCCAGATTGTGGTACCGTTGGGAAGCGCGTGAAAAACATACAACAGGTTGACAGAAGCCGCGTGTGTGAAATTCGGTAAACGAAACTGTTCGGAAAACGGCGATGATTGTGGTAGAACAATAGTCGCAAGTCATCGTGACTGAGTGTTTGGTCGTACTGGCCACGATCACCCTATCCATTTCACTCGAATCTAAAATGAAGTCCCGCTGAACATAGCTGCAGTATAAACTACAATTTGGCTCTTGTGGGTGTTGGACAAACACAAAATCTGCCTGAGCAAGTTGACTTCAACAGGGATTAAGTAGCCACCCGAGTAGCCAGGTATCGAGCGGGTAAGTCATATATATTTGAAAGAAGAGAATAGAGAAAGAAGATGATATGTAATTATTTGAGAAAGAGAGAGAGAGAGAGAATGCATCTGCGAGGCTTTATGTGCTTGGAAATGGGCATAAAATTGTTGAGTGAATTTTATGTTTTATAAATTAGCAGCGTCCAATAATTTATGGACACTACTTTCATATGAGCGTAGAAGGAAGGAAAGAGGGAGGGAGAGAATAGGGGGTCCTTTGCGCGCCATTGTGTTTGTGTGCTTCTGAGAGTGTGTGCATAAAATCATTGAGTAAATTTTATACCATATTAGAAATACAGAAAACTTCAGGGACACTTATTTCAGAGGTGTACGTGCGTGCGTGAGGGAAACTAGATTTGGTCTACAAGCGTTACTCTTGCTAGTCGTGTTTTGTTTTACCGGTCGGTTCCCTTAATGCAAAATGGCCGACCATTAAAGCCTCGTTATCTTATCATAAAGATGAATGTCGAACGGCGATGCATCATTTTAATCGTCAATAAAAGAACGACTTCATCAGTCAACTTCCGTCGGCGCATGCGTGCGTGCCACTCGCTTTCTTTCGAGCATTCTTTTTCTTCTGTTTTGATTTCTTTTTTAAATCATGGCGACAACGGTTTCAACAAGGCAACAGCCAATAATCATATGGATGATGGCGATTTCAAGAAAAAAGTTAAAAAAGGGTAAATAAAATAATGAAAAGAGTTGGTTTTTTTTGTGGGGGGGGGAAGGAAAGAAGAGAAAGGGACGTTAAGTGTGCAGATATTTAGGTTACTTCTTTTACATTTTTTCTCTTTTCTGTGCCTTGATAGACATCTAAAACAAAGCTAAGAGATTGTATTGTCATGTCCGTAAAACTGATAGTGATCTTAACTCGTTTGAAACCACTTGCATTTTTTTTATCCGTTTTGCTTGGCATTTTCGGATTTATTGATGCGTTTTTCGCGTATTTTGCTGTCAACATTTCTGTTTTGGTTTCAATGTATTGTTGCTGTTGTGTGACTTTCATTGATGCAAACGATAAAGCAAAGAAAGAATTACAACGGGGGAAACGAGAGAAAAATTAAGTAAAAAAGAAATATAAAATAAAAGAATAAATGAAGAATAAGTGTATACAAGAGAGAGAGAAAGTATAAATATAAAAAGAGGAGAGCAAAAAAGAAAAGAAAGAGCATAAAGAAAAAAAGGAGGGAAAATGGAGGAAAACTGAAGAAGTTGAGGAAAATGTAGAAAAGTGAATGAAAAAAAAATGAAGACAATAAGGAATAGAAATAAGAAGAGAATGTAATGAAGGAAAAGAGGGATGATGAAGAAGAAGAAAAATGCGGCTTAATAAGAAAGAAAGAAAGAAAGAAAGAAAGAAAGAAAGAAAGAAAGAAAGAAAGAGAAAAAAAAGAGCAGGAAAGAAGAGAAAGAAAAGAGCAGAGAAAGAAAGGAAGACACCAAAGAAAAAAGAAAAGAAAAAGAACGAAAAAATATGAAGGTGAAAGGAAGAGAGCGAAAAAGAAGATTACAAAGAAAAAAGAAGAGGACATAACAGAAAAAATATGACGAAGAAGAACAGAAGAAAAACGAAACAAAAGAGAGGAGAAACGAAAATGAAAAGGAAAAATAAGAAAAGAAGAGAACGAAGATAAAAAGAAAAGGACAACGAAAAAACAAAAAGAGTAAAATAACATGGAGAATATTTTTTTTAAAAATGTAGACCGCTATAAGAAATAAAAAAAAAGAGAAGGGTGATTCCTAAATTAAGGTAAACCAAGATGAAACAAGAAAAGAAAAGACGAAAGATAATAGAAAGTTCAGGCAGCAGTTACAAAGCAAGTAAAGAAAGAAAAAGTTGAAAAAGAAAATAGCCAAGCTTTTGACCGAGTATCAGTGAAAACCACTTCAATTCTTTTTAATTATAGCAAATCATTTTAGCGACTGCATATTTTGTGTTAATGCTGGCTTTATTGCTTGTGAACATCATTTTTGATTTTAGGCTTTTAATTTGTTTATTTTTAACAATTCATGTTTTAATCCATTTTACTATTAAAACAAAGAGAAAGAAGGGAGAAGAGTAGGATAATAGGATGGGGGGAGGAAAGGAGGGAGGGAAAGTGGGAGGGATAAAGGGAATGAAGACGAAGGGAAGGAAATGTATTGAAAATGAAGAAAACGTGTAGTGTGTTAGGAATATAGAATGAGAAATAAAGAGAGTAAATGAAAGAAGTTGAGAAAAGAAAGAGGGAGAAAGAAAGATTAACGTCGAGGAAACACGAAGAAGTAAAAAGAAATTAAAAATAAAAGAAAAAGAAATAAAGAAAATTAAACAAAATAATAGAAAGAAAAAAAACATTGGTGACAAGTAGAAAAAAAGAAAAAAAAGTAAATGGAAAATTAAGTGATACGGTAAGAGATTGATAGTGAAGCAAATCAGAAGAAGGAAAGAAAGAAAGAAAGAAAGAAAGAAAGAGAAACGGGCAAATTGAGGAAAGCATGAAATAGTAATGTGTCTATTGAAACAAAAGAAAGAAAGAAAGAAAGAAAGAAAGAAAGAAAGAGAGAACGGGCAAATTGAGGAAAGCATGAAATAGTAATGTGTCTATTGAAACAAAAGAAAGAAAGAAAGAAAGAAAGAAAGAAAGAAAGAAAGAAAGAAAGAAAGAGAAACGGGCAAATTGAGGAAAGCATGAAATAGTAATGTGTCTATTGAAACAAAAGAAAGAAAGAAAGAAAGAAAGAAAGAAAGAAAGAAAGAGAAACGGGCAAATTGAGGAAAGCATGAAATAGTAATGTGTCTATTGAAACAAAAGAAAGAAAGAAAGAAAGAAAGAAAGAAAGAAAGAAAGAGAAACGGGCAAATTGAGGAAAGCATGAAATAGTAATGTGTCTATTGAAACAAAAGAAAGAAAGAAAGAAAGAAAGAAAGAAAGAAAGAAAGAAAGAGAGAACGGGCAAATTGAGGAAAGCATGAAATAGTAATGTGTCTATTGAAACAAAAGAAAGAAAGAAAGAAAGAAAGAAAGAAAGAGAAACGGGCAAATTGAGGAAAGCATGAAATAGTAATGTGTCTATTGAAACAAAAGAAAGAAAGAAAGAAAGAAAGAAAGAAAGAAAGAAAGAAAGAAAGAAAGAGAAACGGGCAAATTGAGGAAAGCATGAAATAGTAATGTGTCTATTGAAACAAAAGAAAGAAAGAAAGAAAGAAAGAAAGAAAGAAAGAAAGAGAAACGGGCAAATTTAAGAAAGCATGAAATAGTAATGTGTCTATTGAAACAAAAGAAAGAAAGAAAGAAAGAAAGAAAGAAAGAAAGAGAAACGGGCAAATTGAGGAAAGCATGAAATAGTAATGTGTCTATTGAAACAAAAGAAAGAAAGAAAGAAAGAAAGAAAGAAAGAAAGAAAGAGAAACGGGCAAATTGAGGAAAGCATGAAATAGTAATGTGTCTATTGAAACAAAAGAAAGAAAGAAAGAAAGAAAGAAAGAAAGAAAGAAAGAAAGAAAGAGAAACGGGCAAATTGAGGAAAGCATGAAATAGTAATGTGTCTATTGAAACAAAAGAAAGAAAGAAAGAAAGAAAGAAAGAAAGAGAAACGGGCAAATTGAGGAAAGCATGAAATAGTAATGTGTCTATTGAAACAAAAGAAAGAAAGAAAGAAAGAAAGAAAGAAAGAAAGAAAGAGAAACGGGCAAATTGAGGAAAGCATGAAATAGTAATGTGTCTATTGAAACAAAAGAAAGAAAGAAAGAAAGAAAGAAAGAAAGAAAGAAAGAAAGAGAAACGGGCAAATTTAAGAAAGCATGAAATAGTAATGTGTCTATTGAAACAAAAGAAAGAAAGAAAGAAAGAAAGAAAGAAAGAAAGAAAGAGAAACGGGCAAATTGAGGAAAGCATGAAATAGTAATGTGTCTATTGAAACAAAAGAAAGAAAGAAAGAAAGAAAGAAAGAAAGAAAGAAAGAAAGAAAGAGAAACGGGCAAATTGAGGAAAGCATGAAATAGTAATGTGTCTATTGAAACAAAAGAAAGAAAGAAAGAAAGAAAGAAAGAAAGAAAGAGAAACGGGCAAATTGAGGAAAGCATGAAATAGTAATGTGTCTATTGAAACAAAAGAAAGAAAGAAAGAAAGAAAGAAAGAAAGAAAGAAAGAAAGAGAAACGGGCAAATTGAGGAAAGCATGAAATAGTAATGTGTCTATTGAAACAAAAGAAAGAAAGAAAGAAAGAAAGAAAGAAAGAAAGAGAAACGGGCAAATTTAAGAAAGCATGAAATAGTAATGTGTCTATTGAAACAAAAGAAAGAAAGAAAGAAAGAAAGAAAGAAAGAAAGAAAGAGAAACGGGCAAATTGAGGAAAGCATGAAATAGTAATGTGTCTATTGAAACAAAAGAAAGAAAGAAAGAAAGAAAGAAAGAAAGAAAGAAAGAAAGAGAAACGGGCAAATTGAGGAAAGCATGAAATAGTAATGTGTCTATTGAAACAAAAGAAAGAAAGAAAGAAAGAAAGAAAGAAAGAAAGAAAGAAAGAGAAACGGGCAAATTGAGGAAAGCATGAAATAGTAATGTGTCTATTGAAACAAAAGAAAGAAAGAAAGAAAGAAAGAAAGAAAGAGAGAACGGGCAAATTGAGGAAAGCATGAAATAGTAATGTGTCTATTGAAACAAAAGAAAGAAAGAAAGAAAGAAAGAAAGAAAGAGAAACGGGCAAATTGAGGAAAGCATGAAATAGTAATGTGTCTATTGAAACAAAAGAAAGAAAGAAAGAAAGAAAGAAAGAAAGAAAGAAAGAAAGAGAAACGGGCAAATTGAGGAAAGCATGAAATAGTAATGTGTCTATTGAAACAAAAGAAAGAAAGAAAGAAAGAAAGAAAGAAAGAAAGAGAAACGGGCAAATTGAGGAAAGCATGAAATAGTAATGTGTCTATTGAAACAAAAGAAAGAAAGAAAGAAAGAAAGAAAGAAAGAAAGAGAAACGGGCAAATTGAGGAAAGCATGAAATAGTAATGTGTCTATTGAAACAAAAGAAAGAAAGAAAGAAAGAAAGAAAGAAAGAAAGAAAGAAAGAGAAACGGGCAAATTGAGGAAAGCATGAAATAGTAATGTGTCTATTGAAACAAAAGAAAGAAAGAAAGAAAGAAAGAAAGAGAAACGGGCAAATTGAGGAAAGCATGAAATAGTAATGTGTCTATTGAAACAAAAGAAAGAAAGAAAGAAAGAAAGAAAGAAAGAGAAACGGGCAAATTGAGGAAAGCATGAAATAGTAATGTGTCTATTGAAACAAAAGAAAGAAAGAAAGAAAGAAAGAAAGAAAGAAAGAGAAACGGGCAAATTGAGGAAAGCATGAAATAGTAATGTGTCTATTGAAACAAAAGAAAGAAAGAAAGAAAGAAAGAAAGAAAGAAAGAGAAACGGGCAAATTGAGGAAAGCATGAAATAGTAATGTGTCTATTGAAACAAAAGAAAGAAAGAAAGAAAGAAAGAAAGAAAGAAAGAAAGAAAGAGAAACGGGCAAATTGAGGAAAGCATGAAATAGTAATGTGTCTATTGAAACAAAAGAAAGAAAGAAAGAAAGAAAGAAAGAAAGAAAGAAAGAAAGAGAAACGGGCAAATTGAGGAAAGCATGAAATAGTAATGTGTCTATTGAAACAAAAGAAAGAAAGAAAGAAAGAAAGAAAGAAAGAAAGAAAGAAAGAGAAACGGGCAAATTGAGGAAAGCATGAAATAGTAATGTGTCTATTGAAACAAAAGAAAGAAAGAAAGAAAGAAAGAAAGAAAGAAAGAAAGAAAGAAAGAAAGAGAAACGGGCAAATTGAGGAAAACATGAAATAGTAATGTGTCTATTGAAACAAAAGAAAGAAAGTAAGAAAGAAAGAAAGAAAGAAAGAAAGAAAGAAAGAGAAACGGGCAAATTGAGGAAAGCATGAAATAGTAATGTGTCTATTGAAACAAAAGAAAGAAAGTAAGAAAGAAAGAAAGAAAGAAAGAAAGAAAGAAAGAAAGAAAGAGAAACGGGCAAATTGAGGAAAGCATGAAATAGTAATGTGTCTATTGAAACAAAAGAAAGAAGGAAAGAAAGAAAGAAAAAAAGAAAGAAAGAAAGAGAAACGGGCAAATTTAAGAAAGCATGAAATAGTAATGTGTCTATTGAAACAAAAGAAAGAAAGAAAGAAAGTAAGAAAGAAAGAAAGAAAGAAAGAGAAACGGGCAAATTTAAGAAAGCATGAAATAGTAATGTGTCTATTGAAACAAAAGAAAGAAAGAAAGAAAGAAAGAAAGAGAAACGGGCAAATTGAGGAAAGCATGAAATAGTAATGTGTCTATTGAAACAAACGAAAGAAAGAAAGAAAGAAAGAGAAACGGGCAAATTGAGGAAAGCATGAAATAGTAATGTGTCTATTGAAACAAAAGAAAGAAAGAACGAAGGAAAAACGTTAATTGCAGGAAGACAAGAAGATGAAATAAGAAGAGAGTAATGAAAAAAAATAAGAATAAAAATATGTAAGAAAGAACGAAAGAATGAAAATAACATTAAAGAAAGAAACATTAACGTCCAGATGGTGACAGGAAGAAAAGAAAAAAGATTAAATGAAAAATTAACTAAAAACACAACAGAAACGCCAAAGAAAGGAAAGAAAAGAAGATCTGCGGAGGGAGAGATATTGAAACAAATCGAAAGAAAGAAAGAAAGAAAGAAAGAAAGAAAGATTGGAAGAAACATTAGCATCAAGACGACAACAAGAAAAAAGATTATATGAAAAGTGGAAGAAAAAGGAACAAAATACGATAAGAAAGAAACATTAACGTCGTGAAGGAAACGAGAGAAAAAAAAAATTTTAAAGAAAAATAAATAAAGAATGAAAATGACAAAAAGAAAGAAACATTAACATCAACATGATAATAAAAAGAAATAAAGATTAGATGAAAAATTAACTGCAAAAAGAAAAGGAAAAAAAGAAAAGGAAAAAAAGAAAAGAAATATCGGTAAGAGATAGAACATTAAACAAATTAGAAGAAAGAAAGAAAGAAAGAAAGCTAAACTGGACAAATAAGAGAAATAAAAGAAAGTGTAATGATGAATGGAAGAAAGAAAACGAAAAAATGAAATGAAAATAAACGAAAAAAATTAAATGAAAAATGGGAAATGATGGGAAAAAAACTAGAAAATTAAACGAAGCAGTCGAAGAAAGATAAAAAAACAAAATGGCGGAATGAAAAAAAAAAAGAGAATTAACATAAGAAATACAAGTATTTATTATACGTTATATAAAGTGCCAGAAAGTTATCTCAACAACCAAGAAGTGATTAACAAATGTCTGAATATTTGGGTATTTGATCACATTTTGAGAAGTGGGTTGGGACGAGAACTTTTCAGCACTCCTCTTGAAAGAACGAATATAGATTGAATGAGAGAATGGTAGAAAGATAAAGAAATGTGTAGAGTAGAAATATTTTAAACTTTTAAAATACGAGAGAAAATTGAAAACCAGTAATGAAAAATCATGTGAAGGACAAGGATTTAGAAAATGGAAGAAAGCATGACAAACTCGGTAGGGTAAAATTATATTGGCAAGAAGAAGAAGAAGAAGATTTGAGAGTGAATCAAGAATGAAAGAGAGAAAGAGGATAATAATAATAATAATAATAATAATAATAATAATAATAATAATAATAATAATACGGAAAGAAATGTGTAAACGCCAGAAATCAAAGAAAATAATAATAATAATAATAATAATAATAATAATAATAATAATAATAATAATAATAATAATAATAAGTTTGGAGAAAGAGAAAAAGAATGAATCAAGAAAGAAAGAGGGAAAAGGAATAAGAAGAAAAGGAGAAAAAGAAGAGGAGGAGGAAGAGGAGAAGGAGAAGAAGGACGGGAACTGGAACAAGAGTAAAACGAATGATCGAAAAGCAAGAAGGAATGAAAGAGGGAAAATTGAAGAAGAAGAAGAAGAAGAAGAAGAAGAAGAAGAAGAAGAAAAAGAAGAAAAGAGACGGAGGAGAAGAATCAGAACAAGAGAAAGTAGAAAAAGCTTGAAGAAAGAACCTGAAAAAGAATGGATCAAGAAAGAGAAGATAAAAAGAAAACACAATAATAATAATAATAATAATAATAATAATAATAATAATAATAAAAGAGAAATAAGGAACAAGGAGAGGGAAAGATGGAACTATTGAAAAAAGAATTGAAAGAGAAAAAGAAAAACAATGGAAGTAGTCGTTGCCAAAATTTAAAAGCGACAATAATAGTAAAGAAAAGAAAGGAAGTCGTGGGAGAAAGTACAAGTGGTAGCGGCGTATGGGGCAATGAAAGAGTGTAACTCGTTTAAATGCTGAATTATTACTAAAATACTTTCGCGCCATTAATTTTATTGCCTTTGCCGCCATCAAGACGACATCATCAAAAACTAATCAAGCGCTTCTCGTAGCCGGTCACGTGGCCGAAGTTACGAGAAAACATGGCTGCCCCTTTGCCTCGATGTCTATAGGTGATTTTATAACATGCAATACGTAGCGTTTAATAGCGATTACCAACAAGATTTAAATGTTATCGTCTTTGTAAATAGGTGACAAAAGTTGCTTCACCTCCAAACTTGATCCGAGAGTTATCGACAGAAACAGTTTAGATTTTCTCTAAAATAAAATACTTGAACACAAAACAAACATAAAAGATTTGACGAAGGCCCGTATTATTCGTTTTAAATTTGAGAGTAAAAAGTTAATGGTTCGCTTTAAAGTACCCACTTATAGAAGGATAAAAGGTACTTATATTTTTAGTAACATGATGTTCGCAAACAGACAGGTACCGGGAGCGAGAGGGACAACTTCTATATGACATGTCCATTCAACGTGGGTGACCATGAGTCTTCACAGCATCCTATTCTTCGTAGATCTTAGCAATGATTATCTTTTTACTATCCCTACCCTACCATTTGTTTACCCAAGCTCGTTATTTGCTAATAACCTTCAAAATGTCTTCGAATTGTTCAGTTTTTCAAGCCGTCGTATTTTTTATCTAATGAAAATGTTGCATTACGTTTCGATTCACTCTCGTACATTACTTGGCAAGAACATCTCCACCAACACAAGACAAATATTTGTAATCACACATACAGCATATCATATTAACTTATAAGACTTGAAATATAATGAAACTATAAGCATGAACGGTGGAATAACGCATAGCAGCTCGGATTTAGGAATCGGAGAGCCTGAATTCGAATTCCAGTGGAATCCATCGCGTTCACTTGAGAAAGGTATGAATCATCCTCTTCTCGTCTTAGCTATGAAATCGAAAGTTACATGATCACTTAGCTATGAAATCGAAAGATGCATGATCACGTATGGCATTGACTGAAGCATAAACTTGAATCTGAAAATGAAAAATATCACCTTCGATACTCAAAAATAATCAGCAAGTAACATTTAGCCAAAGAATAATGTCGCTTTCCTCCGCACATGCGCAGTTTTAAAGTATTTAAAATAGGAAACCGAACCGAAAATTTTCTAAAAGAAAGTTTGCAAGCGTTCTATCACAAACATTCGGACAATTTATGTAATGAAACGAAACATAAGCTGACTTAAGTAAATATATATATATATATATATATATATATATATATATATAAGCTAACTTAAGTAAGAAAAAGTCACTGGAAAAAATCTTCGTATGTCATTTGTAACATTGCTAGATGAATATACATACACACATAGGTAATCATTCACTTAAGCGGCGTAAAATAAACTGCTATTCTCTGAACGGATTTAGACAAATAAGACCAAGGTATATACGCTTAT
>OZ010609.1:33986740-34009240 GCA_963932145.1 Acanthosepion lycidas | reverse complement strand
ACCATGCTGGCTATTTCAACAGTGCCATTTGTCACTGGCACGCCCGTTCCATCTTCCTAGCAGATTCTTATTGAAATAAGTGCGCATATTCAACTTAGTTTTTACACATTTTGTTAAAATTTGAGATCGTTTGAGTGAGAATTGGCTGTTGTTAGACTACAAAATGATGTTTATTTTGGAGGGACACCCTGTACTTATTTAATTTGTTATCTCCCATTTGTAATTTGTATGTTGTGTTGTCCCTTTTGCTGACAACCGTGTATTCTGTTTTCTTTTTGCTGCCATTTTCTCTATAACTTCGGCGTTGCTCACATATACGGTCCGTGGTATTCCCAGCATCCTTCTGTAGAGATACAATTCTGTTGTTTCGTGTGTTTTCTTCATCTGTGGGAAAAGTGTTCAGCATTGATTGCCATATACAAGGACTGAAGAGGTATAGAATTAAAGCACTTGCGGAAATTTATCTATCAGTCTTACAAGTGACATAGAAATCTGAAGACGCATTGGAATTGTGAAGGATGCGTCCCAGAAACTGAGAAAGCTAAAATCATAAAAAGTGTTCTTTGAAACAAAGAAAGAGTTTCTATTTGAGAGAATTTCTGGATTGAAATGTTATTGTCTTCACAACGTTTCGACTGATTCCTCAGGTGCATATCTATCTGGATAATCTACAAGGGAATGTAAGAACTTCATTTAATCTACAGTTCTCGTTTCACTGCCCATGTCTAGGGATATCGCATAGTTCTTATTTTATTTAGTACCGTTTCCACTGCCCGACCCAGGGATTGAACCATATTAAAAAAAAAAAAAGGTTTTATCCACCAGGCCAATGTCCCGTAGGATAATTCGCTGTAGTGAACCTATAGCCTTAAACCTAACCTGGCTGCTGATTAGGTTGCAACTGCTGTTCCTTGGAAAATGTATGAATCCATCTCTTCTCGTTCCAGTTATGCGTAAAATAGCAGGTGGGACTAGATCTTGCATCTTATATAGAAAATGTGAATGCAATGCTGCATCTGTCTATGATGTTTTGACTGCTACTGCTGCCCATATTTTGACTGTTACAGCTGCTGTCGCCCATGTTTTGTCTGCTGCTGCTGCTGTCGTCCATATTTTGACTGCTGCTGCTGGCCATGTTTTGACTACTGCTGCTGATGATGCTGTCGACCATGTTTTGACAGCTGCTGCTGTTGCCCATGATCTGATTGCTGCTGCTGTCGACCATGTTTGACTACTGCTGCTGCGGTTGAAAACTTGCCAGTTTTTTTTTTCTTTATTAGTTTTTATTGCGTTTATTTTTATGCTAGGCCTACCAAGGAAAGAATTGCTGGACTGTTACCTAATATATATTATTTGCAGAGAAAATCGAACAGTTTCCTCAAAGATGTACAAGACACTCTAATAAAACTGTATATAAACATTCAGAAAGTTATAGCTGTGGAGTAATGATTAGCGGCTCAAATCCAGGAATCGAATTCCAGTCGAGTTCATTAAATTCACCCACGGGCTAATACTCTTGGAAAATGTATGAATTCACCTCTTCTCCCTCCAAATGTTTGTAAAACAATAGGTCAAACTGTTTGACAACCATTCTATGAAAACGAATTCAAACCGGGGTCGTCTTGAAGAAAGGAACCGAATCCCCTACTTCGACCCAAAGCAGAAAATAATGGACACTTCGGGCTTAGTAGGAGACTAGGACACAGCACGCCGCCGTGGAGCTCTCTGATTTTGGAACCACTCGCCCGCGGCACTTTAGACGTCGTCGACATAAGGAAAAAAGGCTTTGGGCAGTAGACACTCACAAGCCCCATTGCAGGTAAGAGAAGCAAATGAAAATAGTGAGTCTGAGTAAATGGATAGCATACCAAAAAGGGGAAAGAATAACTTGGGCAAATAAAAGATAGGAATTTGTGGAAAGTTTGATCGGCCATGTCGGGAAAGAATAGGTATTTTCATTTTTTGTGGGGGTCAAAATAAGGTAAAATGGTGTTAAATATTAGGGTGGTGCAAAAATAATTTGAACAAAATACGTCAAAAAACGGTTTATGAGAAGGAAAAATCTGCATTCAAAAGCAGTTGCTATGCTAATGAGTAGTTAGAAACTCTTCAGATTTAGTTGGCAATCCTTATCTAGAGATGGTGACTTATATGGTTGTTTCAGTAGGGCATGTTGATTTTTTTCACTTTTATAAGAAAACCAATATTGCACTCGGTGTGAAAACTGTAGTTTGATACGAAAAGTCATGTCATCAAAAATTAGAATCATAGCTTTTAATAATTTTTGAGCATTTAACTTTTAAAGAGCGACCGAAAAAATACAGAAATACCTAATTTCCGCAGGTTTTCTCTTACAAACTGACTTAAAAATTTTACTATACTATTTTATCAGGTCATCCCATAAAGTTCTGTCCGAATTTTGAATGAGGACAACAAGTGACCAAATGTTACATTTAATTATAGATTCAATCAACAATGTATTTTCCCTGATTATCTATGACTTCCTTCCATCTATTAACAAGCTTACTAACTTTCTTTTGGCTTTGAAGAACTCACAAATGTCAGTTTTAACCTCTTCCTGTGTTACAAAAGCTGTTTCTTTCAAATGATTCTGTAAGCTACAAAACAAATGGTAGTCTGAAGGAGCAAGATGGGGAGAATAAGGTGGATGAGGAATTTTCTCCCAACCAAGTTCTTTGATCTTTTGTGACGTGATTCTTGCTGTGTGGGGTCGCGCATTGTCCTGATGAAACATCACCTCTTTTCGATTCACTAGAGCTTTTTTCCCCAGAGCTTGGTTCAAACGCTCTAATTGCTGACAGTATATTTGAGCATTAATTGTTGCATTAGGTGGTAAGAATTCAAAGTGGATTATTCCTTGGCGATCCCACAAGATTGAAAGAAGAAACTTTTGCCCATGAAGTTCCATTCTCGGCTGTGGCTGGGGTCCTTCCCCTTTACCTAGCCACTGTCTACGACGCTTAACATTTCGATAAAAGATCCATTTTTCGGTGCCAGTCACAAGTCTATCCAAAAAAGGTAAAACAAGTTGGCGAGAATGGAGAGAAGAGCAGATGTTAACTCGGGATTTGAGGTTGTTTTCAGACAATTCATGAGGCACCCATTTTCCAAGTTTAGGAACTTTTTTAAGTTGTTGAAGATGACGATGAACAGTTGTATGGTTTGAACTGAGAACCACTGCCAATTCCTCAACTGATAAA
Source organism: Acanthosepion lycidas (assembly GCA_963932145.1). Taxonomy (NCBI): domain Eukaryota; kingdom Metazoa; phylum Mollusca; class Cephalopoda; order Sepiida; family Sepiidae; genus Acanthosepion; species Acanthosepion lycidas. The sequence continues at coordinate 34,006,019 of OZ010609.1, read as the reverse complement.
ACAGGATTTTCTTCAAGGGCTGCTTCAAGAAGCTTTTCATCAATCACTGGAATTAGTCTTTCACTAATCACTGGAATTAAATTCCAATGCTACGATTTTGAACCTAAACTTTATCGTTTAAACTCGTTTTCTTCAAAAAAAAAACAATGGTAACGATTTGTAAAAAAATATATTTTGTGTTATTATTTATCATGTGAAACCCCAGCTTTTAAGCTGACGGTTACAGAATAGACCCCCACATTAATATGACAGCTTAAAGAAACGTGCAATGACCGAATTTTTTTCTTAGGTTGGTGCAAAAATAATATTCGTTTTCTCACATATTAATATAAGACATTATTTTTGCACCAACCTAATAGTTACGTGATCTGTCACAAGTAACGTCGAAGATTTTTTTTCTTTCTTTTGTCATTGACCCGACTGAAAATAAGTGACTCTTGGTATTATTTAACCACTTCACACGAAGCTAAACACGCCAACAGTGCAATTATTAGGTTAACATTCTGTTTTTATAATGCAGGGTGTGATTATTCTTTTTCGAAGAAGAATCAACGTGAAACATCATGACCCCAAACCCATTTTTTATTAAATATTCAAGATTTCCCCCCACCTCTAAATTTAAGCAATTAGCATTCTAGAAGAAAGCGTTTCATTAATGAAAACTAAAAAAAAAATATTGAAGTTTTTTTTTTAATCCAGCCACTTGTCTATTTTTTAAAAATAATTCATCACAAGCAAAGCGATCATGCTACTAAGACGAATGGGGCCGCTAAGACGAATGGGGCCACTAAGACGAAAGGGGCCACTCAGACGAATGGGGCAACTAAGACGAAAGGAGCCATTAAGACGAATGGGGCCACTAAGACGAAAGGAGCCACTAAGACGAATGGGGCCACTAAGACGAAAGGGGACACTCAGACGAATGTGGCCACTAAGACGAAATGGGCCACTAAGACGAATGGGCCGCTAAGACGAAAGGGGCCACTAAGACGAATGGGGCTACTACTGGGAGTGAAAAAGAATAAAAGACGTTTGAAGGAACCGGAAACTGACTCCTAAACAGGGAAGAAGAGTTAAACCTCTAACCTGCTCAAAAAACCAGGGAAGTGTGTGTACTATCCCGTCTATTTTAAACACGTGAAGTGGAACTTGCAAATGCTCATTTTAAAGGGTTTCTTAATGAAGTTTCTTAATAATTAACTAATTATATTTTTTTTAGAATAATATTGATGTAGACAAAGGAAATCTGGCGATCACACAGATACTACATTGGTTTTTGAACATGACTAAGACCGTTGAAAGTACATGAACAATCAACAACAGCCTCGGACAGTTTATCCACAATTTGGATTCCAATACAAAGCAGCTTATTCAAAAATAGGAAAAAATACAATTAAAAATAAAACAGACCGTCATTGTCGTTTTTCTAAATCATAATTGTTATTATATATATATATATATATAATAACAATTTTATATATATATATATATATATATATATATATATATATATATATATATATATATATATATATATATATAAACGTTATTTTAGTGGTTACACGTGTTTGAGTTTCTATCCTTATTTCTTATTGTACTCAAACATATATATCTTCTAAAAATACCGTTTATAGTAATAAAAAATAATGTCGAATAAAAAATCTTTTCAATATATATATATATATATATATATATCTAGAGAGAGAGATATATATAGATATAGATGTATTATTATTATTATTATTATTATTATTATTATTATTATTATTATTATTATATGAAAAGATTACTTAAGCTTTAAATATCGATTTTATCACGGCTTCGAAGTTTCTTGGTAAAATTTCCAGTCTTCAGGGGTTGGGGTTTTAAACGGTATTTCCAATTTTTTCAATTTTCAATTTATAATTTTAAGACGCGCACACGCAAGCACGCCCCCACATATATATATATATATGCGTATGTGCGTCTCTGTGTGTAAACATGATTGAGAACTGAAAAATTTTCGGTTGAGTTAAGAAAGCCCACTAAATAAAGATCTCATTGTTTGCTTACATTTTTGTATGAGAACTTTTCAACACCGACTTTGTAAAAATTACACGCACACAGACACACAGAGAGAGAAAGAGAGAGAGAGAGACACACACACACACACACACAAAGACACTGACACAAACACATGCTCGTGTGTTTTTGCAGTAAATTCACGTTATCTAATTTAATGCGAACTACACAAATCTTGTTTTCTTCCAAGCGTAAGAAACGTTCCTTCGCCCGAGACAACATTATAGAATTTTCCCAATATGATATATTCAAGTACCTTCAGCCACATTGGCCGTCACCAGGAAGAAAGGTTCTTTTCAATAGGATTAGACGTTTGCTTACCACGGAGTCTTATTTTCGGAATTATATCATGGTATTTTATGGTATGATGTTCTTTCATGTCACGTATTGTGACGTGTTTCGCATTTTACGTTTTATCATCAGATTTTCGAATGATTCACTAATTCTGTTTCTGTTATTAAAATAAATATATTTTAAAATACGATGTTTCTTTTTATATTATGCTATATTACCGTTGTCGGTTTTATCTTGTATCGAAGAATTGAATTTCTTCTTTACTGATCGCTTCCTTTCTGGTGATGGTGTTGTTGACTAAATTTACCACCAACGTACAAATTCAGAACTAGAAGTTTCCAGTTTCACCAAAACCTGCTCTCATCATCCATTCCCTATCACCGTTTGGCTTTGCAAGATTTGGTTGGAGGTGAAGGAAAATCAGAGTAGAAATAAGTGCTGATGGCGTGAATTTGTTTAAGGTTGACCTCAACTTGCCAAGAAGTGACCCACACTGGATTTCATGACCTTCTTCTGTGGCATAGATGGAATGAGACCTGCAGAATCGAGATATGAAACTGAAACGAAATGTCGCTGAATTTCTTATAATTTTGAGTGGTACCTTCTATTGCATATCCGTTATGCGCACTCTTCATACTTTTATTCCATCGTTGGGGTTTGCGGATTGGTTGCCTTTTGTCTATATTATATTAGGTTGGTGCAAAAATAATGTCGGTTTTTGACGTACTTGTTTTAACGTCAAAAACCGACATTATTTTTGCACCAATATAACTAAAAGGAATCAAGAAAAAATGATGCGTGAATTGATAACATATTTATTCAGAAATTCGTTTAGGACTTGCTCCACTCCCTCCAAAGAAAAACCTTTGGTAATCCCTTATCGAAATTATTAGGTTGGTGCAAAAATAATGTCGTTTTCTCACATATGTTACTATGTGAGAAAACGACATTATTTTTGCACCATCTATATCATCTATTATTTGATTTTACAAGTTCACAAAGTACACAATGAATTTGATAAAAAAAAAAAAATCAGTACATTTTCTTTAATTCTTATCTCTTCCTATGAATTTATTTTTTCGAAAAGTTTTTTTTTTTTTTGTGAGCTCCATCAAATAATGATGGCGTCTGGAAAAAAAATCTGGTGAGGAAGACCTTTTTGTGTATTCAGAGAAACGAAAGATAGGTAGAGTGCAAGGAGGGCAGGCAGGTTAAAAAGATTCGTTTCACACAGAACAAAAAACAAATGTACAAATATAAAAATCATCCCAAAATAAATGCACCGAAAATAATTTTTTAACGCTTGTTGACACCAAGCACTTTAAATGGTATAAATCTGTAATAGGTGTGGCCGATGTCAGCCAACCAAAACAATAGTATATTTATTTATTTTAGCACGCGAGATTAGCATGAATTTGAATGTAATCACGTACGTCTAAAGCCTTATTGGTTTTCTCATAATGCGATGATTTTGCAATCGTTTATATAAAATTCGTTTTAAAAGAAGGCCATATAAAATATAAGAATGGCATTTGAAATAAATTTCGTTTATGTGATGACAAGTATTTTAAAACCAGTAGAGATTTTTTTTAAATCATCTCACCACAAGCATGGTGATAATACCACAAAGAGGCAAGGTTAGTGGGAGGGAAAGAGAATGAGAAAAAAAAAACTACCGAAATGGAAAAAGAAAGTCATTATTCTGATTTTGAAACGCGATTTTTAATAAAAAAAGAAACACAAAAAATTTCCTTTTGTTTCAAGCCAGAATGAAAAGTGAACAAGATGGCGATGCAATCGTTTTTTTTTGTTTTTTTTTTTGGCGATCCCATTGCATTTTATCGGATCGAAGAGAATATATCTAGGTATGTGTTTATAAACTTCTGACATAGTATGTAATTACTAATACCATAGACAAAGCTTGTAAGTAGCGAGCATATTCTAAAGAAGACAAAAACAAAAGATACATTTACAATCAAAAAGAGACAGTTAAAGCTCATGGGATATATAATGAGGAAAGAAGGCTTAGAAAATTTAACACTTACAGGACGTATTGAAGGCAAGAGTGACATAATAAAAAATGCGAGTAATTTACTTAAAGAGCTAATGTAATTTTTTTTTAAATCATTGGAGTCGAAGAGAAAGAAGTGATAAGAAAGGGCAATAAAAGAACGGGTTTCAGCAAAACAGAAGATGGCGATTGACGTTGTTTTTACGTTTTTGAAAATTGTAGGTGGCAGGGAAGCAAGAAACTGACAGTGAGTTTCAATGGCAAGAAGTGTGAGAAAAGAAACGATTAGAAAAGTACTTTCTGTTAAATTTTGCTAGTTGAACAGTAAAACCGTGAGACCTAATTGCCAATCAAGTATTACGCTTAAATTCATGCAGTCAAGACAGTAAGTGGGAAAGATCCTTAGAACAATGGCCATAAAAATATTTGTAGGATATTGAGCAAATACGAAATGTAATCTTAATATGTAGTGTGAATAAAATTTAAGTGATTTTAGATCTATGCTTAGAACTTCTAGCATCGACATTCTGTTGTCATCTACATAAACAATGGCTTGCGATTATTTACAATAAGAAAGAAATTGTTCTTAATTAACATTTTATAGAAATTTCCAATTTTCAAAAGACGAATTACTCCAAACTCTGGGCATGTATCTCACTTTAAATTTAAAAATACGTCTTTTTCAGCTAGTGTTGTGTTCGAAGGAGGATATTTTGAGACAGAAAAGAAAAAAAGAAAGAATCAGACAAACAAACAAAATAATGTTGAGAAAGAAAGAAAGAAAGAGGATGTTAAAGAAAAGAAAGAGGACTTTGAGAAAGAAAAAGAAAGAGCGAAAGAAAGAGGACTTTTAAAAAAATGAAAGAAAGAAGGAAAGAATGTATGAATGAATGAATGAATGAATAAATGAATGAGGAATTTGAGAAAGAAAAAGATGAGCGAAAGAAAAAGGGCCTTTAGAAAGAAAGATAGAAGTTGGAAAGAAAAAAGAAAGAAATTTGAGAAAGAAAGAAAAAGAGGAATTTGAGAAAGAAAAAGAAAGAACGAAAGAAATAACGAAGGAAAGGAAAAAAGAACCCTACGAAAGAAAGAATCAGACAAACAAAAGAATGTTGAGAAAGAAAGAAGGCTGTTTAAAAAGAACACAAAGAAAGAAAGAAAGAAAGAAAGAAAGAAAGAAAGAAAGAAAGAAAGAAAACAAAATGGCTAGATTAAAAAAAAAAAAAAAGACCCATGGATATATTCAAAGAAAGAAAGAAAGAAAGAAAGAAAGAAAGGGAGGAAGGAAGAGTAGTTTGAGAAAGAAAAAGATGAACGAAAGAAAGAGGACCTTTAGAAAGAAAGATAGAAAGAAAGATAGAAAGAGAGAGAAAGGAATTTGAGAAAGAAAAAACAAAGAGCGAAAGAAAGAGGACTTTTAGAAAGAAAGAAATAAAGAAAAAAAGAAAGAAATAAAGAAAGAGGCATTTGAGAAAGAAAGCAAGAAAGTGGAATCTGAGAAAGAAAAAGAAAGAAAGAACCAAAGAAATAACGAAGGAAAGAAAAAGGACTTTGCAAAAGAAAGAAAGAAAGAAAGAAAGAAAGAAAGAAAGAAAGAAGATTGCTAAGTCTGGTAGCTAAGAAAGTTGATTCCCTATGTCGTGCTAGACAATTTTCTTTCCAAAATCTACCTTACATAGTTAGAAGTTTACTATTCAGCCTTGTTTTAAATATTGCTGCCACAAACCCAAAGAAGAATCAGCAATGTTATTGGTCCTGATCTGACATCTCGGCTTCAAATTTCCACAGCCATTACGTACCTTCCCTGTGCCTTTTCTATAAATACTTCCATGGTAATTGTTCTATTCGTAAAATAGGAGCTCTAATTTTGAACCACGGAGGAGGCACGGTGGAGTAATGGATAGCGGCTTGGATTGAGGAATCGGAGTGCCAAGTTCGAATTCCAGTCGAATCCATTACATTCACTTACGTGCTAATACCCTTGGGAAAGGTGTGAATCCTCTTCTTCTACCTCCAACTTCTCCTAACCAACGCCTTTATCCAATGTGTCATGTATCCTTGAGGCGTTGGTTAGATCCAGTGACAGGACCCAAAGATTGTGAGTTCAATACCCAGTTAAGGCAGTGGAGAACTTTCAGAGGGAAAATTAACAGGAGATAACTGATAACTGACATCCATTAAACATGGCACGTGTAAATAGAACATTCTACCCCAGTGAGAGAAATAAAGGGTTCAGTTCGACATTCCAACCACCTGAAGAAGGCCGGGTCGTACAACGGTCGAAATGTTGTAATAAATATGGCGACAAAGATGAGGACAATAGTCCGAATAATGTAAATAAAAAGTTTTAAATAATGTTTCTTTGAAATTCGCCCAATAAAATACACAAGAGACGCTAAGGGGTACAGTATTACTGAATGAGATGTGTTATATGAAAGTAAAAGAATCGAATACGAAGTTTGGATTACGAGATGAGATAAGCATAAAGCTTAGAAGAAGTTAGGATTTCAGGGGAGTTTTGATTGTTATTTTTAATAATGTTCACCCAATACAAGGCCCAAGAGCCACTCAAGATAGAGGGTTACTGCGTGGAGTATTATTAGCGTAAGAAAGAACAAGAAGTGAAGTAGTGACAAAATTTCAGAGTTGTAGCAGGGACATTAGAAGTATAGAGTTGAAGTAGACTTTAGAAGGTAGAAGGAAGCCCAATACTAAACAGGGAACAAGGGTAAGCCTCTACTCAATTCAAAAGAATGGGAATAAGTGTTATTGGGAAAGCATCCACATGGGAGTCTACTAAGCAGCCTGATGTTGGGAAGAAGCTTTCTGAGTGGAATATCTTCCTTACTAGAGAAATGCGTAAGTAATGAGGATGATTAAACCCTGTGGGCGTAGTAAGGGTAAGGATTGTCTTGACAGTAAAGGTTTGATAGCACTAAAGAATGGAGATCGTCTGAACATTTTCCATAAAATTAACGATAGGGTGGCGATATGCTTGCGAGGTTTCCTCTGCGGGCAAAAAGGTTGTAGGTCGGGAAATAAGTAATAACCCACAAGGCCACACAAATAATTTTGAAGTATGTCAAAGCTGGAAAGTGTGGATTGGGTACCCCCAGCCCAGATACGGTAGCAATACTCCATTTTGGGTCTGATCTGTCTTTTGTAACGAAAAAGCATGGCAGAAGGAATCAAGTACTTTCTGTAGCAGTACAAAAACGGCCATATTTCCAGTATTTTAGCGATGGATTGTCTATATGAGTTCCACTTGAGGTCTGCGATGAACTTGAGTCCCAACAAAAGTTTCAAGAATAAGTTGATTGATTCGTCGTCTACTGATTATCAACCCTTTGCAGGTTATTTAAAGCCAGGAAATATTTTTAGACTGTAATCTTTTTTTGAGATAATAATGAATAATATTAATTAACCTATAGCCGAGGATAGAAGAATGGATTCATACATAATCAGAATTTGATAAACAAGAATTATAATGTGGATATAAAGTGGGGGATCAATTCTATATTATTAGGTTGGTGCAAAAATAATGACGTAATAATGTCATTTTTTGACGTTAAAAAATACGTCAAAAAACGACATTATTACGTCATTATTTTTGCACCAACCTAATATTATCAACATATCAACATCAACATATACACTGATCCCTCACATATTGGCCACAGTATGTTCTATATATTTATATTCCAGAGAAAAATAAATAAATGTATGCGTGTGTAGTTAATCAGTATTTCATTGATTGATTGATTCGTTTTCTACCGCTTATCAACCTTCTGTAGGCTATTTAAAGCCAGAAAGTATTTTTAGATTTTTTTTTTAGATAATAACCATTTAGTGATACAATTTTTACTAATTAACCCATAGTTTGGAGAGAAAAAGTGGATTCACACATTTCCAAAGGGTAGTTGCGCGTAAGTGAACATAAACAATCAGACTGGAATTGGAACGCGACTCTCCGATTTCCAATTCTGAGTCGTTATCCATTACACCATCCTCACATCCAAGATTACAGTACCTGGTACTCCCAAGCGGTCTCTCATCTAGGTGCTGACCAGGCACTATGTTGCTTAACTTCTGTGATCGTACAGAGCCCGGTGTTTCAACGTGATATGGCCGTAAAACCAAACCATGTGTTGAGAGCGCAACATTTCATTGTGACGGGATAAAGTTCAGAGTTCAATCGCTGTTGATAGTAGCCCGATAGTAGTGAAAGTTACAGACCTGTTTTTTTTTTTCTTTAATGATCTGTTAGAGCTAGATCAAAGGAAAGATCAGCTGACAGACTCTGGTCATCTTTGTTTTGACGGTGCACCCATGAATTGTGGTATCATCTGCATAGATTAAATATTGTCTTTTGTAATGTTATATGACGAACAGGACTACGACACTAAATCTTTCAGTGGTAAAATGAAGAATTGATTCACTTCTGGACGTTGTCAGTTCATATCGGCTGTCGGAATCTTTTTTGAATATAGATCTTTTGCCTGCGCGGATGTAAGAGACTCTCTATTGTTTTCCTCCCGGGAGGGGCACTTGTAGAACTTCTTGACATCCCACACGTGAACATCCTGACCTTGACTGATTCGGCCACCATGTTTGCATGTTGGAAGCGTCCAGACATCACCTAAGGTGCGATTCCACGCCTGGTGGCTACGTTTACCTTCCTGATTAACGTTGTCGTTTATCTTGATCCTCTCATCGAAAACAGAGTGCAAAAGCCTACTTTGGTATCTCCTTGGGTAAGTTCAGTACATATCAAACAGGATCGCACTCTCTTAAACGTGTGTATATATGCGACTGGGGACCGCTCGTGAATCCAAATTTCCACATAAAGTCCTGATATGGATTTGCACGTCCGAATGAATACGACCTCTGCAACGCTTGGCCAGCTTTTGTTCGGGTGCGACAGGTTCGTTTGACGGAGCCGGCTCAACAGATCCCGGTTGGATGCTGCAACAAATATAGGTATTCTACAGAACATATTTATATAATATAAAATCAGCTTCTCTTAGAGCAAAGTTTCCTTATCGATATTAAATTCCATTCTGACCTATGGTATTTCCAGGGATTAATCGTATATATAATTTTTTTTTTTTTTTTTTTGTGATGCGTTTCATCCTTTTTCCAGTTTGTCATATTTTTTTAAAAATACTGTTTGTTGATATAGAACATTATACAAAATTATATATCGTTATATCACTTCTTCTATATACCGTGTCCCTCCTGGAGGTGGGCAATTATGGCTTTCCAAAACTTCCTATCCTTTGTAGCTCTTAACAATATTTGTCTTTTTTGCTACCCCGCATGAATTTGGCAATTGTTCTAATGAGCTCTCTTCCTTAATGTCTCAACCAAATGAATTAAAGGGATTGGCTATTAGGTCCCATTGTTTTATTATTGAAACAGCTAGATGTAACCGTAATTTCTATTCTAATAAAATGCGTTCTTGCCCTTTTCACCGCTGAAACTCTCCCCTGGTGCGTTGCTTCTTAGCCGCCTACAATCTTCAATTATTTAAATGCAACTTCAATTGCCATATTCTGATTTCCTGTATCATGCTCTTTTAAAGACTTCTCGTTATCTTCCATTCCAAGCAAACCCTTGCCTCTTTTTTAATGCCTTGCTTGTGATAAAATGATTTTTTTAAAATTTACACTAGCTCTTTAGGTAGGTTACTCGCATTTTTCACTATGTCACTCTTGCCTTCAATGCATAAGTGTTAAATTTTCCAAGCCTTATTTCCTCATTAAATATCACTGGCCTTCCAAACAGTCTCTTTCTGATTGTAAATGTACCTCTTGTTACCATTTTCCTTAGACCTTGCTCGTTACTTACAAGCCTTGTCTATGATATTCTCAGTAATTACATGCTATATATTTACTTATTTAAGTTTATAAACACATACCTAGATATACTCTCTTCGATGAGACAAATCGCAACGGGATCGCCTATAAATCGATTACGTCACCATCTTGTTCACGAAGGCATCTTATTCTGGCCAGAAACAAAAGGAGACTTTTTGTGTTTCTTTCTTATTAAAAATCGTTTCAAAATCAGAACAACTCCTTTCTTTTTGAATTTTGGCAATTTTTTTTTTATCATCCTTCTTTTTAAAAAGAAATAAAAAAGAGGCATGTGTTGGAGCCGATTGGACTGAGGAATCGGAGAGCCGAGTTCGAATTCGTGTCGAGCTTATTTACATTCTCTTACGTGCTAATACCCTTGGAAAAGATATAAATCCATTTCTTCTCCACCTCGCTGTAGGTAAAAAAAAACTAACTGAGCCCTATAGCCCTAGAATGTTGGCAACCAGTCTTTAAATTCAAACAGGGTCTCAATACCCTAAAAGCGTATATGCATGCGGCTGGAGGCTGCTTATGAATACAAATTACAGCTGAAACTCCTGACATGGATTTGTACGTCCGAGTCAATACGACATCTGATACGCTTGGCTCAAGCGTCTGAGTGAATGCTACAACAGTTACAGGTAGTCTATAGAACATATTTATTTAATGTCAAAAGTTATACCTAAATATACTCTTCGATGCGACAAATTGCAATGTTATCAATGAAAAATAATCGATTGCATTTTCATCTTGAACACAAAGGATTCCATTCTGACAAGAAATAAATGAGAGTCTTTTTTATTATAAACCGTCTCAAACTCAGAATATATTTGGAAAGATTATATTGAATCAATTGCTAGGCTTGCTGCTAGGTTCCCTGTATCATTCTATATTATTTTCTCAACAGAATCTATCTTACATATTTATAAGTCTACCATTCGTCTTTGCTTTGAATATTGCTGCCACATCTGGTCTAGTGCTTCTGCTATATATTTAGAGATTCTTGATAAAATCCAAAGAAGAATCTATCTTACATATTTATCAGTCTACCATTCATCCTTGCATTGAATATTGCTGCCACATCTGGTCTGGTGCTTCTGCTGTATATTTAGAGATTCTTGATAAAATCTAAAGAAGAATCTATCTTACATATTTATAAGTCTACCATTCATCCTTGCTTTGAATATTGCTGCTACATCTGGTCTGGTACTTCTGCTATATATTTAGACATCCCTGATAAAATCCAAAGAAGAATCTATCTTACATATTTATCAGTCTACCATTCATCCTTGCATTGAATATTGCTGCCACATCTGGTCTGGTGCTTCTGCTATATATTTTGAGATTCTTGATAAAATCCAAAGAAGAATCGGCAAGGTTATCGTTCCTGACCAGGCATCTCGGCTTCATTCACTTTCTCACTGTAGCTTCCCCGGGCCTTTTCTATAAATACTTTCATGCTAACTGTTCGGTTGAAATTTCCTCTATGGTACCTAGTCTTTATGAATTTAAGCATACTACTAGAATGACGGCAAGGTCTCATCATATTACAGTTGAAATAGCTAGAGCTAACTGGTAAAATGATATAAAAAAAATGACAATTTCGACAAATAATTTTCCAGGAACATTCTTTTGTAAAAAAAAAAAAAAAAAAAAAAAAAAAAGAAACAAAAAACAACAAAGTTTTGATTTTGAATCATCAAAAAGTGAATTTAATTAAAGATATTTGATTATATGAATCTACAGAGCATGTCACCCAATTCCATCGATTTTATTTGTTATCTCTTTTATCCATGCAATCAACAATGGCGGCTCAGATGAAACTGGTTATTTTCATAAGTCTTTACTTGTATTAGAAATGTTTCACATGTCAGTTTTTAAAAATATTTCCCAAATACTATTATCATTGTCCTCTGTTTTTCACAAAGTCCCTCTTTTCACCTGGCTTCGTAAACAGTCATAACAAAGACACGATTAGAGAGTGCCACCAATACAAGGGAGATAACTCTAGTACAAAAAAAGACATTACAAATAAAAAAGGATATAAATACAAATGGCGTATTATACACACATATATTTACACAACCAATTAAACAAATTATATATATATATATATATATATATATATATATATATATATATATATATATATATATATATATATATATATATATATATATATATATTACGAAATGGACAAAGTCCGACAATTTATTTATTAAAGACATTTTTATGTTTAACGTTCTTTTTATAGATACAAGTATTTAAGTAAATGCTCTGTTTATACTAAACAGTATTAAATAACATTTACCGGCCTGAATGTCCGAGAAATTTTCATTGAAAATTTCAAGGACGAATATTTTCTATGAAAATTTCTCGGACATTCAGGCCGGTAAATGTTATTTAATACTGTTTATTGTAAACAGAGCATTTACTTAAATACTTGTATCTATAAAAAGAACGTTAAACATAAAAATGTCTTTAATAAATATATATATATATACATATATATATATATATATATATATATATATATATTAAAGACATTTTTATGTTTTATATATATATATATATATATATATATATAATTTACACCACCAGTAGGAAATATCGAGGGGATATATATATTTCTCTTATTAAATATTTCGAAATTTCAAAGACGCCAATATGGTGAAATTTATTCATAAATCATCTAGAATTATTGAACTAGCTATATCTGAATTCAACTTGATCGCTGAAAAAGAAAGTTTCGGTAACATACCACCTTTTCTATCTGGAAAAATAATATTAAAACTGGCGCTGGTAAAATTGTTTTACTAAAATGTTATACACTTCTTAACATCTGAATATTCGATTTTAAAAACGCCAATATGCTGAATTTTTTTATCTTAAACTATCCAGAAGTATTATTGAATTTGCAATATCACAATTCAATCAAAAATAAGTTTTTGTAGCATATCATAATCTTTTCTTGCTATGTTAAAATAATATTAAAAGAAATCCTGGTTAAACGTTTTAATAAAGTTATTATTTTTTAACATCTGAATAATATATAGTCATACATTCTATTTTTAAGTATAAGTATTTACTAATTTACTTGGATACACACGCTTTATTTTCTCACTGTAATTGTCTTTGTTTTAACAAATCTCCATATTTACGATTTGTTTTAATATATTTTCCTATGTACAAATTGATTTGTTCACATATATATCTTTAAATTTTAGTGGCTCTTAATTCGTTTTTACATTAACCACAACGTCTTTTTTTTTCTCTTTTTTTTTTTTTTTTTTTTTTTGTTTAAGTAACAATTTTCGCAAGGTAAAGACTTTTTAAAAGGTTTTTTATTTTTCATAATGTCTGTTGAAAGGATCGAAACGTCAAAAATTAAATGAAATAATTTAAATATCCTGCTATTTTACACGAATTCCAGCTTATATATTTCTAGTATCGTAAATTTTAGAAATATTCGAATGCACTAGTTTTTAGATATTGGTGAGGGTGAAGTTCAGCCATTTTCCATGTGGAATAGACTTGCCTTTTAATACGGTATTTGACATCCAGAGTTTTGAATCCGGATTTAAACTTTGACTAAAACCGCCATATATACGTACCTATTGCAGCCACCAAGCAGATTTTAGAATAGAAATTGTTCTTCTGTCAGAGTTAAAAGTGTTTTTGTTTTTTTTTTTTCGTTTTTGTTTTTTTTTTTTCTTCTTTGTACCTGACCTCAAATATATGGCCACAAGTGATTTTCGGAGAAATTGAAGTTTTCGTTTATCCATTCTACAGTCACCATGTATTCTACAGGAATGAAAATTGACGATGTCTTTCTTTTTTAATTTATTTCAGTACTTCAAAGCAAAATAATTAAAAAAACGGTAGCCAAATGAAAATTAAAACATTAACAGCAAAGTTTGTTAAACAAGAAGTTCACTTCCCGCAGCACACAGTTATTTCCAAATTTTTAACGTCTTCCCTCCCGTGTCGCTGTTGGGCAATGATAGCCGCATCAATCTGTCTTACGCATCTTGCCAAAGAGCTCATGTGTGCAGATTCTCTTAGTTTCACCAGTCTCCATCGGCGATTCCTATTATTCGAATCTCCTCCCCCACAAAAAAAGCGACCGTCTCATAATTCGTAAAATACACCTGATGTGGGTGCAGCGCAGCGATTATCGACGCGGAAAGTGGAATCGGCGTGTAGAGTTCAAATTCCAGTTGAGTTCGTTGCATTCACTTTCGCATAAATACCTTTGGGAAAAGCATGAATCTATATTTCCCCAACCCCCACCATTAACCCCGGATTAAATAACTATTGTACAGACTGGGTTCTGTAAGCCTTGGGTAGAAACCAGTCTAGGAGAAAGACAATCCTGAAGTAAAAAATGATTGGGTTGGGGGCTTGCAACTCCACTCATGAATAAAAACCTATTTGCTACAGAAACTTCAGTAGCAAAATATAGCGTGATGTACAGCAGAGCCTACTGGTACTAATAAATAAAAGTAAGAGTTCACCTAAAGAAGATCGTAGAATGGATCGGCTGAGATATTGTGGGGAAAAAATCGCTCGAAGATTGGGTCGAATTGTCCAAAAACCTGTTTTCACAATTATAGACAATGTCAACAGTTGTGTTAAAACTTTAATGAACATTTATTGGGTGTTTTGTTCAAATCCCAAATACACAATACCTGTGTATGTGTTGGAGGGGAGAAGGCATTCTACTGCCTGGCAAAGTCTTTACACCCCACCCTTTGAAATAAGACAATGACACCGAAACATTTTCAAAAGAAAGAAAAAAAGAGTCAATGAAAAATATGAAAAACAGTAGAACAATGTTTTGGGGTTCATCCAGTTTGCAGATTTTTCTTCTTTTTTTTTACGTTTTCAAGTGAAATACATTTTAATGAGTGCCCAAAATCAATCGGTATAGATCGAAATATACTGACTGATCTGTGGATGATTTGACAATCCTTGCCATCGACTTCAGTGCTGTCTGTTAACAATACAAGAAATCACTGTCCTATGTTATGGGTGTTTTCTCTCAGTTAACGTCTGAAACAAGCTGTGGGTTCCCTGTTTCAAACTGTTCAAAGTTTTGAAAGAAGAAAATATGTGGGATTATTTCTATTTCTCATGAAAAAAACGATAAAAATGTTTCTTTTGCTTTCATTTTATTTTTATGCTAATTTTTTCTTTAAAAAAAAAGGATTTTGCCGGTTTTATGATCTTTCGATAATTGATCTTGAATCTCACTTGTCCGTGATTTTTAGAAAGCAATCTGATCCTGTCTGTAAAGTTTGGTTTTCTTTCTGTTGGTCAATGACCCAAACAAAAAAAATAAATAATTTTCCAAGAGATTTGCCCTGAAAAGGTTTTATTGATTCAGTCCGTTTTGTTCTGATAAAGAAAATCAATTCAGTTTACCTATTTTTGACCGATTTTACAAGCACATTTATACAGACTGATGCAAATGTCTCAAACCATATAACACAACGTAATTATGAATATATACTGTCTCAATGATTCGATCTTCGTAATAGTTCTGTAAATTTTAGTTTTATAGTTCGGCTCCAAACGAATTGACACAAGAAGGAATGATGTGTGAAAGACTTGAGATTTTCTAGACAGCCAATTCAGCGCATAAATATCTCCAGAAAGGACAATAAAAAGATACGTCTTTATAATATGAGTCGCAGCTTTCATCTTTCTTGTACTCTACTGATAGGAATTGTCTTAGATTAACCAATTTTTACAAACATGCAAATAAAATCACCATAGAGAATATAAAAGCTACAAGACCAGCAGGATTGCTCACTGGGTTTAAAATTGAACTAACCATATTTATACTAAGGTGGCTACGCTAATATTTTAAAATATGAACGAAAAAGAAGCGTGACCTTATGTTTTTTTTTTTTTTTTTCAATCGGGTGCAAGGTCTTTCGTTTCAGTTCATGCAGACAAGTGTTCAAACCAAATCGACGATATGGCATTTCCAATGCCACATCGTCTATATTTTTGTGAATGTTAAAAACATAAATATTTATTAACAGTATTTCTGTTGACACTTGATTCTTTTTTTTTATACAAACAGAATTATTGTTAGCTTTTTCCCCCATGAATGTTGAAAAATAAAAAAATAATAATTATCACATTTAGTGTTACAAAACAAGAAGCATCTATACGTGTCCAATCATTCAATATTTCTTTAAAATATTTTTCTTTTAATGTATACCGGCAAATTGTATTTTATATTATTAGTTAAAATGGATGGCAAATACTTTAGTCTTAGTTCTTTGAAATTTAACTTCAGTAGAACACTTTACAAAGATACACGTCTTAAAAAAAAGCCGTCGCTTTGCCATTCTGTTACTAATATATATATATATATATATATATATATATATATATATATATATATATATATATTTCTTTTCTTTTTTTTGCATACTTTTTGTTCGATATCATGATTGTTGTAACTTATTTTCGAGTTTAAATTTCTTGCCGTCTCCTGGCAACTCAATATCCGAGCAGCAAATATTCTTCCGTCTTCATGTGTCCGTTCTCATTGGTTCGGAGTCGGAGTTTTCGTCTGACCCATCATATTCAATCGGTTCGATCCCTGTCGGATCAATGTCCATTTCTTTGGGTCGTGCGCGTGACGATGACGTGGGCTCTTCACGTGTGGTACTCGCCGACGCTGAGGTGGCTTCTTCTTCGGCTTTCATTCGCTTATGCTTCGTACGGCGGTTCTGAAACCATACTTTCACCTGCGATAGACAAGAAAAATATATTGAGTATATTTTATCACAGACAGACTTAAAAATCTATTTCATTCTTTTAAGTACATTGTTACTGTCTTTAATTCGTATGCTAATTATAGCTGCACTTTTACATGTTCTCGTCGCCGTGTGGTTACAACATTAACGTACCAAGCATGAGACCCGAGTTCGAATTTCAATAGGTTCCATTTGACAAGAATGTGACTTCTTGATAATATTAGGAAGAAAGAGGTGTGGAACTAGAATAATCTACTTCGGTGGATGAAATAAAGGTTTCAGATCGAAATTCCAATCACCCGACGAAGGCCGGGGCGTACATAGGCCGAAACGTCGTGAATATGGCAACGAAGATAATAACAGTCCGAACAATGTAAATAGTGTAAATAATTACAATACCTCATCCAGAAATATAAACAGATAGATAGATAGATAGATAGATAGATAGATAGATAGATAGATAGATAGATAGATAATAAAATGACTGAGATAGATAGATAGATAGATAGATAGATAGATAGATAGATAGATCACGTATGAACAGGAATCCGCTAAAATGATAGGATAAAGAACAAGTAGGAAACAGATCCCAATCAAACATGTTTTACTTTATTAAAGCTCCGTCAGAGATCCAAGATAGATATGATAGAAAGCAAGGAGATGCAGATTAATGGTATGTTGTGTTTGGTTATTTTTAAGTGGGCAGGTACGTGTCACGTATCTGACCAATAAGAAATAACCAAGAAGAAATGTACGCAACACGTATCTGATAAGAACTAACTAATGTTTGTATGTATGTATGTATTTGCACAAAAATTTGATTCCACAGAACATATATACAGATTTAAATATGTACGAAGACATTTTTGAGAGCTCTTCCGGCTAATACATCATCAGAAGAAACCTTTAGGAAAGTTAACAACCACAACTAAAATTAGAATTTATTTGTGAAATATTTGTTAATAAAACGAGGAAGAAGATAAAAAAAGGGATGGGTGCTTGTGTCTGACCATCCCTGCCCAACCAAGTCAATTTTAAATATACAGGACTCAAGGAAAGACTAAAAACTACCGGTGTCGTGAAGCATTTAATTTTGCGTTCAACCGTGCGTTTGATGACATTTTCAGGATAACCGTTGTCGCAGAAAATGTCATAGATATTCACTATTTCTTGATCAAATTTGCAAGAACCTTTCATCAGCACACGGTGGACCACGGTAGAGATCAGATTTATCTTACGGGACTTGGGGACGAAGGAATTCCATTTGGTGTAAAAATCTGTGAATGTAGTCTTCTGGTAAACACCAGTAATGAGCGACCCTTCTCTCCGTTTAACCAGCATATCCAAAAAGAGTAACGCACGACCACTTCGCACCTCTATAGTGAACTGATGGGAAGAATGAAGGGTATTGAGTTGTGCATGGAAGGCCTCAGCATCACTAATAGAATCAGAGATGAAAAACGTATCGATATATGAGGCAAAATTAAATGCTTCAAGGCACAAAAAGTTAATATTTTACTGGTAAAAGCAGCAAAAAATATAAAAGTTCTACTGGTAATTTCGATAAATATGTGGTGTTTCTACTCTACAATTCTTTTAAATTGCTCCATAATAATTATTCATATCCCTGGCAAAGATCTTAATGACGAATCTGGCTGTGCGAGCATTAGTACTCCAATCTAAAGAATAATGCAGGCAAGTTTTTTTTTTTTTTTTTTGGTCTTGGGAAGGAATGATAAAATGGTAAACGCAACAAACCTGTGTTTCAGTGAGTTTTAAATCTGCAGCAAGCTCCTTGCGTTCTTGCCCAACTACGTAGTGATTCTTCTCAAAGGCTTCTTCTAACTGGAGAAGTTGCGCCGGCGAGAAGGCAGTGCGGATTCTCTTCGGCTTACGGTAAGGTGGCAAAAGAAAGGCTCCATCATGGTTGACTGGAAACAAAAATACATAAATATTAGTGGTTCATGTTAATAAAAATAATTCTAATTGATACACTCACAGTAATAAAATAAAGGAAAATATTATGCGTGTTTGTGAGTTATGCTTTCTAACCTTCTTGTATAGTTCAATGTAAATGCAAGGCAATAAAGTCACTAAGACACAAGGGTTACTGAGTGTGAGAGAATATAAGAAAAAGAAAAACGATATTAAGGAGAGAGAACTATAAAAAAAAGAAAAATTAAGAAGACAGGAGATAACGATTGACATTACATTTAAATATTTGAAGATCAAAGATAATAAAGCCACTAAGACACAAGGGTTATTGAGTGTGA
>OZ010609.1:33949240-33984240 GCA_963932145.1 Acanthosepion lycidas | reverse complement strand
TTCATATCTTCGCTGTTTCTTCCGCTCTGCTGTAATATATTTGCATATATTATGTGTATATATAGAACTTTAAAATGTGTTTTAACGCCATAAAATTTATTTAAATTAATAAAAATGTGGGATTAAAAATAATTTTATTGATCCTTCATATATATATATAAAATAGCTGGCCACTCGTATTCGAGGATACCCGACTACTATGGCGGCTAGCCAATCCTTATTGCAGACGCTAGCTCAGGCACCTTTGTGTTTGCTCAACACCCACAGAGTCCACCTTTGGTTTATACTGCAACTATACTGAGCAGACCTTAGTTACAGTTTCTGTGAGAGAGCGTATTATCTAGCATGATCAACAATTTAAAAAAGGCCAGCACACTCAAACCTGGGCCACGATGACTTGTGACTTCGTGCTAGCACAGCTATCAACGGCATCAAGTGTTTCGTCTACTCAATTTCACTCACACGGTTTGGGTCTAACGGTGGTATGGTTTTCAGGTACTTTCCAAAGGTGCCGCACGCTGGGATCAACTTCGATCCAGTCCGATAACATCAAGAAGCGCCTTCCTGATAAATCGGCAATAGTGAGATTCGAAGCCGCGTCTCATGGTCAGAAATCGAAGTATATATATATATATATATATATATATATATATATATATATATAACATCAAACGTCTTTTTTTTTTTATATAATCGTATTTGAGTAGAACGTCTCTTTCTCTTTCTTTTTTTTTAATCAGTGTTTATGTTGTCTACCGATCTGCGTACGCCAGAAAACTTAATAGAGAAAATGTGCCCTGCGGCTGGATTCGAACCTACGATCCTCTTTGTAAGATGAACCGACGTCTGATCAGGCGTATTTGACTGCTCCGTTACTGAGATTGATTGATTCGTTTTCTACGTTTTTTCAACTCTTTACAGGTTATTTAAAGCCGGAATATTTTTTTTACATTATGAGAAACATTTTTCGGAGATAATAAAAGTCTTATATGACACAAATCTTACTAATTAACAAACCTATAGTTGGGGAAGGAAGTGCTGGTTTCATACCTTTCCCAAATGATTTTTGTGCGTAAGTGAATATAGCGAATCCTACGGGAATTGAAACGGGGATCTTCGATTAACAATTCCGAGCCATCATACAAGCTTACAGCACCTGATATCTTGAAATGGCCACCCATCTAGGTACTAACCAGACTCGAAGCTTAACTTCATTTGGGAACCGGTGTTTCAACGTGATATGTCCGTAAGCTCGGAGAGCTTTACAATGTGTCTTATACACACACATTGTGACGCTTGGTGCGTCTAAAATTAATTTCCAGTAATACAATAAAGTAAAAACAGTTAAAAATAAAAGGAAAACTATTACAAAATGTATAAAAATGCTTATGAAAGCTGAAAAACAACTTTGAATGAGTTAAAATAAGGATTCAGTAGTAATAATACAACAAACGTTTTGGTCACTTTGCAGCAAAGAGGAAATAAAATTGGCGGATACAGATAGATATAAATGAATAACCGATGGAATGAAAATCCTAGTCTTTATATTCCCATAGACGCTGAGCCATTAAAAATAGCCGTTGTTAGATTAGTTAGGATTCGAAACTGATATGCATTGATGTGAGATTGTAAATACCGATACATGTTCTACATTCACCTCTTCATCTAATGTTTCATCGTCATAATTTACGGCGTTTATTTATGATCATGTTAATGCTTATACGAAACAGTAGGCAGGCGGTTTCGTATCACCCTTGATTATAGAGTGTGACCTGTTTAATATGTAGTCATTTGTAATTCACTGAGCGAAGACCGAGAAAGCAGAAGAAATACAGGTAATAAAGGAAGACGGCCAACAAAAGAGAATAACGGAACGAAAGCAAGACTGACAGTAAAGCTGGAATGATGGTGGGAATTTAAAAAAAAAAAGACTATATATATATATATATATATATATATATATATATATATATATATATATATATAAATAGATAGGTATATATAGAGACAGATAAATTGATATAGAGATATATAATATGTATAAATATATATATATATATATATATATATAGATAGATAGATAGATAGATACACACAGACACAGACACACACATATATATATATATATATATATATATATATATATATATATATATATATATGAATAAAAATGACAATAGGAAAACTAGTAATTGCTGACGCGTTTCGTCCAATGTGGACTTTATCAAAGCAAAATACGAAATGAATTTAATTGAACAAGGTAACTAATAAAAACAAAAACAAAATGTTCCTAGCAATTAGAATGTAGAGAATGGCTATTTTCGTATTGTTAACTGAAAATAACGTCAGTATTTGTCACGTGTGGAGAATATTGTCATTATATCCGTGTTGATGTATTCAACCATTTTCTTTTGATTTTGTGAATCTGTTGTGTATATTTGTTTGTAAGAGAAGTAATTTTGCTAAGAAAGCTGAAATGGGGAAAAAACCTGAGCGTTGATTAATATTTGGGTAATTTTCTATGGCGGCACTCTCTAGAATTTTCCTTCTCAGTGAGTTATTTTCTTTTTTTATGAGTGTAGCATTTCTAAAATCAAAATTATGGTTGAATTTATTTCTATGTATGACTAGTGCATTAGCTAAATTGTTTTTTGTGAGGTCTCTTTTGTGCTCATAAATGCGTTTTTTAAAACTTCTACTTGTTTCTCCAATATATTGCGAGGAACAGTTTTTGCAATTTATTTTTATAAATGTTTGCTTCAGAAATATTATTGCTATTAATGTTTGAAGATCTTAGTATATCCATAATGGTTTTGGAAGTGTCTGTGATAGGTTATTCTGGATAGTGGACGTGACAGAGTTGTCGGTAGTATATATGTTGTACTTGGGAAATAAAAGTGATTCTCAAATTTACAGCGCATTTCTTGCCTTATTTAATTGTAATATACGGAAAAATATTCGTGAATATGAAAGGATTATGATAAAAATATGCAGACATGTCTGCAATTTATTCAATCAGAGAATGTGCTGCCTAAATACACACACACACACACACACACACATATATATATATATATATATATATATATATATAGAGAGAGAGAGAGAGAGAAATAGATACAGTATGCGATGGGTAAATTTCGGTATTTTTTATTTTTAATTTCGCGCATTTACTGCAGACGGTCGGGTAGCTGTCTACCTCCACATACGAGACTCTGCCCTTTGGCCCAGCCTCGTCTAGAGAAGTTGACAGGCAGAGTATTGGCAAACACAGACGTTTTGATCTCTCCCACTTTCCGTTCTCATATTTGTCCACGTGCGGACGAGTCCACCGCGTCGTTCGGGCTACAACATACATATATATACATATATTTATATTTTCATAGGAAATGACATTGTCTAGTGTGTATAATATATATCCATTAACATCCGTTCTTGTTTAACGTCTGCGCTACAATTGACTACCAATCTACAGGTTATGACCCATTCATGGAAAATAATTTCTAAATTTTTGCTTCTTGCTTAGTTTAAATTTAACGTAGGCTATATTCGATTGGCTGATCTGAGTAAAGCCCACAAATCTTATAACCTCTAATTTTTCGTAAAAAGAGGTTGTATTTTGCTTTTAAATCTAAATAAATCGTTCACTTCCCAGTAATTTAGAATAGCCTGATGAGATGCATGGATACGCATCGAAACACGACTTCAATTGTGTAGCGATTTTGACGTGTTTTCGGTGTAATATCCTAAAATATATATTCATATATATATATATATATATATATATATATATATATATATATATAGGGAGAGAGAGATAGACAGACAGGCAAACAGGCAGACAGAGACAGAGAGAAAGTGGGGTAGAGAGGAATAAGTTTGAAAAGAAATACAATTTAAACGTATCGTAAAGAAATAAAAAGATAGAAAAAGAAGAGAATGATGACAAAAACTCAAGAAACAAGAAAAAAAAAATGTAAATCACAAATAAGAAAAATAGAAAGGAGATCAAAAAGACAAAATTGATCACAAAATTAATGAAAAATATAGACAAAAAATAAAATAACATAAAAGAAGCCGAAATAGAAAAAAAAAACAAAACAAACGAAAAGAAAAGAAAAGAGGTGATGGTCCGAACAGACACAGATGGGCGTGTTATATTTACCTGCATTTTATAATCCATCAAATGTCTTTCTTTTTTGTCTCATAATTCAAGGACACTTGTAACTAAGGTCGCCATATTTTCCTTGTTTATTATTGAAGAACGGTCTTACTATTTCTTTTTTTTTTTTTTTTAATTTCCCTAGCTCACAGTTTAAATCCTAATGCACCCTAACTGGTTCCCTTATATCTAAATGTTATATTTTTAACAATGTTAGATAAACAATTAGTAGTTATCTTTAAATATTATCGCGGAAAAAAAATAGACACCTGAGAAAAAAAAATTATGAAAAGTATAATTAATTAATTTTATGATCATTTTCTTACGAATCGGAAGTTGAAAGAATGATTTTGTTTGTTTTGTTTTACGGGATATCAACTTCAATGGGTTATTTAATGCTAACAAGATTTTTATTGCTGGTAATATTTTTTTTTCAAAAAAGTGTTGCTGGTAATATTTTTTTAAATGTATTGCTGGTAATAATAATTTTTCGAAAAATGTATTTCTGGTAATCTTTTTAAAAATATGTATTGCTGGTATAAATATATATATTGCTGGTATTTTTACAATAAAAACCTATCTTCACACTTTCAGAATGTTTTGACCCCAGTTCAGGATTAACTATTTGCCCATAGCTGGGGCCCTAACGGGTGCTACCGCGCCGAGTCAGGGTGGATCTGGAAACATCAGCAATTAAGTGGTGGTTTCACACTTCTCAAAACATCATGATCAGAGTCCTTGCTGCCGGATGTAGTTTATCATCATACCCAGGACGATTGAAAGAATGGAAAACAATATGATATAAATATTATTTGTAGATTTAAAGCAGAAGAGAAAATATTTGCGTTTAAATATATCATTGGCTTTCATCATTATATGTTCTAGATATGTCTAGTGTATTTTTTCTAAGTATAAGAGTAATTTTTGTTTCTATTTTCTTTAATGCATCTACATTTCCCTTTTTGGCATTTTTCAGTTGATATACGTTGGAATTTCGAATGAAACCCTTTATTTAGTCCATGGAGATAGATTGTTCTAATTTTATGTGCCATGCCTTTGAAAGGGATATCACAGTATCAGTTAAGTCCGTTTAGTAACTCAATATTCCAAGTTTTTTTTTTTGTTTTTTGTTTTTTTGTTCCCTCGGCTTTGGGTCAAGTCACTTTTTAGATTACTTCAGCCAACGTTTTATCCCCTGGGTCATGTGTCTTTGGAGACTCATTACTTATATGTTAAGTCTATAGCATTCGCAGCATCCTTGTGTAGAGCCACCTTTCCTTTGCTTCAAGTATCTTCTTCATCTGCGAGTGGATTGTCCAACATTCACTGCCATATAGAACTATCAATACTATATAAAAGTTCAGCACTTTTTTCTTCGTTTCTAACGAATTTTTTCCGTTTCCTAATACTTTGCTTAGTTTTTGGAAAACACCTTTCTCTCACCGATCGCAATTTCTGCAGCGATAACGACTACACTGCTCGCACAAGTACCCCGAATAAGTCATAGAACATTTTTTCATATTTTACTGACTCAAAAATATATATTATTTGTATTGTTGGATAAAACAACTACTTTCATCTAATGCCTAATTTGGCAATATCCATACGGACAACAATATATTAAATTACTATTATATATTCAGCGAGCATTGGAAGAATTAATCGGTATGTGTTCAACGGTATCGCTAGATCTATGCATATGTCAGGAGGCAGATCAATGTGCCAATCTTATAAATGCGATATTAATCGGATGTAAACTAAATAAGACATTACACCTGTCATTTATTTATTGGTTATTTCAGTGATCGATCCTTTGTTAATGGGGAAAGAGAAATACATATATTCTACGTCATGTTAGCTTACAAAAAGGTAGATTTTCTTAAGGAACAGGAAAGAGAACATTATTTTTCCCAAAATAGAAAGAGGTGTCTTCTCACCGGATTTCTTCAACCTTTACAGCTAGGCGATGCTGAGAGCATTAGAAAGCCTATCAGGATTCATTGCTGGCGTCCACAGTTGTAATACGAAAATATATGCAAATGGCAGCGTTGATAGCAGACACAGAAAGGAAACTACAGGAACTCCTACTTTGGTCTGAATTCCTGGAATGATGAGTTATCAATATTTACATTAATTACAGACAGATTAATAACACCATCATTGTTATTATCACGATGTCTGTCTATCCTGGTAATATTCAGGCTTATGGTTTGGTTTGTAAATACTGTATCACAGTAATTAAGTGTTCAGTCTATCCTTGAGTAAAGTAATGGCGGCAAGGCGAGCAATAACAGTCATATTTAAAAAAAAAAAAGAAAAAGAAGTCTGAGCAGTGCTTCCTTTTTAAAATATATATTTTTAAAAGAGAAAAAACAAATATGTCTTCTCACTAGACTTATTCAACCTATACAGTGAGGTGATTCTGAAGTTCTAATAGAATTCGTTACTGGCGGCCAGTTTTAATACTGTAATATATGCAGATGTCAGCGTTGATAGCAGACACAGATAGGAAACTAAACGAGTTACAGAAGGTGGTAAAGGAAAGCGAGAAGAAAGGACTAAATATCAATAGTCATATATGACAGAATGTAGGGTTGTTAGTCCAACATGCGAATTACAAATTGAAAACCCAATATCTAGCAAGTACAATAATTTAAGTATCTGAGAAGTGTTTTAACAAAGGACGGAAAATGCGATATTAAAAACTTAAGGTGCATTGAGATAGCGAAAAGTGTCTTCCAAAAGCTAAGCAAAGCATGAAGGAACGGGAAAATCTCTTTAGAAACAAAGAAGGAAGTACTGAAGTGTTGTGCAATATCAGTCCTTCTATATGCCAGTGAATTCTGGACAATCTCCTCACAGCAACAGAAATGTCGTTCTACTAAATGATGCTGAGAGTCCCATGGAGAGTTGAAATTTCTAGGGCGCATGACAAGGAAAGTGGGCTTAGAAAAGTTGACACTGACAGGACAAGATATACAGATGAAACTGGAATTAAAAAGATGGCGAGAAGGAAAAATCCCATATCGTTTAGAATTCCATGGATGGAGCGCGCAAGTTTTAAGGAAAATGGAAAGAATCAGAAAGAGACAATCACTTGAACACATAAAGAGGAAGGTGATCTTAGAGAATTTGATACTCACAAGGCATATCGAGGCGAGAGCCACAGAAGAAGGCATCTATCTTAGGAGCTTGTGTGATTGGAGAGCGGAAAAGGGGTTGGGAAGCTTGACAAATGGACAAAGTTTGTTATGGGCTACAAGGAATAGGATGTTGTGTAGAGCTTTAATCGCCCACGTTCTGAAGAGTCATGTCAGTTAAAAAAAAGATTCAGTTATTAGTTTGTAATCAAGAGCGTTGAAAATGTCTATCCTCAGCCAATAAAAAGATTACTCAGAAGCTCTTCATGGTGGGATAATTAACAGTAGGTTAACAGAAAAAAACGATACCTAAAATTTAAAATTAATTTTTATAAATGAAAATCTTTCTCGAATTTTTTATTTTACGATATAATTCTCATTATTAAAAAATCTCCCTAAAATAAAATGTACTTTTCTGAAACTTTATTTGTGGAATATTAGCTGACTTAATGTATAATTTATCCGATTTAAAACAAACATTATTTACTTGAAGTTTAAAATATCGCAGAAATGCATTTTTTAACCCGATAGTAGTTGTTGTTTTTTTTAACCGACCATAGTTCTAATGACAGCTTGATGATAGGCCTAATGTTCTACGGAGATTTTATCTGTAAAGCATAATTGAAGAAAATGACCTAAGAAACTTTTTTATTTAATTTTTAAGTACTCATTAATGATAAAATTTAGAAAAATATTCTTCTTAATCTAATGTTTTATTGAATTTTAGAAATTTTGGCTTGAAATTTACTATAGTCATCGCTCTTATTTTCTAATAATGTCGTTTAATGTCCGTACTTACAAAAATGGTACGTTTATATGCTAATAATTTTCATGACAACTGCCCTGATGAGTTTTTTCCACTGGTGCCCCGACAACATGAATTTAAGCCTGCCACTAGATTGGCACGTTGGTCCCAACCAGTTTACTGTTGAAATAGCAAAATACAACCGCCACTTCTACTCCAGTGGTTTCTTTTCTTGGACTTCCCACCTGTGGAAATCCTTTTTTTTTATTCACTTGCTTCCTTGATAAATACAATCTTCAAAAATTTAAATGAAACGTCAATCGCCATTTTCTGTCTTCTTGAATCCTTTTCATTTTTTGTTCTTTCCTTAACCTGCCTATACTCAGTTTTCTTTTTCCCTTCTTGTAACCCCTTTGCGTACTAGTGGTATTCCCGCCTTACTTGGGGGTCAAATAATAAAAAAAAAGAATTCAAAATTATTTTTTCAATATTGGAGTTTGAAAATTTGTTAATTTAACAGTCTGATTTACCATAATATTGCTACAATATTGCGTCTCTGTCTTTGGGCAGAGTGCACTCAGGGCGCGGCTCCATCAAAGGACAGACTCGCAACTGAGGAAAATTATACTGAGAGGGAGAGATCGGTGCTCGCACCGAGGCTAGCGGTTGAGGGTCTCGGGGAATTTTTGTTCCTAGGCCGGGTGTACGCGATCGAGCTCCCACATTAAACCGACATTGTGTCACAACCTGACCTCGTCGGGTGGTAAGTAAATACAAAAACAAATATTGCTACAATATTGAGTTTCGTTACATACTCAACTATTGTAGCCTTGTGCCAGATTAGCTGCGCCTAGTAAACGTCTATAGTAAAACGATTAGTAATCTTTGTAGACCTTAAGGACTCTAGATTCATGCTTTGTCACTATGAACGCTCTTTCGATACGAGTAGTTGCTTGATGGTGCGAAAGTTCTTTTTCTTTGCCGGGCTGGAAATGCTGATGTGAGACCTGAGAAAAAGCTAGTTATGGTCGTGGAGCAGTATGTGGGCGATAATAGCATGAAATAGCGAACAGGATTGTGTGATGTTCAAATGTGAGGCGATTTAAGAGGTTAAGGAAGGAGATGCAGGGTGGCCGACTCAAATAGCAAACATGACTGGACATGCCGATCATCGTCAGTCTATGTAAACAGAACTGGGTAAATGTTACACTAACTGCATTTAGACACTGAAAATAGCTTGGGCGTAGAATATAGACGAAAAACAATCCGCTTGTGCGTGTGTTCCTCAGAAGAGAAAGCTTTGCATTTATATTAATGTACTGTAAATAGAAAATTCAATTGTCCGATCACGAAACTGCAGTATGAATATATTTGCATTTTGGTGTAAATGCTATGAAAAGAACAAGATTTTTAAAATTCTAGGAAGAGATATGCCAATAATCTTAGTGGTGCGACCATCAATATGCCAAATTTCTGTGTGTAAAACTTACCGTTGAATTAAAATAATGCTTATGTAATGAGCCGGTACATTTTTATACATCAGGGACAGAAGACGAAAGCATTTTACCACTGGTGTATGTAAAAGTACCTGAGAAATTAGCTAGAAACAAATATCACTTATATATTTATATTTACTCGGTAGATTGGATTCATTATTCAATAGTAAAGAAAGAGATCTATGCACCCCTGTTCTCAAGTGGAACTCGTACACACTGAGCATCGCCAAGGATGAAGGCAAAATGGTCGGCTCCCGGTACCGCTCCAGTAAGTATTTCACTCCGCGCGCCATCATTTAACTTTAAATGTGCCAGTTCGAGCCAGAAATGGAGTACTGTTGTCTTATTCGGACAGGAGCTGCCCTGACCTTACTCTGCAGCCTCCATAGTCCAAAAGAGCGACCGGACTAATTTCAACTTGGAACTAATTTCAACTCAGAACTAATTTCAACTCGATTTAAAATCAAAGTTATCAATTTCTGTGAATTCCTAAACAAAATGCAATGAGTTGGTGTGATTTCTTTTTTAAATTTATCATTAGATAATTCAGAATTCATCTTTTCTGCAACTTTCATTAATTAGTTTCGAGTTGAAATTAATTCTGTGTAAAAATATGTTAAAATACCCAATATATATATATATATATATATATATATATATATATGTAAACACACACAAACATATATATATATATACGTCTGTGTGTGTTTACTTATATATATATATTTATTTATGCTAACACACACAAATATATATATCTGTAAACATACACAAACATACACATATATATATATATATATGAGTCACGTCTGAGTCGAGTTCGAATTCCAGCCGGATCCATTACATTCACTTACGAAGACCCTTAGGGTAGGTATGAATCCCCTTCTCCTTCCCCTTTTCTTGGGTGGCAACCGTCCTGGAGAACTACTACGACCCTAATGGTTCACGGGATTTGTGATGTGTGTGTGTGCATGTAAAAATTCAGACAGGTTATATCTGTAAAAGTATACTATGAATAAATCCTCTCACATTTGCCGTGATAAAGTCTCTTAGTGGACGAAACGCGTTGACTAAGATAAGTTTTTCTTTTATCTTTATAGATAGATAGATAGATAGATAGATAGATAGATAGATAGATAGATACACCTAGTGAGCCAGAAAAAACTAGGAGGTGTATCTAGGTCTGCTCTACGGTTGTATTGAGCTCTTTTGTTAGTTAGTTGTTTACTCGTATCGGGGTTTTTTCTTTGGAATTGTGCGATTTTTTTTCAACAAACTTCCTTGTTTGTAGCTGTTTCTTTTTTTAAAACCTTTTTTTCCCCTCGAAATTGACTTGATTATTGGCAAATCAAAAATTCGAGGGTTTTTCGAAACGAGTATAGGTATCTATATTTGTATATATATATATATATATATATATATATATATATATATATATATATATGTGTGTGTGTGTGTGTGTGTGTGTGTAGATAGATATAAAGATATGAGAGAAATATGATTTATAAACTTGATATATCGGGCTAATAGTAATTGTCTTGCAGTTAAGTTAAATAAGTCGTGTCCCTTCAGGACGTTGGCGATCATGCCTCTCCACAATTTCCTGTCCTTTGTGGCGCTTAATAAATTTTGTCTTTTTGTGATCTCTCTTATACCTGGTTACACCATCCATTTACACAAGTGTGTGAGATAAGTTATGTGCTTGCCTATATATCGGAGATGAAGTATTGTTATTATTTACATTCTTCGGTCTGTTGTCCTCATCTTCATTGTCATATGCACAACGTTTCAGCCGTTGTACGCTCCGGCCTTCTTCAAGTGATATTTATTGGGATTTGGAATCTACCACCATGGACTAAATAAAGTGTTCGTTTCGAAATTCCAAGAAATATCAACTAAGAATGACCGGAGCATACAACGGCCGAAACGTCGTGAATATGGCAATAAATGTAAATAGTCCGAATAATGTGAACAGTGTAAATAAGTTATGCGTTGTTCTCCTCTGTGTTTCTTGCCTTCAATCTTTCTTGTGAGTATCAAAATTTCCAAACACTCTTTCCTCATTATGTGCCCTAGAAATGTCTACTGTCTTTTGCTGACGTTAAGTGTTAGGTTGGTGCAAAAATAATGTCGTTTTCTCGCATAGTAACATATGCGAGAAAACGACACTGTTTTTGCACCAACCTAATATGTGCCATTTTTGTTTCCATCTTTAAAACTTCGTCGTTGTTCACATGTTCAGTCCATGGTATTCTCAGTATCATTCTGTGGAACTACATCTCTGTTGCGGTTAGTCTCTTCATCATCTGGGAGAAAATTGTCCAGTATTCACTTCGATATATAAGTACTCATGTTACATAACATTTCAGTACTCTTTTCATTGTATCTAAAGGATTTTTTTTTAATTCTTTCTTAATACCTTTGGAAAGCAGTTTTCGCCATGCCAATGTACTTACGGATTTCAGTGTCACACTTACCGTCTTGTGTTAAAATACTTCCCAAGATATTTAAATTGTTGTACGTGCCTGACCCCCACCTATATGATGGTTAAATATATCAGATAATGACTTTGTAACAATATAAAAGTGATCCATCACTTTTTGCCCCCGTATCCGTAATTCAGTAGCTAAACAACAATAGATATTAATACGTAACGTTTGTTATTTTAATCGATCATGATGTATTAAGTTGTCACACCTGAAATGACTCATTTTTGGGTTGGCTGTTGATCCGATCGTCTATCGAAATAACCTCTTAATATATATAAAAAATCTTGACTTATTCCAGATTCTTTTTCTTTCGAAATAATGTTTCTTTCAATATATTGTTACTCATAAGCCCAATGAAAATGATTACAATGAAACAATGTCGAGTAACCATATTGTATGAGTACAAACTGGGAAAAAGAACTATTTTGGGATAGAATCCTTATATCCACCGAGAAATCTTTGACGACAGTAAGATTTTAGACTAGTGGTTAGATGCAAGTGAATCACCAAAATAATGCACAAAACCTCCAGTACTTCCTCAAAAGTTAATGGTTACTGTATGGGGGTCTTTCAAAGGGGTTATTTATTATTCATTCTTGCCTCAAGGAGAAACACTAATAGCAACCTCGAATTGCTGAAAAATTGAAAACTGAAAATAAAACATTCTAGACTTGTGAATAAGGGTGGCTAAATTTTGCTGCACAACACATGTCCGCACGCTTCTCAAACAACTGTCCAAAATCTACATAGCCTGAATTATGAAATTTTGACTTATCCTCCATATTAACCTGATATCTCCCCTACTGATTATCATTTACTTAAGCACTTTGAGCGTTTCATAGGCAATAAAAAATTTTCCAATGAGGAAATGGTAATCGAATCATTTGAACTGTTTATCACATCAAAGGATGAGAATTATTTTAAAGATGGGATCAAGAATTTACAGGTACATTGGAGAACAGTTATTCATCAACATGGCGCCTATTTCAGCTAAATAAATTCAGAAAGGTTTTATTCATTTCCTATAAAGTTTCGTCATTTCGTCTATGACACCCTAATAGATAATCGCAGAAATCGATTGTACCAAGCAACATTGATTACAAATTATCTTTCATTCTTTCTTCTTCGACCTCCACTCCCTGATTCTTCAATACATGTTTTTATTCATCTCTTTCTTCTATTCCATTGTAAATATCTTAAATATATTTCTTCCTTGCTTTCGTTTCTATTCGCACATATTTCATTTCATGCTATTTTTTTAAATCAGTTTTCATTATTTTCTCTCCACTTTGGTTATTTAAATCATTTTTACCTTTCATTTTATTCTAAATCCTTTATTCTCTTTTTCCATTTCATTCATTTATTCGGTCTTCCATCTTACGATCTCCAACCAATAGAAACATAATTACCGACGCCATATTGCAATTTAATAAAGCAAGAATAAAAATTAAAAAGTAGCCCCCGTCAAGTTCTCATTATCCCTCGGCTCGATTGTATATTACGACTGATCTACGACTGCCCAGTATATTGGTGTTATTGTCAACATGTACCGAGTAAGAGCCGCTGACATAAGACGACGACAACAACGGAGTGGACGGGGGCTAGATTAAGGTTGTGGGCAGTTTAAGGTTGTGTTGATGGTGCATTGCATTTGGTGACTGCAGAAGCTGACAAAAGAGACGCAGAAGCTGAAAATGACACACTGACAAAAGCGTCAGATGGACAAAGACAGAAGAAAGTATTATATAGGCATTTAAAAATATAAGTTTGCATGAAAACGTTAATAGATAAAGAAAGTGGAAAAGAAAAGAATGGGAGAAGTATGAGAAACATTGAAAGGAAGTTTAAAAGCGAAAGGGGATATAGAAGAAGTGGAGAGTAGAGAGAGGAGACAAAGTAAAAGAGAAAAGAAAGAAAAGAGTAAAGAGAGGAGAGAGGGAGCAATTAATGAATATGACATAGGCGATAGAGAGAGGAAATGGAAAAAAGAGAGGATACAAAAAAGATATACTGGAAAGGAAAGGGTTAAGAGAGGAAGGAAATACAGTGGGAGGAAAGTTTGAAGAGAGAGAGAGAGAGAGAGAGAGAGAGAGAGGAAAGACTGAATAGTGAAGAAACAACACAGAAGGGAAATACTGGAGAGAAAGAGACAAGAGAGAGAGAGGTAAATATTGGAGAGAAAAAAACAGAGTGGAGAGAGAATAGACGGGAGAGAGAGAAAGAAAGAGGAATGACTGGAAAGAGAAGAGGCGGGAGAGAAAAGGGGATGATAGGAGTGAGATAGAAATGACTGGAGAGAGAAAAGACGGAAGAGAGAGAGAGGTGAATGACTGGAGAGAGAAGATACGAAAGAGAGAAGAAACAGAGTAGAAAAGAATGAAGAAAGAGAGAAGGAATGACTTGGTCAGGGGGAGAGATGGGAAAGAGAGAAATGATTGGAAGGAGAAAAGAGGGGGAATGACTGGAGAGGGAAGAGACGGGAGAAAGAGTGGAATGACGTGAGAAAGAGTGAAAATATTGGAGAGAGAAAAAGGGAAAGAATGAAGAGACTGGAGAGTGAGGGGAGTAATTGGAGAGAAAATAGACAAACAAGTGGGGGAGAGTCAGGAGAAACAGAGAAATTACTAGAGAGAAAATAGACGGGAGAGAGAATATACGAGAGAGAGATAATGGAAGTGAGAGGGGATGATAGATGAGAGAAGAAACAGGATAGGGAAGGGAATGACGGGAGAGAGAGGGAATGACTGTGGAGAGGAGACGGGAAAGAGAAAGGAATGACTGGTGCGGGAAGAGACGAGAGAAAGCGGGAATGACAGGAGAGAGAGGAGAACTACTGGGGAGAGAAAAAAAGGAAGAAAGAAGAGACTAGAGAGTGAGGAGAGTGACTGGAGAGAAAAGAGATGGTAGATGCGGGACAGAGAGAGAAATGACTGGAGAGAGAAGAGACGAGAGAGACGGGAGAAAAATGACTAGAGAGAGAAGAGGCGGCGGAGAGTGGGGAATAACTGGAGAGAAACGAGGCAGGTGAGAGATGGTAATGACTGGAGAGGGAAGAGACGGAAGAGAGAGATATGAATGACTGGAGAGGGGAGGGAAAGAGAGAGAGAAAAAAAACTGGGAGTGTAGAATGGAGAGGGATTAGCCGAAAGTGAGAAGATGGACGGAGAAAGAAGAGATGAGAGAGAAAAAATATTGTAAAAACAAAAGACGAAATGAGGAGGAAAGTCTGGAGAGAGAAGAGACGAGCCTTGTACTATAGGAACATTACTATAAAAATATCTCTTCCGTTCATGTTATTCCTTGTGTTTTCTTAAACTATTCTTGTAATATGGCTGTTCATTTTTGCCTCCCATTCGCTCAAATTTAGGGTTCAGTTATCTTGGGTTAGAAAACCAGCGTTATCAAATTAAGCGCAAGTTTTAATTTTCAAGAATCAAACGGTTGCTTCGTAAGAGTGTGCTTCTGGCATTTTTAATAAGATCGAAAAACAAGCTTGCATTGCTCAAAATTAACAATAGCCTCGATTTAATTTATGTATATATATATATATATATATATATATATATATATATATATATATATATATATATATATATGTGTGTGTGTGTGTGTGTGTGTGTGTGTGTTTATAAATATATATATAAAATCCTTTAATATATATATATATATATATACACACAGATATATGTATGTCTGTAAACACACACACATAAATATATGTAAATACACGCACGCATATATGTAAAACATACACATGTATGTAAAAACAAACACACACATATGTAAACACGCGTATACAGACACACACGCACATATATATATAAATACACGCACCCAAATATGTAAAAAGACACACATATATATATGTAAACGCACACAAACATATGTAAACACACACACACACACACATACATACATACATACATACATACATATATATATATATATATATATATATATATATATATATATATATATACACACACGCACGTGTGTGTATATGTATATAGCTATAAATATACGCATTACATATATATACAGGGTGTAACAAAAATACTTTTACAAACTTTGAAGGTGGTTTCCTCGTACCAAAGCAAAATCAAAAGTTCTTGTAAACCTGTCTGCAAATCCTTCGTTTTTGAGTTATGAAGTTTAACGTTTACGGTAGACGCTATTAAATGTACAATCCAAGATTAAATCCAAAAATATTTTTACAAAGTTTGGGAGGGGGTTTCTGACAGAAAACAAGATGAAGTGTCCATATAAACGTATGTCCAAAAGGCCATCTTCCTCCCTCAAAACAACAACTCATAACAGATGTTCAAAATGGACTGCGCTTCCTTCTGCACCCGCATGCACACATTTTATTATTTCTCCTGTTCGATCACCACGAAACTTGCAGTTGCACATACATTATATATATATATATATATATATATATATATATATATATATATATATATATGCCATACATTATATATATATATATATATATATATATAATTATTTAAAAATATGATTCCATCACGCTACATAAGAGTTCTCATGTTTCAAAACAAAACAAGAGCCGAATATATAATTATTTGAATTAGTACTTTAATTCTATTTAATTCAAATAATTATATTGATGTTTTCGGCTCTTGTTTCGAAACATGAGAACTCTTATATAGCGTGTTGAAATCATATTTTTAAATAATTATATTTATGATCTACTTTTGTATTGAGCACTATTTTTAAAAAAATAATAACAAAAATACTAAAGAACTTTGGATTATTTACCTAACGAGTTCTTTCCTATTTTCTATATATTTTTCACACACACACACACACACACACACACACATATATATATATGATAACGCTGGAAGTGTGATCGAAATAATATCCCTGTAGACAGCTCTTGTAAGACGTGATGCGAGAAAATATGGATCTACCAGACAGTCACCCACAATTTCAGCCCACACCGTAAACTGATGCTGGTGTCTAGCCTCTACTTTACCGTGGATATTCCGATCCGCCCACAAATTTTGGTTGTTCAAATTTGTTATCCCATCTTTTCCAAATGTTGTCTTATCCGTAAACAAGTCTAAAGCGACAATCAACGGATCAGAACGTGCAATAAACCATCAACAAAACTTCTCCCATGGTGAGTGGTCAGTATGCGAAAGACGTTGTACACGTTTCAGAAGTACACCCCCACTCTCGGTGCGGCAATATGAGATGCACGACATTCTCAGGACATTAGATGTATGCTTATACCTGGATTGTCTCTGACAACCTGTAGAATGTGTTCTTCGTGATCAGGCGTAAAAACGGATTTCGGTCTTCTTCGATTCCATAGTTTGTGGTGCCACGGATCATGTTTCAGCAATGCGACGATAAACAGCAGCAAAGATTGGATGATTCAGCTGCTTTCGGTCTGGAGACGCTCAGATACAGCCGTGCAGCCTCGCGCCTGATACCATTCGCGCGGACATATGTAAAAAGCATATCTGCCTGCCCACTATATAAATATCCTGCCATTGTTAAACAGAACACTTCTCAGTTAACTCACTACTACACACGTTAAACGTTGGAGACAGACTAGCCACAAATGTACACGAATGACAAATGTAACCGCGTCAATAAGGTAACACAGCGCCATCTACCGTAAAATTTCTTTAAACATAATAACTCATAAACGAAGGATATTTGCGTACATGCTTACGTAGACTTTTGTCCTCGTTTTAGCGTGAGGAACCCGGCCCCAATGTTTGTAAATCTATTTTTGATACGCCCTGTATATAGATATACAGACGCACACACACATATAACACGCATATATACATATACACACGCACACACACACACACACACACACACACATATATATATATATATATATATACATACATACACGCGCACATATATATATATACATACACACGCACATATATATATATACATACACACGCACACATATACATATACACAAATATATATACATACACACATATATATATATACCCACAGATATTGAATATATATACAGACACGCACATATACACACACATATATATATGTATATATTTATATACATGAGGGAACACAAACGCGGACACATATATATGTACATATATAAATATACACATGCATATATATATATATATATATACACATATAAGTGTGTTTGTGTCTATGTTAGTGTGCTTGTGAGTGTGTGCTTCGAAACATCATTGTATTAGGTTGGTGCAAAAATAATGACGTAATAATGTCGTTTTTTGACGTTAAAAACACGTCGAAAAAACGACATTATTACGTCATTATTTTTGCACCAACCTAATAAATCCGTTAGATTATTTAAAATTGTTCTTGTTACATATTCCTTTATTTATTTTAGACTTTGTTTTCTAAAAATCCCTTTTCGGTAAAACAATATGGCATTTGAAATGTTTACTGCGATTTAAAAATTATCCGGCGCTTCACTATGAACGAGTTGCAAACAAGCATCTGAGTCAGGACAGAAACTGCCAGAAAAGAATGGCGATTGCAAAACTCAAGATTGTAAGAAAAAAAGGGAAAATAAGAGACAATGGAACCAAGTCAAACGTCCATAAACCACAAAACAAAATGTTATTCTTTCAATACCTGCACCGGTTTCAACCCGCGGTTACTATGATCGTGAAAGAACCATTATGTAATGCCACGTATTTATTGGTTTATTTGTTTGTCATGGCATTTTTACGTGACTTGTCTGTGTTTGCATTTCAATTTAGATCATTTCATTGTGTCCGGGAGAACATTAAAATTGGCAAGAATAAGAAAATTGAGGCGAAAGAGAAAAACAGTCATAAAATTATGTCGTAGTATATTTTTGATTTTATTTCTCACTAAGGAGTGGGGGAGAGGACGATAGAAAAAAAAAAAATATATATATATATATATATACATATATATATATACATATATATATATATATATATATATATATATATATATATATATATATATATATATATATATATATATATATATATCTTCGAGTTTTATTATTTATTCACCAACCACATATATATAAAGAAGAAGACAAAATGGGGGAGGAAAGGTAAAAAAAAAAAAAAATTTACAAGAAGAAAATTGACGAATAAACGCACTAAATTCAACAAAAAACGAAATCTCAGTTATTATCTTAAATAGAGTCGGAAATGAATGGATAATTTTATGTTTATTCGTAAGTAGTACTTAAACAAATATTTATAACTATTTTTAAGTCGTGAAAGTTTCACGGTTTTCCTATTTGAATTTTCTGATGAATCTTTATCCTTTAGTTAATGATTGAATAAGCTCATGACGAGTTCTACGACAATGAAATATCTGCCGAAATTTTCCTATAGCGTCGTTAAATATTTGAGCTTATCAAATTTAATAAAATATTGCAATAACACTCATAAATATGAATACTGGTCATTTATTTTAAGAGGTAAGAGGTGCAAGTGAAAAGATTTAAAATTGACAACTTTTAAATTTGATACAGACGTTAAACATTTTTATCTCCCCTTCTTTCTTTTAATTTCTGACTGAAACCAAGTAGCGTTTTTGATATGTCTTTTGTCTTCTCACGCGATCAAAACGGAACAGTCCATTATTTATGAGGTACTGGCTGGAGACGTTGAACACTTCAATCTTTTTTCTTTCTTTCCCTGAAACCAAGTAGCGTCTTTGACATGTCTTTTGTCTTCTCACGCGATCAAAACGGAACAGTCCATTATTTATGAGGTACTGGCTGGAGACGTTGAACACTTCAATCTTTTTTCTTTCTTTCGCTGAAACTAAGTAGCGTCTCTGATATGTATTTTGCATTTCCACGCAATCAAAACGGAATGGTCCATTATTTATTATATATTAGCAGGAGACATTAAACACTTCTTTCTTTTTTGTTCTTCTACTAAAACCTAGTAGCGTCTCTGATATGTCTTTTGTCTTCTCACACGGTCAAAACGGAATAGTCGATTATTTGTGATGCATTGGCAGAGCGTAACAGTCGTGCCAACTGACAAAGGGAGGGATGAGCACAATTATTATATGACGATAAGGGTTTTTTCTGCATGAAATTATAAGAGGGAGTAAATCAGGAAGCATGCAAGTAGCTTTGGAACGATTTCTTAAAGAAAAAAGCCGTAGGGATTATCTCTGCAGCTCGCTTTAGGAACAAACCCCATCAGGTACTCTTATTTTATGGCACAGTGAATAAAGGCGTTGGTTAGATCCAGTGACAGACCCCAAAAAGTGT
Organism: Acanthosepion lycidas; assembly: GCA_963932145.1. Lineage (NCBI taxonomy): Eukaryota > Metazoa > Mollusca > Cephalopoda > Sepiida > Sepiidae > Acanthosepion > Acanthosepion lycidas. The sequence goes on along the minus strand of OZ010609.1, from coordinate 33,963,939 downwards.
CAGTTCAATAGTCAGTTAAGGCAGTGGAGAACTTGGAGAGGGGAATTAACAGGAGATAACTGATCACTGGCATCCATTAAATATTGCACGTGGAACTAGAACAGTCTACCCCAGTGAGCAAAATAAAGGGTTCAGTTCGACATTCCAACCACCTGAAGAAGGCCGGAGCGTACAACGGCCGAAGCGTTGTAATAAATATGGCGACAAAGATGAGGACAATAGTCCGAATAATATGAATAGTGTACATAATACCTAATCTCAGAAATATAGATAGATACTAAAAAAGCTTATTCATACTTTTGCAGGCTGTTTAGAAAAACTATTCAAAGTATGCCACACATTGTATTGGACGTTAGTATCTGCACGCAGTTGGCAGACGACGCCATAACAAATTAGCACTCGGAATAGATTGGGCAAAGTACATGGAGCACGACCTTGCGTGCGCAGAAATGTGGTACGAGAATTCGCCACCATCATTTCTCGTGGGATACAGCCATCTTGAATGAAAAGCGCACGGCGAGTAATCACTCTGACATCACAAGAGCAGCCATCAATGGGTTATAATAGATGTTGCGGTAACGTAGAATAAAACGCCGTGAACGCAGAGCAGGCAAAACTACATAGGTACATTGACCTGGCGAGAAATGTACCAGCAGCAGTTCTAGTTATCCAATTCGTCCCAGGAAAATAGGTTTCGTAAATCCAGTAACTGCTATAGCTCTTTCCAGTAATGATGGAGGTTTCCTTCCTAACCTTTTGTTTGAAGTAGCATAGAACGTCAACCTTTTAATTATCTCATGATTTCTTTTCGAGTTAATTGATATTTATTTCTGTTATTTGGTACAATTCTTTATGATTCTGTAACGCTAGTCTGTGAGATACGATGAAGGATGGTCCTCGCTAGGGCCTACAGGATTTATTCACTCGAAGATATTTTTAACTATTGATCTGAAAAAGCGGTTATATACAGCCAACAGTTTAGATATTTCTGAATATTTTGATACTATGCATGACATCCATAGGAAAGTATCGATCTGACGAGGCTATGTATGAACATGAGTCTAGTTTTGATTGCTGATTGATTCGTTATCAGCCCTTTACAGATTATATAAAAAACAGAAGATATTTATATATTGAACAGTTTTTTGGGAAGAGGGGAGATGATAATGGTTTAGTGATAGTCGTCTTAAAATTAACATATAGCTGGAGAAGAAGAGGTGGATCCATACCTTTCCCAGGGGTATTTGCGTATAAGTGGTGACCCAACGATAACTGAAACTCAACTCTCCGATTAACAATTCTGAGCCATTATCCTCTACCTGAATATTAAAGCTTATCTCGTATTCCCAAGCGGTCACCTACTTAGGTAGTGAGCAGGCTCGATGTTGCTTAACTTCAGTATTTCAACGTGATATGGCCGTTTCTAGTTCAATAGGATTTTTTTCAGGTCTTTAATGTTAGAATCAATAAAATAAATACACCAACTGTGACAAAATATCTTTTTAAAGACATATCGTATCATGAAAGCATTTATGGATAACGAAGGTTTTGGACAGTACAACAGTTCTGCTAATAATAGAACATTCCTTAGAAGTTATGATTAATTCGCACAGAGATTATTTTGTTTCTTTCAAATTCAAAACAGCTTCTATGAGAAATTCTAAATTCTTGAAAATCTTTAAGTTACAAAAACATTTTTAATGTAAAAAAGAAAGAAAATCTTTCATCAAAAAGAGAATGTTAGATTTAAACTAAGACAGAATGTATAGCTGTCGTGAAAAGGAACAGCCTAAGATAAAATGGAGGCACCAAAATGAAGCAAGTCACGTGGACAGAAGATATGGCACTGAAATGCGAAGCCACATGAGAATAACGAAAGATACATTTCAAAAGCTAAGCAAAGTATTAAATATCAAGAAAGAAACAAAAAAATGCTCAACTGTTATGTGATGTTGGTTCTCCCATATTGTGGTGAATGCTGGACAATCAGCTCTTCTGAAGAAGAGATTTGAAACAAGAGAAATGTGGGTTTTAAGGAAAACTGAAGCAAAAACAACGCTTATAAATGGTCTTCCAATAACTTGGGCCGATTTTAAATGTGAATTAAGTCTAATGATTTTTTTCTCAGATTTGGTGGACATTTGGGTAATATTACTTTTTACACATAATTGCCATGACTTAAATAACATGAGCCAATAGAGACATAAATAAATTTTCACCAGTACTATTGATTTATTTCCTGCTGACTTTGATCCGTCTTAATGAAACACCCTTATATATATAATCCGTCTTAATGAAACACCCTTTATTAGAATGCAAAAGAAATAATTCAAATTTTTAGGGCACATAATGAGAAAAGAGATAAGGATAGCAGCGAATAAAATACCTAACGAGCCTGTGTAAATGATTATCAAAACAGGGATTAAGGGGAACATCAAAAAGTTGATCGTTACTAAGAGCTTCAGGAAGTTGTGGAGAACCATAATTGTACATGTCCTGAAGGGACACGTCACACAGAATAATCCTTAGTAGAAAATGTTCAAAGAATCCGCCAATTGATATATAAATTAAAGGTCCTCGTAACCCATGGCCAATGAAGGCTGCAAAAAGTAACAATCGTCGCTACAACACTTATTCTTTGAATAATACAATTGTTATAACGTGAGAATGTTTTAACGTCTTAGACAAGAAAGCGCGCACTTATAGAGATAAAGCGCCCCCTTGTGGGATGTTTATCTCCGATTTATACTGCACAGTAGGTGATCACACCAGGTCTGTGATGAGACGACATAAGCGGCAGTTAAAAAAATAAAACCTGGTATATTCATAAAGATTGGAAGGGAAGAGAATTTTATTCTTTTGAAAAATCGCAAAGAAAGAAAAGTGCAGTGATGGAAATAATAATAATAATAATAATAATAATAATAATAATAATAATAATAATAATAATAATAATAATAATAAAGTCTTCTAAAACGAACAGAAAACATATCATCAACGTAATAATCGCAGGACGATATAGACACGATATTTAAAACCTCAACAACTGTAATAAGTGTTAATCATTGTTTGTAATATTATCTGGGGAATGCGTGCCAATATACAAGGGGATGAAGTTTGAGGGGAGAGTGCTAGGTTGTTCTATTGATTCAGTAAGAAACTGAACAAATAAGGAAAAGTACAACTGAGAGAGAGAGTGTGCGAAAGAGGTATTGGTGAGAGTATAAACAGATGCAGGGGAGAGAAAGAGAATGGATTAGCATATATATATATATATATATATATATATATATATATATATAATTTATATATATATATATATATATATATATATATATATATACACTACATATTAGGTTGGTGCAAAAATAATGACGTAATAATGTCGTTTTTTGACGTTAAAAAATACGCCAAAAAACGACATTCCTACGTCATTATTTTTGCACCAATCTAATACTAGTGTATATATATATATATATATATATATATATATATACATATATATATATATATATATATATATATATACACATATATATATATATATATACATATATATATATATATATATATATATATATATATATATATATATATATATATATATATATATACACGCACACACGTACTACGAAATGGACAAAGTCCGACAATTATTTTAATATATTTTATTGTTATACGTTATTTATATAGACACAAATATTTAAGAGGAATCATATCTTCTATGAAAATTTCTCGGGCGTTCAAGCCGGTAAATATTGTTAGTATTGTTTATTATAAACAGATCATTTACTTAAATATTTGTGTATATATAAATAACGTATAACAATAAAATACATTAATATATATATATATATATATATATATATATATATATATATATATATATATATATCAGTATGTATGTGTGTGTGTGTATGTGAGTGTGTGTGTACGTGGCCGAGAAGTTAGGACGTTCGCTTTTATGGTTGATTTGTCATTAAGGTGATTTCTTGATGTTATTGGTCTGGAGGAGAGGATCCGTGATTCTTTGAAAAGTTGCTGAAAACTGTATCACTGGTTGACTGAAGGCTTGTGAGTGAAATTGGGTAGACGGAACCCTCGAATTCACAAGTCATCGTGACCGAGGGTTTAATCGTGCGGGCCTTGTTCAGGTTGCTGATCTCTGCCAGAAACTGTAAATAAGGTATGCTCAGCATAATTGCCGTATATACCACAGGTGGGCTCTGTGGGTGTTGAACAAACATAAAATGCGCCTGAGCAAGCGTCTGCAATAGGGATTAGCTAGTCTTTTTAGTAGACGGGTATCCTCAAATACGAGTAGCTTATATATATATATATATATATATATATATATATATATATATATATTCAAATTGTCTTCCAAAAAATGTTTGTTCTCACGTGATCTTTTGGTGATAGGGTGTCCCGAAAAATACAACATAGGTGGAATTGAAACCTTCCTGATGCAGTGACAACTTCGCTGGACTTGTCATGTTGCAGGGGTGAATGACAGAATACCTAAGATAAACATGTATAGCCAGCTTGGACAAAGGACTGTTGGGAGGCCGTGGCTCAGATATAAAGACAAGATAAAGATAAAGTCTCAGCTGTCAATGTGCCTCATACTAACTTCGAGCTTGTTGCTCTAGATAGAAGTAACTGGAGACATTTGTCCCAGAGTGGTATTAGAAATTTTGAAATTTGACGTATTGACCGACGAAGAGACGAAAGACAACGGCGTCAGCAAATATTCTTGCTGCTAAATTTCGATATCCTCGCTGATGCACAATATGTGGACTTTTTATGTAGGTCATTTGCACGACTGAATGTTGCATACGACACAAACATAAAAACTAAATGAGGTTGTCGGATCCTCATACGTCGAAATCGACAGGAGAATCCTTCATATATATATATATATATATATATATGATGGATTCTTCTGCCGATTTCACAAGGCAATATACAAGACCACCCTTCTTGTATATTGCTTTGTGAAAGGAGTATTTTTTTTTTTAAGATATTTGAAAATATGTTAACATTTTGGGAAGAATCGATAGCTGCACTCTCAAGAACTTTCCGTTGAAGTTATTTTCTCTTTTAATAAAGGTGGCATTCTTGAGATCAAAGTGGTGGTTGAACTTTATATGGTTGATCTTAATTTTGCGCATAATTTATTCATTTGATAAATTATTATGTATGAGGTCCTTTTTTTTATTCATAAATACATTTTTAAATTTCTACAATATTTTTTTTTATTTCTCATTGTAAGGTTCAATTGTGACAGTTTATTTTATGTACACGAATAAAGATTACATTTTATATATATATAGAAATGTAAGATCCAAATGAGTATAAATATCATGGCAATAATTATACAAGATTAAATATATATCAGAGGAATTTTTTAAGTATTTCACCCCAGCCAAGGTGGGAATGCCACTAGCACGCAAGGGGTTACAGAGAGTGAAAGTAAAGAGGGGTGTTCGAGGAAAGGATAAAGGGAAGGACGGGGATAAGGGTCAAGGCATGAGATGATGTCAATTGGCATTACATTTGAATATTTGAAGGTTATAGCTATCAGGGAAGCAAGGAAAGGAAAGGAGTTCTACTGTTGTGAAGTGCATGGGAAGAAGCTGTTGGAGTAGAAGAGGTGGTTAGAATTAACTATAAAATGGTGCGACCGAGATGCCAACCTAGTAACACGCTTAAATTCATCCAGTTGGAACACCAGTGAAAATAGCTTGTCAGAGCAGTTGCCATGAAAATGCTTGTAGGAAAGACAGAGGGAAGCCACATCACATCTGGAGTCGAGATGCCAGGTCAGAAACTATCACACTGCATATGAGACTTTGGATTCTGTTGAGAACGTCAAGATGAACAGAGGGGGGGACACTAGACCATATATGGCAACAGTATTCAATGAATTATATTCTGCATATTATCATGTATAGTTTATATTGTTTTAAAGTCTCAAACATTCCCTCTGTGTAAAATAGCCAGATAAAAAATAAGAGAGAAAGAGAGAGTTTGTGTGTGTGTGTGTGTGTGTGTGTGTGTCGAGACAAAAAAGACCAAATGGTGTGTTTGGATAGATAAATAGATGAATAGTGATTGATGAGTTTCTTACGGTTTATCAACCTTTAGCAGGTTATTTAAAACCAGAAAATATTCTTACACTGTAAGAATTTTTTTAAAATAATAATGATTTATTGACACATGTCCTACTACTTAACCTATAGCTGTGAGGAGAAGATGCGAATTCATAACTTTACCAAGGGTAGTTGCGCGTCAGTGAATATATCGAACTCGGCATTCCGATTTACATTTCCGAGCCGCACATCCAAGCTTACAGTATCTGGCCATGCGGTCACTCATCTACTTACTGACCAGATTCGACTTTGCTTAACTTCAGTAATTTTCGCACAGTATCATTTCTGCAGCCTATATGGATTGATTTGTAAGAAATTAATTAAAGCAAGAAGAGCAATCAAAGTGTAATAATTCGAAGGTCATTACACTCGCGAAAAAATGGATATAATTCACATTACATGCCATTGTCCATTTTTTTTCAAAAAGAAATTGCTGATTACCGAACACGTACCTGCAACTTGAAAATTTGAAATTCTCAAATATAACATGATTACATTTTTTTTCGAGGTGGGGATGGGAAAGAAATCCCAAAAAGCTTCAGAGGAAAAACTTAGGAATATGCTGACTAGTAGAGTCTATTGTCGATTCTAATGCCTCACACTACGTGTATTTATCTATGTATTTTTTTCCTGTCGAAATAAATTTGATCATCGATAAAGGAAGAAGATCATATTCCAGCACTTTCATTTACCCACCCTGACTCCCGTTTTCTAAATACTATCCGAATGCAGAGTGTAAAATTAAGTTTTGGTAATTCTTTCTGGCGGGAATAAAACCTTGGTCGGCCATAAATCAAACTACAACTTTTGTGCATTATTCAGTTGTTATTAAACACCCCGGACTGTTCCACCTTAAGTAATGAGTATAAAAAAAAAAGCGAGGGTCGAAATGTAATGGTTGGGGATGGAGAAGGGTAGTGTACGGAAGAGGGGTGGTGGGTTCTTAATTAGTGCGAGGTCATGTGGTATTTACGCAGGGTTTTGGACCAGTTTCGGGTAACGACTTGTACGGGATTAATTAGTCTTTGTAATGTTGCGACCGCGTTTTGCTCAATTACCTGTAGACAAACATAATGAATTGGTCATATTAAACCCGGTGTTTGAGAGGACAAAAATTAGAAGCCGTCGTTGACATACTGGTCGATGGAGAGAGGGTGGAAGTCAAGCATAATAATGAAATAAAAGAACGTAGTTATATATATATATATATATATATATATATATATATATATATATATATATATATATATATATATATATGTGTGTGTGTGTGTGTGTGTGTGTGACTTCAAACGTTATTCTTAATGGTTAGCCGCATTTGAGTAGACGCCCCGTTTATTTTAAACAGTATTTATTTCATCTAACGGCCTGTGTACTCAAGAAAACTTAATAAATCAAGTGTGCCCCACGGCACGATTCGAACCCGCGTGCCCCTTTGCAGGAGGAACAACCGTCTCATTCGGCGTACTTTTATCGCTCAGCCATGAAGAGCTTCACAACCAAGCAAGATTCTATAGTGTCTTTAAAGCATACAGATTCGTTCAGATTTTCCTAAAACACAAATCTGCTTAGTTTCGTTTCCAAAACGTAAACAAAGATATTTCTAACGAATTAATGGATTTTATTTCTTTATCCCACATATTTGTGTAAGCGTCCCCCTTATGTTAGGCGGATACCCTTATCTGAGTAAACGCCCCGTTTATTTTAAACAATATTTATTTCGTCTACCTGTCTACGTACTCTAGAAAACTGTTATTTAGGGAAATTGTCAGTTTATCCCCCCTTGGCAAGTTCAAGATGTTACAAGGATAGTTGATACGTACATACCGTGCGCGCAAGAACTAAACTCGCCGAGGACAGGACAAACCCCATCCGGTCAAGTTGGAAATGCCATAAAATTACAAACAAAAAATAAAAGTTCACAGTCCTACCGAGAAAGTGCTAAACTAAATGAACTCACCACATATACATATGTAAACTAAATGAAATCGGCTAGACTATATCCCAAAACATATTTTATGAAAAAAAAAAAAAAAATCACAGCACCTCATTTCCTTCCTGTGCGTGTGTAGTAGCATAAACTACACATGCACTTTAGTCCAATAAAGTCCCTAAAGAAAGAAAAGCCTCAGACTTAAGTATTTTCCAGTTTGTCACCTTTTGTTTGTTCCCTAAAAATAAAGAAAATTATTGACATAAAAATTTATATACCATTTTCCCGTATCCATACACGCATTTCGAGGTTGAGTCGTTTAAAGAACATCAGATCTATTGCTTCAAATGTTATTTTGTGGATACCCATGTTAGAGTAGACGCCCCTTTTTTTTTTCTTTTTTTTTTTAAACGGAGGGAATTATGCCTACCGACCAGCGCATTCGAAAAACTAAACAAAGGATATGAGTATGAACCTGCTTCTCTCTTTGCTGGAGAGCACATTTTTATTTTACATGAAAGTTCCTACGAAACAGAGATGTTTCAGCATTTCTTCTTCAGAAGGTTAGCGATTATAGCTCTCCACAATCTCCTGTCCTTTGTAGCACTTTAAAAATTTTGACTGTTTGCTATCTCTCCCAAACATTGTTCCCTATATAGCTATACCCTTTTCCCCGCTCTCTCTTGCCTTATGAGGAAACGACATTCTCTTCATTGACATCATTTTTCTCGAAAGCCTCATATCTGCTCAGTTTTGTATAATAAAACGTAAACAAAGCAATTTCTAAAGAATTAATGGATTTATTTTTTAATCCGACATTTTTATTACTTCAAGGGTTATTACAGTGGACATTATTAACTCATATTTGCGATAGACGGCCCATTTTCATTTTAACTGGATATATTACTTCTACCAGCTGCGCATTCATATATATATATATATATATATATATATATATATATATGTGTGTGTGTGATGTGTGTGTGTGTGTGTGCGTGTGTATATATATATATATATATATATATATATATATATATATATATAATATTTTTATTATAAGAGTTTATAATAAAAACATTTTTAAATCGCCTTTTATTATAATTTGAATTGAACACATTTCTTAAAAAAAAGTAAAAGCCTTGAACCGTGGATTTTTAGTCCACTTTTCTTTCTCTCATTTGTACACACGCACGCACGCACATACACACAAAGACACACACACACACACACAGATAGATAGATAGATAGATAGATAGATAGATAGATAGATAGATAGATAGATAGATAGATACCTTCAAAGATTCGCTAAAAATGAACATACATGATGAAAAAAAATGCATAAAATTTAATAAAAACAATTTATCGTCAAAATCTTATTAAGGTGAGAGAACAAAGAATTATTTAATTGTTAAATTATATTCTTTTTAATTTTTTTAGAACTTTCTATATATATTCTATATAAAAAATTTTGTTTTCCTGGCTGCTAAAATAAAGATTGGTATATGCAATTTTAGCGTCTTTTTGCGCTGAAAAAACAAATGATTTAAAAAATCTTACAAAAATCAAATAATTATCAGATTTCAATGAAACTTTCAGAACATATTCACAAATGAATTAAATTATATTAGAAATGTTTCCTATTTTAGAAAATTTTGGCTAAAACTTTTTTTACAACCCGTTACCCACCATTTACTCAATTTTATGAAATTTCGAGAAATTCATTTTTGTACCGCTTAATTTTATATTTGTTAAAACAGAACTCCTTGGAGAATTTAAATCCTCAATTTCTTTTTGTAAAATTAGCAGAAAAAAGATATTTTGATGCTAATTTTATCTTTTGTGATCTTTTTATGGTTTTATACTAATTTTAATTTACGGTGGTTGTTTTTACCTATAAATAAGTCGCTTTGACCTATCAACTTTTAGCCAGTGGCACGTACAGCACCAGGTCCCTGTATTCGGCCCTTCAAAAAGTGTGTATGGTTCTGCACAAAACCATCACCACTATGTGCTGGTGTCTGGTTGTCAGTTCCTAGAAACAGCTGCTTGACCCTCATACGTCGAATACGACGGGAGAGTCCAACATATATATATATATATATATATATATATATATATATATATATATATATATAAAAGTGAACATAGAAGTCAACACTTAGAGACGACAGTCTGTTTCATGCTATATGCAATCGTCAGGCCACGTCAGCACGTGGCCTGACGATTGCATATAGCATGAAACAGACTGTCGTCTCTAAGTGTTGACTTCTATGTTCACTTTTATATTTACACACGCTCTATCTCTGATATTGAGCACTTTATCCCATAAATATAGCACACCTTAAGACTATATTTCTTCATATATATATATATATATATATATATATATATATATATATATAGCCTGGAAATGCGCATCGTTTTGTATTTAACTGAACCATAAAATATATTTCATACAAAGAGTATGAACAGCAAATATAAATTCACAAAAACTGAAGAAATCTCCTGGCTTGTTGGAAATCTGTTGTCGAGCGATAAATGATGACGGACATCAGCCAGTAGGTGGTTGAGAAACCCAGAGACTAGCCAATTCAGAGGAAGAGGAGCCCAAAGCAAAATAGATGTATATAAAGTATAAAAAAAAAATTAAAGCAGCAAAATGACATGAATGGCTGCTGGGTTTCTTGTGTCCGGGAAGAAAGAAAGAAAGAAAATTATGAGACGAATAAAGAAATTAAAAACGTTAAACCAAGGAGAAATAGCAGTTGCAAGTACTTATGAAGTAGAGGCACAGTTGGTAGAGTGTTTTTTTTTTTCTTCTCCTTTTCGACTGATTTAATCCCCTTCCTCAAATCACTCCTACAGCCATCTCCAACTGCCAACCCCCATTTTACAAGTCTTCAACCGGCTTAGTATGTTTATTACAAGGTCATTAAGAAAGTAACGTTCTGTCTGCTATGATTAAGTCAATTTTCTTTCCATGCCCCACAGACATTTACATCACCCCACTTCAATGTCTCGCCGCTACTGTTCCTCAGCAATCACATACCTTCATCCCGATCGTTTGTCAAATTATTATTATCGTTACTGGTTACTTTCTTCGGCGTCGGGTAGATGAGTCTCGTAGTTAAAAATTATAAATTGAGAATGAGTAGTAAAATAATTCATAAATAAAATAAAAAATAGTTGCAATCTTTTTGTGCGGCCTCGTTTCCAGTAACCTTTTCTCATAAGATGATCATGGAGGAATGGTGGAGTAATGGATAGCGGCTCGAACTGAGGAATCGGGGTTCGAATTCCAGTCGAATCCATTACATTCACTTACGTGCTAATACCCTTGGGAAAGGTATGAACCCGCTTCTTCTCCCCCTCCCCACCAGCTATGTGTACATAGCAGGACAGACCGGGTTCTACGGTCTACCGCAGAAAGAACTGGCAACCTACTGCGGGAAAAAATATGTCTCGTCAGTCATGTATCGAAAGATACATGATCGCCTAAATGTGTATCACGCATGGCACATTAACTAACTAACTGATTTTCACATACCGTCACGCTAGACCATTTCAAACATTCAAAGAATACCAGGAAGCAACTAAAGGAATTCTAACTGCCACACAGACACCACATCGGTTCTTGATAATGACTGTAAAAGTCGAAAATATCAGAACAAAAATAGCAAAGCATGAACTTCGAACAAAAATGTATACTTTTTTATCGTTTCATCCCAAGCAAGGCTACAATGTCACTAGAAAGCAGGGGAGTGGGGGTTACAGGGAGTGCACGTGAAAAAGAATGGGAAGACTGAAAATGGGGAGAACTGAGGAAAGGACCTTTAAAAAAGGAATACGGTTCGTGAAGACGATGCTGTTGCATTTAGATTTTTGAAGATTGTAGCTATCAGGGAAGCAAGAAATCGGAAATTTCGAGAAAAAGAGACTGAAGTAGAAATGGCGGTAGCATCTAGCTAGTTCAACACTAAAATAATGAGACCTAGTTGCCAATCAAGTAGCACATTTTTAATTGATGTAGTCGGGGAACCAGGGAATAAAAGCTTATGCGAGCAGATGCCATAGAAATATTCGTAGAACAAAGTAAATCCACGTCTCTTAGCCTTGCCTAAATCATTTAACTTGTTATATTAAAAGAATGTGACCGATACTCAGTGAACGATTAATAAGATATCCTTGTACCAAACATGGCTCCTTCTTAGATTTGTTTCAAAAGAATTACTTGAAGAGTAATATAAGTGTTGGATGGAATAAATTGCATATTTATAACAAAAGTCCGTTTTATAGTCATAAATCCCTTCTGACTTCTTGCTTCCTCATCAACTAGTCTTCAAAGATTAAATGCAACGACAATCACCATCTTGTTTTCCTAAGTCTTGTTCTTTTCTTATTACTTTTAAAAATGCGTCCAAAGTATTTCAGTTTCGGAATTAATTAATTACAGAGAGTTATATGCCGCTAAACAAAAACTAGCAGGTTCTTTTGTTGGTCCATTCCTCCCACTGAAGTTTTCTCATTCACTTCCACTGCCAGTAACTCATTGCGTCCTAGTGGCATTTCCACCTTGCTTGGGGTAAATTCTTATTTAATCATTTAACTCCAAGCAAGGCGATAATGCCACTAAGACGCAAGAAGTTGTTGGGAGTGAAAGAGAATGATAAAGTTCAGGAGAAAGAGACGGAAACCTAATGCTAAACAAGAAACACAGGTTAAATCTCTGCTCCTGTTTAAAAGACTGGGAAGGAGCGTGATTAAAAAATAAAACTGTCGTTTATAATAGGAAGATACTGGTGCAGCTTCAGGTTGCTAGGTGTTGAATTCGGAAATGCATTCCTGGCTTTCTCAAGGGTAATTGTGCCAGAGGAAGTGCATTGAACTCGAGCGGGTGATTTCTCTCCCGGGGTGCTAATCCTTAATGTACGTGTACGCCTATATTATTTATTAGTCGTGGAAAAAAATATAGATTTAACTTTGTATGGAATTCTTTTGAATAGACAAAACGAGTGTCGAATGAACCGAATAAAGTATTCCTTGTTTCTTGCCAAGAATTGGGTTTTTCATTCTCTTTCAGTCCCAGACGCCATTTTTGTTTGAATTGATTATCTATCTATATATCTATCTATCTATCTATCTATCTATCTATCTATCTATCTATCTATCTATCTATCGCACGTGCTTTCATATCAGTCTATCGCACGTGTCTTCATATCTGTCATCGCATGTCTCTACATTATCTATCTATCTATCTATCTATCTATCTATCTGTCTGTCTGTCTGTCTATCTATCTATCTATCTCATATCTTCTCCTCATTATCTATCGCGTGTCTCTTCATTATCTATCTATCTATATAAATATATATATCCCATGTCTCTTCATTATCAATCTATCTCATGTCTCTTCATTATCTATCTATCTGTATATCTATCTATCTATCTATCTATCTATCTATCTATCGCACGTGTTTTCATATCAGTCTACCGCACATGTCTTCATATCTGTCATCGCATGTTTCTTCATTATCTATCTATCTATCTATCTTTCTTTCTATCTATCTATCTCATATCGCGTCATTATCTATCTATCGCATGTCTCTTCATTATCTATCTATCTATCTATCTATCTATCTATCTCATATCTCTTCATTATCTATCTATCACATGTCTCTTCATTATCTATCTATCTATCTATCTATCTATCTATCTATCTATAGCATGTATCTTCATAGCTATCTATCTATTGGTGTACTTCAACGTGGTGTAATTGTTAGCTGAATTTGTTCGCAATAGACAAATTACTATTGAATATTGGTTTCGATCTTCGCCTGGTTTGTCCCGTGTTTCCTCTTTAGGATTGGGTTTCGATTCCTTATAAAATCTTTTCCTTCTCTTTCACTCCTAGAAGGCTCTTTGCGTCTTAGCGACATTATCACCTTGCTTGGGAGTGAATTAATTAAACAAATAGTTTTACAAATTTTTCCATTCATATAAGTAGGGGAGTAATCGTCTTGAGTGACGTGATTAATCGATATAAGTGGTGTATGATTTGTAGCGTTATGGCGAATACTGGAAATTTTAAGAGATTTGCCGTCACTTAATCGACGACAATGACCAGCAAATCATTCGGAAGATTGAAATATATAAATCATAACAAGCTTTGATTTTTTATAATAATCAATATAAGATGTAGAAAAGGACGTCAGAAATGATAATAAATAAAGGGAAAGATTAATGAAAATCTCATTTCCATTGATGAACAACAATAAGAAAAAATAACAAAGCATTTGATGAAGCCGCGTGATTTATGTCTTTCCTTGAAGGGGGGAACGATGTGAGGCTGACAGTAACTGCGACAATTAATTAAGCAATGCTAATTATGTCCCGTTAATGAGAACTGTTTAGTTTGGGCGAATGTTCAGAGGTTAAGTGGCAACAAATGTGTCATAACAGTTACCGCTATTATATATATATATATATATATATATATATATATATATATATATATATTATACAGTTATATTAGATATATATATATATTACATAAGAGTATATATATATATATATATATTATATAAGAGTATATACATATTCTTTATCTTTATTG
>OZ010609.1:33929240-33944240 GCA_963932145.1 Acanthosepion lycidas | reverse complement strand
AGTCCGACAGAACTGACAATGTAAAACTGGAAACTGCTCTGAAAAAGGACGTCCAATCAGTGGTTAACTGGGGTAAACATGGCTTGTAAATTTGAACGCCTCCAAAAAAAAACTGATTTAATTTAACTACAAAAGGCTGATGCTAATTTCCAGGGAGACAACTCCTTGCTCCTTCTTGGGCTCACATTTTTCATTGACATGAGGTGTTGTCTTTATATTGAATCAATTGCTAAGTCTACTGAAAGGAAAGTTGGTTCATTGGGTCACGCTAGAGAGTTTTCTTCGCCAGAATCAATCTTGCACATTTATAAATCTACGATTCGTCTGTGCATTGAATACTACCGCCATATTTGGTTAGCTGCTGATGCTACATATCTCAAGATTCCTGACAAAATTCAAAGAAAGATCTATAATATGATCGATCCTAATTTGGCATCTAGACTTCAATCCTTTTCTCACCGAAGTAACGTGTCTTTCCGCTGTCTTTTCTCTAAATATGTTCATGGCAATTGTTTCGATGAGCTTTCCTCCTGGGTACCTCAACTGCATGGATTTAAGCGTACCACTAAAATGGTAATTAGGTCT
This sequence comes from Acanthosepion lycidas, assembly GCA_963932145.1. Classification (NCBI taxonomy): domain Eukaryota; kingdom Metazoa; phylum Mollusca; class Cephalopoda; order Sepiida; family Sepiidae; genus Acanthosepion; species Acanthosepion lycidas. Next base: position 33,943,655 of record OZ010609.1, on the reverse strand, counting down.
CACAGTTTTATTGCTGAACTAGCTAGATGCAACTGTTTTTTATATTCTAATAGTCTCTTTTCTCACCTGTGGAACTCCCTTCTGATTTCTTGCTTCCCTGATAACTACAATCTTTAAAAATGTAAATGCAACGTCAATCAATATCTTCTGTCTCCCTGAATCCTGTTCCTTTATGTCCCTTTCTCCTCACTACTCAATAGAGTCTTCTAATTCTCGTTCATTCTTTGTAACCCCTTGCACCCTAGTGGCATTCTCGTCTTGCTTAGGGTGGCATGTTTTAAAAAAATGTACAACAGAAATATTTTATTAACTTTGTTTTGTTTGTTTAACTACATAGCAACTAGTTATGGATTTTTTAATGCAGAAATTTAATTTTCTTAGAAGCTTTGAAGTAATAAAAATATGTTATTCTGTTTTCACAACTGAATACATGGTAGATGATTCTCAGCTTTTGTGGAGATAGTTATTAGAGGTGGTGATATGTGTTTTTCGTTGTAGTTTTGTTGAAGTTATATTTTGGTATACAGTTAATTGCTTTAAGACATTGCAGGATATTATATGGATTAATGTCATGAAAGAGGTATTTCATGTTCGTTAGTTGGTGGATTTTGTTTAGCGGCATATCAACACCTCTATGGGTTATTTAAGGCTGAAATCTAAATATTTTGGACAAAAATTTATCGCTTCAACTACATATATTTTGAACGCAACTACATGCTTTCAGTTACAGTTAACATGTTTTGTTGATAATTCTACTATAAAATATATTGTTGGTTATTTTACTATAAATAATTACTGTTGGTAATTTTGCTATAAAAATGTATTTTTATACATTCATATTAATGCTTTTTCTTTATTTTGGGGGTTCACTATTTGACCGAAGATGGGATCCTAACAGGTGCTGCCACTCAAGGGCAGGGGGAACCTGGGATTAAGAGGAATTAAGAGATGGTTCCACGCTTCTCAAAAACTACAATCTCCCGAACAGAGGGTTTGCTGTCGGATGTAGTTTATCGCTATCCGCGGATTATTATCAACTTCACCTTGATTTTTAAAAAAGCTACATTTCTAATTGAAGTCTCTGCGCCTGACATAAAAGAAATGTCAAATATAAGAGCATTTCTATTATTATAATTCCGTTGAAAATTTTTATTATAGAAGTTAAACCTCCCACGCCGAATAAAATATCTTTCACGAAAGGGAATTTTAAATTGTGTTTATAGATATGTAATTATTTCATCTTCTGAAGCTATCACGTTTTATGAACACAAACGAACTATTCATTTCATCGTCCTACGCATGACGCCACTTGTATACGATACAGGTATACGTTAATTACATATTTCCTCTTCTGATAACTATGTTTTTATATGGTATTAATCATTAACATTGGAAAGCATAACTTATTTGATATATCTTAGTCAGATCATATCTATCTATCTATGTACTCATTCACACTTCCAAAAGTACTTGCCTATCAGCACACACACACACACATATATATATATATATATATATATATATATATATATATATATATATATATATACCCAAGTATATAATTGGTGTATACGAAATGAATTCCAATAACCAACAATTACTATTCTTAAAAGAGTGCTCAATACAAAGTAGAGCATATATAATTATTTAAAAATAAAAATTTTAACATAAATATGTTATAAAATCGCTACAAAAATAGCCATTTTGTTTCAACACCCACGGTGTCTTATCAGGTGATGATGTTGAATGGCTACTTTTGTAGTGATTTTATAACATATTTATGTTATAATTTTTTTTTAAATAATTATATATATATATATATATATATATATATATATATATATATATATATATATATTAGGTTGGTGCAAAAATAATTTCGTTTTCTCACATAGTAACATATGTTAGAAAACGAAATTATTTTTGCACCAACCTAATATAATGTAAATCTATTTAAACTCGTTGGGTGAAAAACCCTGGATAACACAATTTTCAACCAAATTGGCATCCGAGGAAACATTTTTGAAAAAAAGAAAGAACCAGAAACCTCCGAAGAGGACGAAAGAAATCATCCAGTACCTTAAATGTCTGGTACAAAGAAACCAAATCCCATCGAGTAATAAGTTAAAACGAAGAGTGCTCAATACGCTAAGTAGACAAAAAGTAAAACAAATAAATCCTAATGAGCCAGGTACTACATAACTAGGTTTCACCACATGGGATCATCACGGTGAACTGGTTCTTCATATAATTACTTATTATAGGATATTAAAACATGCTAAAATCGCTACATAATGGCAATTATCATTCACCGCTACAAATGTGCCTCCTCGGGCGATGTTAAACTAGTGGCGAGTGAAAGTTTAATTGAATTTCAAAACCAGAATACTTTAAAAAAATAGGCTTGTGGGCTTTGCCGTTTTTAACCAATCGAATGTAACCTTCGCTAAATTCAAATTCACTGGAATTTTTTTTAAAATATAGTTCACGACACGAAGTTGTCTGCATATAAATCCTAGACAATTTCCTTATGGGCAGATACAAGTTATTACATTATTTCGTAAGATATATCGAAGTATGACGTTCAACTTTCCTAAGAAGTAAAAGCGAAAGAGGTGGGGAGGTAATTTAACATAATGCTAACTAGTTATATGCTCGTTAGGCTTCTTACATAAAATGTTGTAGTTGATAAATAAAAAGCCTACATTGATAAATAACCATTCGAAAAAAAAAATGGATCAAAAATACAGAAATACTTTGGCAAATTACTATGCAACCGTTAAATAAAGAGCATCCATATAAGATGTTAATAATACCACCTAATCAATGTAAGATGTTTAGAATAACTTAACCCCTGTACATCCATATAAGATGTAAATAATGCTAACCAAACATCAATAAAAAGCAATAATAAATCAAAATGAATATAAGACATATAAGTTGCACAACAGTTTATCTACTGGTTATTATTATAAGAAAAAATATTATCAAATTCAATTTAAACATATTGTAAGGTAAAAGGTACGCGACACATTTGTAGTGTTGAAACATAATTGCCATTATAAAAAAGTTTTAATATTCTAAAATAAATATTGTACTCAACTCTGTATTGAGAGCATTTTTAAGTTAACTGTTACGTACAGTGGAAATATATACCATTGGATAATACAGATATATTATGCGTATTAATTCTTATACTGATCCTTTCCAGTTTTCTAAATACTTTCTTGATGTGAAGATGAAATTCACTAAGGAGGCGCCGTATTTTTTTTATAACGAAAGTACTTTCGATCTTTTCCAAACTATGGCGTCTTCCCTGGTGAATTTCATCTGCACATCAAGCAATTGATTAGAGCACTGGAAAAGATCAGTATAAAATTAAATAGGCATAATATGTGTATATTATTCAAAGGAACATGTTTGAATGAAGACATACTGTCTAAATCTGCATATATATATATATATATATATATATATATATATATATATATATATATATATATATATATATATATATGTATATATGAAGAAAAATATACGGAAAAAAACAAACAAAAATCCTTATATGCAATAATGCTGTTTTAATGTTAATATGTCGACGTCGGACGTTTCGGTCAATAAACCATCTTCAGGACATATTCAATATAAAATATAATTAACATTATCAAATTTAACATGACGATGGACACAAGAACAAGACTTATCCAAACAGATAACTGAAAGTTTTATGCGATCAGCGTTTCGTTTTAAACATGGTCACGTTGTCACCACGTAGGCGACGCTGTGAAAACGTATTCCTAAATTTGAATATTTTGAAAGAAAAATGAAAAATGAAAGAAATTCTATTTGATCTAAAATTTATATGTACGCTTGTCGAGCCCACATATTTTAAGTCACAGTTTTTGCATGATATTTGGTAGATAAGTTTGGATAAGTCTTTGTCATGTTAAATTTGATAATGTTAATTATATTTTATATTGAATATGTCCTGAAGATGGTTTATTGACCGAAACGTCTGACGTCGACATATTAACATTAAAACAGCATTATTGCATATAAGGATTTTTGTTTGTTTTTTCCGTATATTTTTCTTCATACTGTCGGATCTATATCCATATATTTGCTTACATATATATATATATATATATATATATATATATATATATATATATATATATATATATATGCGTTTGTGTGTGTTTGCGTGTATAAATATATGTGTGTGTGTTTGTTATATATATATGTGTGTGTGTGTGTGTATGTTATATATATATATATATATATATATATATATATATATATATATATATATATATAATGGGCTAAATAACTCCACCTAAACTTGTAAGTCATCATGAACATATCATCATTGCCGTCTCGGAGACGGCAAACCCATGTTTGAAAAGTTTTACAAGAGTTTAAAAAAAGAATAACTTAAAAAGCATTTTTCTGATCACATTAATGGCTACAATTATGGTTAAAAGAAACTTTTTTATTTATTCATGGTTAATTTAAAGGAAATGTGGCATTTGGGAAAAGCTAGTCTTTATCTGTATTATATTTAAATCTAGCGACGATCACCGAGCCAAACATACCACAATATTTCCTACACCAAAACACGTTCTTACTTACCATTCTTATTACAGTCGCCAGAGTCTCTTAGAGACTCAAGTCCTGTCGATTTCCTATATGCTTAGATGTATAGTTTCTGTGGGCTGGGGGATAAAAATAACAATTTAAAAAAATGTTAAGTGTGGTTTTAAAAAAAAGCTAATCACAAACAATTCAACAATATTTGTATTCATTAGATCCCGACATAGATATTCTTGATTGTAAACAAGTTAATTAAGTAACATTTTAAAATAATCCTTGTCTTAAAAACAAACTACTGTCAAAATACACACACACACACACACACACACACACACACACACATATATATATATATATATATATATATATATATATATATATATATGGGGGGGGGCTTTAGACCTGTATGCTGTACGATTATTTTCGACAGACGTTCATGTTCCTAGCTCTCTTTTTTTAAAACCTTTTTTCCTTAGAAATTGATTTGATCATTAGCAAATCAAGAAACGGAAGGTTTTCCGAGACGAGTGTAGTTACCTACATATATATATATATATATATATATATATATATATATATATATATATATATATATATATATATATATATCATATTTGGTCAAAAGTTCTTTTAGAATTTTTCCTGCATATTGCAAATGAAGATACGGATACTTATAGATATATTTGATCAATATAAACTCCATTGCTCCCTAAAATCTAATTCCATTTGCCAACAATATTATAGACGCTACATTTGAAAAATTCTTTAAGGCTTATGTAAAATACAGAAGCATCTCCTGTTCAACTCCTGTCAACCTGAGGCAATCTGAATTGTTCTTCAAACCCTTAAACAAGTTATAATCAGAAAGAGCAAGTCAGGAGGAATATGATGACGGAAGTAATTTTTCTCTACATAGCTCCTCTATAATGTCTTTAGTCAATCGTGCAGTGTGGAGACAGTCATTATCGTGATGGAGGATTACTCCTTTCATCTTGACTAAGGATGAACGTTTTGCTGCCCAAAGCTGCTTTCAAATTTCAAGTTGTTGGCAGTGCAGATTAACGTTGGTTATTATCTAACAGTTCCTGGTGGATGGTTTCTTGAATATCCCACCATACACTCAAGATGAACTTCTTTGGATGAAGTGCTCCTGTCAATTGCTGAACATGGTTGTTTCCTTGACTCATCCATTAGCGACGGCACTTAACATTATTATAAAGCATCACTTTCCCATCACTAGTAACAAGCCTGTTCAAAAGGGGCACATGAAATACTTGCATAAGCAATGACTTTCAACAATCGACTCGTTGTAGACGATTCAGGGCGTGCGGATCCCATTTTCGAACCACTGAAACCTTTCCAATCCTTTTCAATTCGCGTATTAAATTTCTCTCTGAGATCCCGAGCCGTAGTGGCAGGATTTGTTGTAACAGTAGATTCCCAATCCTTTGAAACGCGAGTTGTTTCTTTACAGTTGACTGACAGCGTACTTAAGGTGTTTCCTTTAGTTAAAAGATTACTTGTTTGGATTTAATGATTTTAGAAATTGTCCAAACGAATTTTGTTTACTTCGAAAACAAATTTTTTAAATAATTAAGTTGGTACAAACTACCATACGGTTATCAATACGGTTACCCTTTAATCTCTCAGACTATAGCTCCAGACGGTTCCATTTAAACAAGAATGATTTGATTTGGTTTGGTTTGGTTTGGTTTGGTTTGGTTTACGGCATATCGACCTCAATAAATTATTTAACGCCGGCAATTTTTTTTTTCCTGGTAATATTTTGTTTTGTCAAAAATCTATTTCTGGTACAGTGTAACCCGGATATAAGAAACCCGGATATAAGAGAAACCCGGATATAAGATAGATTTTCTCTGGTCCCAAATTAGAGCCTGTGTTAATGTAAACAAAATAGACCAAACCCGGATATAAGAGACCTCTTCTCCGGCCCCGACAACTCTCTTATATCCGGGTTACACTGTAATATTTTTTCCTTCAAAAATCTATTTCTGGTAATAATTTTCCTTCAAAAATGTATTGCTGGTAATAATTTTTCTTTTTTCGAAAACGTATTGCTGGTAATTTTTTTTTTCAAAATTGTATTGCTGATAATAGTTTTTTCTTCAAAAATCTATTTTACAAAGTATTTCTGGTATTAAAACCTATTTTTACGCTTTCATAGTGTTTTTATCCAAGTTTCGAGGTTAACTATTTGCCCATAGCTGGGACCCTAATAGATGCTACCACCTTGGGAACACCAGCATTTAAGAGGTGGTTCCACGCTCCTCAAAACCTCCTGATCAGAGGCCTTGCTAAACAAGCATCGAAATGTACCAACCTTATTATACAACATTACAGAGAACACAAATATGATCCGCACATTCAACTGCAAAACACATCTACAAATAATAATAAATAAACCCTCATCATACAAAAAGAAATCGGCCTTTAACAAAATAAACCATGAACACAGCCAGTAGATTACGGAAACGAAACATATATCTACGTTTCAACAACTTATACAGAGTTTCCGATAGCACAATAGAAATCACTGAAATTGGCTAACAGAATAAGCGAAAGCGCTCGGTACGAACAACCATTTGAACAATTCCTACGCACACATTTCTCTTTACAAGAGAAATACAAGAGAAAAGTCATGCCACTGTCAAAGAAACATGTACTAGATAGGGACTCTTCACTAAAAACGCAAATATATAAATTTGCCCACAAGAGAAGCTCGTTTTATTTATATCCAGGAAATGCACTGTTCAAAAAAACAACCCCACCACACACCGCTGGCAATGATTTGTCCATAATGATGACATGACTTTAGGTTTTTATAGATATTAGATTAATATATATATGTGTGTGTGTGTGCATGTATATATATATATATATATATATATATATATATAGAGAGAGAGAGAGAGATAGATAGATAGATAGATAGATAGATAGATAGAAAGGAAGAAGGAAATAAAATAGACATCCAAGTAGAAATCAGAATAAAAGGGTGAAAAAGAGATAAGCAAGCTAAAGTTATAAAAAAGAAAACGACCAGAAGGTTTAGTAAAAAAAGGAAAACAAGATTGAAGAATAAAACACTGGGAAAGAAAGAAAGAAAGAAAGAAAGAAAGAAAGAAAGAGAACGACAGAGAGAAAAATAAATAGAGAAAGAAAGAGAAAAAGAAAGAAAGGTAGAGATAGAAATAAAGAGGGAAATGAAGAGAAAAGTAAAAAAAAAAAAAACAAACAAGAGAGAAAAATAAAGAAAAAAGAAAGAAAAAGCAAAGAAAAACAAAGACAAAGTGAAAAACAAAGAAAAACAAAGAAAAATTAAAAAAGGGAGAAAGACAAAAATGAGAAAGAAAGAAAAAAGAGTGAGGGAGAGAAAGAAGACAAGCGTGAAAGAGAAAGAAGACATGCGTGAGAGAGAAAGAAGACATGCGTGAGAGAGAAAGAAGACAAGAGTCAGAGAGAAAGAAGACAAGAGTTAGAGAGAAAGAAAGTATGATAGCAAGAGAGAATGAAAGAAAGCAAAGCGAGAGAAAAAAGAACGCAATAGTGAATGAAAATGAACAAAAAAAGAATAACAATGGTTAATATGAAAATAAGTATGAATAAATAAAAGTAACTAAAATAAAAAGCAAAAAAAAAGCAGCTAGTAAAGCTCTTAAAGTCTTTACTGCCATAGTAAGTCCATTTGATCAATATGTTTAATTGAGTTTGGCTAAGATAGCAAGCAATCGATCGGATCCATTGTCGAGATATTTACGCATCTGTAGCAGATTGACCAGTGCTTGTAATCTTCTATGAATTTATTCACTCTGACATTGAATTGTAATTGTTCATCTGCATTTACAAATATGTATGTTTAATGAGAAAGATGATCCCGAAAACCATGCCTGTTATCAGCAATGTAACTTTGACTCAAGCCACAAGAATAGGAAAGGAATTAATGTTTGAATATCCTACAAATTTATGAGATAAAATATAGTTCCTATTGTTCATTGTATCCTGGTTAGTACTTAGATATGGAACCACAGATAATTTTCAAGTGATGAAATACTGAAGAAAGTACAAAATATAAGGAAATATTGGAGAAAGTACATAATATATTTTGGGAGAAAGTTCTAGGAAAAATGTATGGCTGTATGACAATTTCTGCGACCACATCACCCCTTACATCTGGCTACCTAACTCCCCAGACTGCAACCCTCTTTATTATTGTATGTGGAGCGCAGTTGAGCGAGAGACCAGCAAAACTCCTTGGAACACCAAAGACGAAATGAAGGCAAGGTTTATGGCAGCATTCACTAAACTGATAAGTGAATGTAATGCATCCGAATAGAAATCGAACTCGTCTCTCCGATTTCTCATTCCATTACTCTACCAGCACATCGTCTGTTGCGGTTCATATGGAAGGCTTGAAATCCTACAGTATGCCACAGTACCTAACTATACACATTTTTCTATCATTTGTTTTTGTAGTTACACAAAATATCCTGCAAATCATCCATAAATCAAAGTGTCATTTCACAATTAATGATACTTTTCTGAAATCAGTGCAACATTGTTAATCGTTGTGAAAATAGTTTGTTTTTTTTCGTTTCGGAAACGCTCAAATATTTTCCGATATAAATTAGTAGCAATTTTATATTCGTTTTATACCATTTCGGCTACGGAAACTTTTCATATTAACGCTCTACCTTCGAAGAGCGAAGGAGATCTCTATGTGTTGAATTCAAACCTTAGCAGCAGATAAGGTAGATTAGATTTACGCTCTTCATCCAAAGACAGGTGAAACCTTTGCATGCAGAATAAGGTCTCGTTCACAAATCATTGGAAGTTAGTTTAATTCAAAGTGAATTTTCAAAATAATGCGTTTAACCTGTTGGTCTCCTTTTCAAGCATGACTCATTAAATATGATTTCTTTATATTCTCATATTCTCAGACGGCTTCTCATATGAAAGTTTTGGCGTTTTTAGTGTCCTTTGATGCGATGTTGGATGACGCAATAATTATTAGAAACAAATCCGGTTCACACTCCTCTCCAGTCTTTTGAACAATAGAAGCTTATTTTTTTTTTTTTTTTCCTGCTTAGAATTGTTTTTCCGGTTCCTCTTTCACTCCCAGTGGCTCCTTGCATTTTAGTGACATTATTGCCTTATTTGTAGTAAACTGGGTAATAAGGAAAAAAGGACTTTATAAACTTAAACGCTCCCTCTGGGAATATTTTTGTTACTTTTGTCCTAATGCTTTTGGGGAAGTCATGGTCTCACATCCTTGTGATATCCTATTGCAAGATAAAATAACTTTTCACTCGCATATCACTATACTTGAGGAAAAAGTGATATATATATATAGAGAGAGAGAAAGTGATTATTCAGGCACACTCTTCCATTATAAGTTTTTAATTACCCAATTCATAATAGCATATAGCCAATGTTGAGAAAGACTAGTCAATGCTAACATAAAAATTGTAAAGCTAAGTGCTTTAGAAAATTAACAGTATCAGTTAGTTATGTGCCATGCGTGATACACGCTTAGGCGATCATGTATCTTTCAATATATGACTGACGACGCAGATTTTTCTCGCAGTAGGTTTCCATTTCTTTCTGCGGTAGACCAGTTGACATCCAAGGCTATAGAATCCGGTCTGTCCTGCTATTTACCCATGGGGTGAGAAGACAAGGATTCGTAGCTTTCCTAAGGCTATTAGCACGAATGTAATGGATTCGACTGGAATTCAAACTCGGCACTACGATTCCTCAATCTGAGCCGCCGCCCTTTACTCCACTACGCCTCCTGTGATAGTATACATATCTCTACTTAATTCAACAAATAAAAGATATTACATGTGAATGTAGGATAAACAATAGTCTATCATGCCATTTCAAGTTAGTTTTAATTTGTCCGAGAGCTCTAAAACTGTGACCTCATGGCAAACGTTTTAAAAAATTTTAATACAATTTAGATGCTGAGAACTTTTATACACAATACATAGATTGATATATATATATATATATATATATATATATATATATATATATATATATATATATATATAAAAATATATATAAAAGAGAACATAGAAGTCAACACTTAGAGGCGACAGTCTGTTTCATGCTATATGCAATCGTCAGGCCTGACGATTGCATATAGCATGAAACAGACTATATTTACACACGCTCTATCTCTGATATTGAGCACTTTATCCCATAAATATAGCACATCTTAAGACTATATTTCCATGTATATATATATATATATATATATATATATATATATATATATATATATATATATATATATATATATATACAGAGTTGAATTTTCTATTTACAAAGCTAGTTCTAGCTTCAGATACCAGAGAAAGATCAAATAAAGGCTGAATGAAACAGCTTAAAAGAGAGACACGCTAACTGATATATAACGACAGACTATTGTATAAGATTAAGGTAATTTATGTTCAAGGAACTTAACATTAGAATTGTATTAAGTGTAGTTTATTTGAATATTTTAAGCTAATAGGAGAGTGTAATGCAATAATTGCAATACGTATTATTCTTCGTTGTCGACAAAGTGAGCCTCTATTTCAGTAAATCATAAATCGATCGATTCATTTCTGCTTTTTTATTCAACATCTTTCTTTTTGGGGTCATTTGTCTCGATGCGCGCCTTTCCGGAAGTAAATCGCTCAAACTAATTTTGAAGTCACTAATGTAGACAGGTACGAAGCAATAGCAAGGTACTGTTACATTGAAACGACACGGGAGGCAGATGTACCCTCAAGCAGACAGAAAGAGACGCAAATTAATAGAAAAAAAGCCAACATGAAATTATATATATATATATATATATATATATATATATATATATATATATATATATAGATAGATAGATAGATAGATAGATAGATAGATAGATAGATAGATAGATAGATATAGATATAGATATATAAAATAAAGAGAAAGAAACTGTAAGATATATAATCCGGTTCTCTTATTAATTATTTTTTTATTTTTACAAACCAGTGTTCAATGCAAATCTGCAGAACATAAATATTATAAATTCACTAGTTTAATAATATTTTTAAATTAGTAAATATATATATATATATATATATATATATATACACCAAGGTAAAATGAGAACAAATGAAATATAATTACACAGTCTGTAACATTTAATTTAAAAGTGGGATCAAAACAGTGTAGAGCTAAATATTATTTATTTTAGGATGCTAAAACAAAAACATGTTAAAAATTGCCACACAATGGCAATTCCGTTTCGAAACTTCAAATGTGTCTCCTCGGACTATGCTAAACTACTGGTAAGTGAGCGATTAATTTAATTTTAAAAGCAGAATACTTCCTCTTTTTTCGAGAAAAGAAACAGAATTAAAAACAGACTGGTGAATTTTACCGTGATTAACTAATCGAATACAACCTCCGCTAAATTCTAACTCACCGATTCTTTTTATTATTATTATTATATAGGTCATAGTGGGGGGGTGATGCTGAAAAGTTCTCGCTTGGTTTGAACAAAAAAACGTTCTAATATTTGGGCAGATGTTTCAAAATAAATCAGACCAAAATATTTCAGTAACCCATCATACACTACGTAATATATTTTATGTCACCATGAGAGTCCACTACACAGAAATGGGTGACATCATCGTGTATCTTTACTCAAGAACACTGCAGGTCGTGGTCTAGAAAAAGAATATTATGTTAGCTTAAACTTAATAATACTCCATAAGTATTCAGTGTTGAATAGAATATTACTTGCTTAGTTTAATAGTAAGAAAGTATTAAATAGGTGTAGACAGGCTTGCCTATTTGCCGGTTCAGCATCTTCCCTGGTCTTTTAAACAGTAGTAGCGGCTTATTCCTTGTGTTCTTGTTTAGTATTGCATGCCCAGTTATTTCTAATATATACTTCAACTCTAATATTTCTGACGTCTATACTCTAAAGTTTTATTTACTATTTACTTTTATTTTACTTTTAATTTCTTCAATAGCAGTAGATAGGTTCGTCTCTCATCCGGTTCACAAACCTGCCCGGTCTATTGAACAGTAGAGGTTTCCTGTTTCCTGTTTAGGATTGGGTTCCCGGTTCTTTGTATAGTTTCCTCATTCTCTTCCACTCTTAGTTGTCCCTTGTGTCTTAGTGGCTTTATCACCTTGTTTGGGTTGAATTGAAAAAAAAAAAGATTTTGTAATCAGTTGTAAGATATCTTAAAAATTATATGATTTAATTACATCTGTAAACTAGCATGTCATAACTGCCCTAAGTTAATGTTGAACAATGCATTCCTATGGTATTAGGTTGGTGCAAAGATAATGACGTAATAATGTCGTTTTTTGACGTTAAAAAATACGTCAAAAAACGACATTATTACGTCATTATTTTTGCACCAACCTAATAAAATGTATTGACAATGCATTCCTATGGTAAAATGTATTGACAATGCATTCTTATGGTAAAAGGTATTGATAATGCATTCCTATGGTAAAATGAACTGAGAATGCATTCCGACTGTAAACTGTATTGACAATGCATTTCTATAATAAAATGCATTGAGAATGTATTCCTATGGTAAAATGTATTGACAATGCATTCCTATGGTAAAATGCATTGAGAATGTATTCTTATGGTAAAATGTATCGACAATACATTACTATGGTAAAATGTCAATAGACGTGAACATGCTAGATCTTCGAAAGCATAGATGGGAACAGTCTCAGTTAGATTGCTATATAGAATTGAACATAAAATCTGTCACATATACATCTAAAGCAATGAAATACGTAATTAATACAAGACAAAACAACAGGCCAAAACTTGAAGGAGGTATTTACTCTATCAACTGCAAGGATTGCCAGAAAAAAATATATTGGAGAAACCTCAAGAACATTAAACAAAAGATTATTCGAACACAAAAGACATTTTAAAAAACAACACAAAACTCTCAACGTAACGAAACAGACCACAATTTGACACAAAAAATGCTACACAAATTAAAAGAGAAAATAATTCACTAAGATAAAAAATCTCTAGAAAGTGCTTTGCTCGCTAGTTCAACCACGGTAAATTTACGCCCAGGTTCTTCCAACACTTTACCATTCTTGGCAGATTTTCTGTTAACACAATGTGGGATATTTAAAAACAAAGATGATGGAAAGAAAAAGAATAGATTACTTTGGCTAGATTGCAAAAGAAAAAAAATCCTTTAAAAATGTTGAAACTAGCAGCGTCTCTTGTTCATGCGCATGCGTAGTGGCAACAACGTCAACAAACCCAGTCTGATGACGGTCCTAACGGATGAAACGCGTGACAAATAAACTTTTTCCAATTTATCTCACAATTTACTGTTCTAGATATATAAAAATATATATCGTTATCTCATATATATATATATATATATATATATATATATATATATATATATATATATATATAGGATTAATGTGAGTAAAATTAGTCACTTAGCTGATTTATGTTACCTTCAATATCCCAAATCCAGAGTTTCGTAAGAGGACCTATCAGTCCACTTTTCAGGGGATACCAGCAGTTTACTGTTTATATTTTTTCTATTTTTTCCTTTTATGCACCATTTAACACTGGTGTAAATTTTCTTCTGTAGTCTCTGTGTTTGTGTGTGCGCGTGAGGATATGCGCCCGTTTCTGCGTTTTCGAGTGTTGTTTTAATATTATTGAATTGATAATATCATTATATTATATTTAGGCGACTTTGGCATTAAGCCTTCAGTTTATTTTATATTTTAAGCTTTAGTTTTTATTCTTACTAT
>OZ010609.1:33874240-33924240 GCA_963932145.1 Acanthosepion lycidas | reverse complement strand
ATTTAACATCGACAATTTATATGTATATTTCTTATGATCCGTACATATTGGAATTGTATGTATCTATTTGTGTGAATATACAATTATTACTTTACTAGACCGTTCTTAAATTTCGCCGGGACAATAGCCAACTCACCGAAAGTTCCGAGATTTCAAATGAACACAACACATCATCTTACAACCAGAGAAAGTATATACCGGTACTCAACTTTGGCATTGAGTCGAGAACTTCACTTATGGCCCTGACTTCAGATGCAAGTGAATTATTATAGAATCTTTCACCGGCCACGAAGATGAACACAACACATTATCTTACGACCACAGAAAGAATGTACCGGAACTCGACTTCTACAGTGAGTCGGGAAATTCGCTTTTAGAACCCTGACTTCAAGATGCCACTTAGTTATTCAACTATGTTAACGGCTTTCACCGGCCACGAAGACGAACGCACTGCACACCTTCGTAGCTAAATTTTAGCGCGAGGTCTTTTTGTGTGAGAGAACTGACGTTACGCAACGTGTTTAACGAATAAGATACGTAAACTCAATGAGGGCAGTCTATATATATATATATATATATATATATATATATATATATATATATATATATATGTGTGTGTGTGTGTGTGTGTGTGTATGTATATTACGAGTTTACCTCGGTGAAAAACAACCGCTGATTTATGAATGATGTACAACATTTAGAGTTATTTATATTCTGCACTTTGCTCTCAACGTTTTTTTTTTTCTTTCTTTCTTTTTTTTTTTTTTTTTTTTTTTTTTTTTGTCGTGACCCATTTTATTTATCTCGTGACCCTCTGAAGGGCCCGGAGCCACAGTTTGACAAACCCTGCACTAGATATCGGTATTGCGATGGAAGGGGCGACCATTGCGTTATATACGTCGATAAATATAGTATATGCGACTAATATATTTAATTGTAGATATTATATGCGTCTGAATCAGAAACTTTTAAATTTCAATTGATTTCCTTCTGAGGATTTATACTAGAGTAGTAATCCTATCCGAACTAACAAATTTATCGCGTCACACAACTGGTAATGACAATATAAAATTACCAACACATTGTTTATCGATGATGTTGGTCAATGGAAGATTATTACATGTACTCTCTTCGTCTTTTCTTAGATTAAAGATAAAGATTTACAAGCGTTTACAGATTAGTACGATAAAAATGACAATTAGTAGATTAGTACATAAATATAACAAAGGTTACAGTGATGATAATAAAAAGGTTTCTGCTATATTACTAGTAATGACGACACGTGTCCACTTTTCGTCAAAACCCCAGGTTTTCGTCGGGGGAGGTGAGTAGATAGCTATAAAATTACTATCCCGACAAATAGGCTATTGCATAATCTTATTATTTATTCAACAATTTACATTTTAAAAAAAATATTAGTTTTCTACTGGTGAATAGAACATCGTTTTGCATTATTAATATTTTCATTGTTACATTGTTACCGCATTATTGCTTGGCTGCCCTAGCCTGTTTTGGAAAATATTGAAATGTGTCGTTTGCTGAAAATAAATTATTGTAAATACGCTAATGTCGATTTCTTACGGGTCCCGCCATTTTCTTGACCAGAGTGTACAACGGCCGAAATGTCGTCAACATGCCAACAAAGATGACGACAACAGTCCGAACAATGAAAATAGTGTAAGTAATAAAATGTATTGTGAAAGGTACGTAATTGTTTACGTTTATTCATTCTTATAAAAAAAGGAAAACTTTTTTTTACCAACGCGTTTCGTCCCTCTGATTGAATTTATCAAGAGGGTCAGTAAACTGTATTACTATGTTACTGGGAAATATTGTGGTGTATTTCTCAGCTGCATTTTCCACGGTTTTAAATTCAAACCTGTTCCTCTCCTAGGCTTGTTGTCAACCTAGGCGAGAGCTATCCATCTGCCATATTATTTAGTCCATAAAGGGGAGGTAGAGAGTGAATTCATGCCTTTTCCGAATGTAGTAGCGAGAAACTAACACAAATTGGAAATTTCGGATTTTGGACTTTGTACACGAGTTCATTTTCTGTGCCGTTAACCGTTAGACTATTCATCTCTAAATGAAAAAAAATCGCGCTGGGAACTTTTGCACATACCTCATATTTATTATTATTATTATTATTATTATTATTATTAGAAAATAATAGGTATTTATTTTAAAGCTACAGTCGATATACACTACAGTTCAAAAGTATGAGGCCACTCCTGGTCCGTTTTTAAATGGGCCCCAAAAATATTTGCTTTGTGCTTTAAATTTAGAGAAAACTATGATACACGGTTAAAAAAAAGTGGGACGACTTTTTATTAGAAATGTTATTATGACTAAAAGAAAAAAAAAGAATTTTATGATAAACTTTTGCTCTCGTCAAAATATCTTCCTTTAACCTTGATTACTACAGTACAAATGTTTGGTATTCGTTGCGAAAGTTTCTCAAAGTATAAGTTTGATAATTGATTCCATACTTTTTTTCAATGACTTTAAAAGCTCTTTTGGGGGGTGGAAAAGTTTCACTCTTCTGCCAAATTCATCCCACGATAATTCTGGGAGTGTCTTCAAACTTTTGAACTGTAGTGTAATTTTACGAAGCTCAAAATACTTTCGGTCTCCTTAATTGCCATTTTATGACTGGACATTGGCAAGGGTGACAATAGGTGTGACAGGTTATGACTGTTAATAATGCTTTTTGTGCTATAATTACAGGAAAGAGATTTGTTCAAGGGTTTACACAAATACTAATCTTGGCATATACCAACTTGGTATATCAACGATTTTTTGTTCGTTTTTGTTAAGATATGTAAAGATGGAAGAAATCTTAAGGGATAGATGTATTCATGCTTTACTCAAGAACTGTATTATTGAGAAGTGAAAACAACCAGCCTCGATTAGAATTCAAATTGTTTACCGATTTAGTTTTACAGTGTTGATAAAATGTTATGCCACCTTTTTACTCTTCGAGACTGGCATTTTGTAGCCCTGATACAAATGTTAGAGAATTGTCATCAGATGACTATCAAATATTCAATAACAAAATAAAAAAAATGTTCTCTAAGTTGACTAGACAATATGGGCGTATACGCAAGAAAATATCAAAGTTTTTTTTTTCCTTGTACAGTTCCATCACCACTAAGAGCCCGTGTCTGGTTTGGGTACGCCAAACGCTCTCCTACGTAGATATCTTCAATTGTACTAGCAGTAATACTCATCACAAAAAGCCATTCCCTATCAGCAAGGAACTGTATATATCAGTGCGAATATTTACAAACATACCGAAACAGAGCCAATAATCGAAATGTAAGAAAAACGAAAAGGAATTAATCATTATATATTGCGAGAAAGAGATGCGATATCTTCTTGAGTTTTATAAAATAAATAAATAAAAGTAAAGAAAAGGCAAGCTAAAACTAACATCTCCCAGATCGGCGAAAGAAAAATGTGGCATTTATTGAGGCAGACACCCACCTTCCCTGTTCTCTGCAGTAAATGTTGACATCTTTATAAATCTTAGTCTTTGCTTACACTGATGTATTCCTCCAGTGTAGGTGGCAATGGCTAGCCATTTGGCCAATAGCCATCAACATAGTAGATGAGATTATGTCATCAGGTGGTATTAACTTGGGAAGCGAATAGAGAGAGAGAGAGAAAAAACTGACGATGGTCATAAACAGGAATATCAAAGCATTTGTTTTTTATCGAGGATTCGATAATATAAAAAAGGGGACGGTTATTTGAAGTGAAAGAGATTAAAGATAAAGATTGACTTGTTTTTTACGGTTTGTCAACCTTTTGCAAGTTGTTTTAAAGCCAGAAAATATTTCTAGATCGTAAGAATTTTATTTGGCGATAATAATGATTTACTGATACAAGTCATACGAATTAACCCACCGCGTTTAAATATTAGGTTGGTGCAAAAATAATGACGTAATAATGTCGTTTTTTGACGTATTTTTAACGTCAAAAAACGACATTATTACGTCATTATTTTTGCACCAACCTAATAGATTTACATTATATATATATAATACACACACACACACACACACATATATATATATATATATATATATATATATATATATATATATATATATATATATGTATATATATAGATATATAAATAATGTAAATCTATTTAAACTCGGTGGGTGACAAACCTGGACAGCACAATTTTCAAATAAATTGGCATCCGAGGAAAAATGGAAAAAAAAGAAAGCACCAGAAACCTCCAAAAAGGGCGAAAGAAATCGTCCAGTACCTTAAATCTCTGGTACAAAGAAAAAAAAGCGAGTATTAAATTAAAAGGAAGAGTGGCCAATATATATGTAAAGCAAAAGTAAAATAGATAAATCCTAATGAGCCAGGTACTACCTACCTAGGTTTCACCACATGGGATCATCAGGGTGAACTAAACTAGCCTGTTCACCCTGATCATCCAATCTGATGAAACGTAGGTAGGTAGTACCTGGCTCATTAAGATTTATATATATATATATATATATATATATATATATACATATGATAGCTGACCACTCGTATTAGCGGATACCCGTCTACTAGGGCGGCTAGCCAATCCCTATTGCAGACTCTCGCTCAGCTACTTTTGTGTTTGTTCAACACCGACAGAGCCAACCTGTCGTTCATACTACAATTATAATGAGCAGATCATAGTTACAGTTTCTGGGAGAGAGCGTGTAGTCTAGCGTGATGAACAATCTGAACAACACCAGCACACTCAAAACCTCGGTCACTTGGGGTCAGTCGATATCTGTGCTAGCACGAAGGGACAAGTCATATATATATATATATATATATATATATATACATATACATATATATATATATATATATATATAGAGAGAGAGAGAGAGGGATAGAGGGAGGGAGAGATAGAGAAAGAAAGAGAGAGACATGGACAGATTGAAACAGACAGATGAATAGACAGTAGACTTAATAATATTTATATTAATCTTACTTGATCATATTGATATCAATTAAATAAATGTTCTCTGGTCAATGCAATCATTATTATCGAGAGTCCCGTTCAGTGATTAAAAAATTACGAATCTCTGACTTGACGTTTGATAAGTATTGACCGTTTTTATTTCTATTATAATAATTATATATATATATATATATATATATATATATATATATATATATATATATATATATATATATATGTGTGTGTGTGTGTAATATTCACGCATATGCCTATCCCATATACACTCGCGTAGCTATGTAGGAGCTTAAATTTCTCTGGCTGTCCCATTTTTTAAAACTGGTATTTCAATACACAAACAACAAAATGCTTTTTTTGAGAAATTGGAGATGGGTTTTTAGTACACCCTTGTACATGCAGATTTATTAAGCGCATACACGTTTTTATATATGTAGATTTTTCACCCTACAGCCCCTTTCCCCACAGTCGAAACGTTTCAAGCATCTCGTTACTCTATCGCTCTTTCAATGGAACGTGTTCAGACCAACTTCATTCCTTAGCTCCACTAGTTCTAGCCAATCCCCACACATTATAACGAACCACCTTTCTTCCCCTCATATTCCATTGATGAGATGTAAGTTCCACTCGAACAGCGTTAGCCCGCGAACCATTACTTTGTAGAATCGATTGCCAAGAGGATGCTGCCTCGATCATTACAAACTTAACCTGTTCAAGTCTAGGGTTAACCGTTATTTTTTCCACATAAACTGCACTCGCTACTTCTTACTATGTAACACTCTTCCTTGAGCGGCTCTTGTGCAGGATGAACATTATTGTAAAATAAATTATGTGCGCAGAAATTTAAGGTCACCAATTGTCCCATGTCTACTTTTGTCCTTCTTCACCTCGTACAAATCCCTCCGCTCGTGTGTCGATCCCACTTCAACTATTCGTGACTGGACACAGTTCGCGCCAATTTCTGCCTAAGCGACGACCACTTAAAATTAGGAAGCCATTTACTGTATAGTTGCCCGGATGTTTGCGATCAAGGCGGGAAGCAAAATGAGACAAGCAGCAGACACTGACGAAGCAGACTGTGTTGGGATAGAGAAGTGATGTAGAAAGAAAAGACATGTAAGGAGAGTAAGCAGAGAAGAAAGAAAGGAAAAAGAATCTAATGAACTAAAGAAGGAGAAAGGCAAAAGAACGGAATAAAGAACGAAAGAAAAGTTAAAGCAGAAATAAAAAAAAAAAAAAAAGAATAGAAGGAATATATTTTCTTCAAAGAAAGAGCGAAAGAAGCGGTGTCGAAATGAAAGATATAAAAAAAAGTCATTTCTAAAATAAAACCGTAACGAAAGAAAAGAAGCATGAATTTGGAAATCCATAAAGAAAGATGAGAGGAAATGGTTACTTTTGTGGCATTGTATAACTTATTAGACGCGCATTCACACTCGATTGAAGACTACAGAAAAGAGGAGGAGATGAATATTAATAGATAAAACGAGATTAACAAGGGAAAGAGAAAGAGTGGTCAAAATGGAGAAATATTAGGTTGGTGCAAAAATAATGACGTTTTCTCACATAGTAACATATGTTAGAAAACGTCATTATTTTTGCACCAACCTAATAGAATTATGGTGAATGAGAAAATAGAAAAGGTATTCATGAAAAAAATGAAGGAAAAAGAAACTAAGAAAAGACAAATTGAGAAAATTCGATGAAATTGAGAAAGAAAGAAATTTTAAAAGAAAACTGAATGAAGAAGAATATATCGTTTGAAGGAAAATTTAAAATAGGTTAAAGGAACAGACTGAAAGAAATGTATAGCTATTGTGAAAGAATGAGTATGGCCTAGAAGCGATATAAAAGACAAACAGAAAAGACAGAGAAAAGTCACAGCGAGAGAGAGAGAGAAGACAAAGCGACGGAGAGAGAGTGGACAAGGCTACGGGGGAGGGAGAGAGAAGACAAGGCGACAAAGAGAGAAAGAAAGAGAGAAAGAAAGAAAGAGAGCGAAAACAAAGCGAGAGAGAGAGAATTCAAGGCGACGAAGAAAAGACAACGCGAACGAGAGAAAGAGAGAGTTCAATGCAACGGAGAAAGAGAAGACAAAGCGAGTGAGAGAAAGGGAGAATTCAATGCGATGGAGAAAGAGAAGACAAAGCGAGTAAGAGAGAGAAAGAAAGAGAGAGAAGACAAGGCGACAGAGAAAAGAGAGAGAAGAGAGAAGGCGACGGGGAGAGAGAGAAGACAAAGCGACGGAGAGGGAGAAAGAGAAGACAAGGCGACGGAGAGGGGGAGAGAGAGAAAAAGAGACAGAGAGGGATAGAAAGAAGACAAAGCGACGGAGAGAAGACAAAGCAAAGGAGAGTAAGAAAAGGCAAAGTGACAGAGAGACACAAAGAGAGAAAACAAGGTGACGGAGGAGACAAAGCGATGAAGAAAGAGATAGTAAAAAGACAAAGCGACGGAGAGAGAGAGAGAGAGAGAAGACAATGAGACAGAGAGGAAGAGAAAAAAGACAAAGCGACGGAGAGAGAGAGAGAGAGAGAGAGAAGACAAGGAGACAGTGAGGGTGAGAAAAAAGACAAATCGACGGAGAGAGAGAGAGAAAGAAGACAAGGAGACAGAGAGGGAGATAAAAAAGACAAAGCGACGGAGAGAGAGAGAGAGAGAGAAGACAAATGGAAAGAAAGGGAGAGAAAAAAGACAAATCGACGGAGAGAGAGAGAGAGAGAGAGAACAAGGAGACAGTGAGGGTGAGAAAAAAGACAAATCGACGGAGAGAGAGAGAGAAAGAAGACAAGGAGACAGAGAGGGAGATAAAAAAGACAAAGCGACGGAGAGAGAGAGAGAGAGAGAGAGAGAGAGAGAAGACAAATGGAAAGAAAGGGAGAGAAAAAAGACAAATCGACGGAGAGAGAGAGAGAGAGAGAGAAGACAAGGAGACAGAGAGAGAGAAAAAAGACAAAGCAACGGAGAAAAGACAAAGCGACAGAGAGTAAGAAAAGGCAAAGTGATAGAGAGACACAAAGAGAGAAAACAAGGCGACGGAGAAACAGGGAGATGAAGAGAGAGATAGTAAAAAGACAAAGCGACAGAGAGAGAGAGAGAGAGAGAGAGAGATAAAAGGATGGAGCGAGAGAGAAAAAGACAACTCGACGACGTGAGATAATGAAAGAACGCACTCGAGAGAGACTGAGAAAGACAGAAAAAACAACTATAAAACAAAAAGAATCTAAACTGAAAAAATAATAATGAATAAATAAGAGAGAGAATGTTCAATTAGATAAACTTAAGGGACAGAGAGAAAAAAAAGCAACGCTAAATACGTGAGAAATTTTGGGGGGAAAAAGATGGAAATGTAGTGAAAAGGGTTCAAAGCTGTCATAGAAATTGAGTAAAGGTCATGAATAGTGAAGACAAATAGATGGAGGTGTGTGGAATGGTTAGAAAGGTAGGGCCAGCTGGTTAAGCGGTCAAAGTAATCTGGCTAAAGACACGGCCATCTCAATATCGTTAAGTGACCAATTCCGCATCGACAGCATGTGCTCAAGACGGGAGTGGTCAATCGCTCATATTTGAGAAGCGACTCGTAGTAAACACTGTCGTCCATCATGAATGATTGGATGACACAAATAGAAGCAGGCAAGTGACATACGGTCAGGCCCTTCTTGTGGCAAAATAGCCCCATGTGTGGTTACGAAGATAGATCGCTTGGAAAAGGTGTGCATTTAAAGAATACAGCATAACTTTTAGCAAAACGTGAAACAGAAGGATTGTAAATGGTATCCTGGACTCTACTCGCATTTATCAAACAATTGAGATCGCTTTTAACGACATAAGTGTGGGATATTTGATTTGATGAATTGATTGATTTCAACAGATCGATACATATTGTTAGAGAAACTTTAGTTACATCAGTACACAGAAAAAATCTGCTAGAGTCGGTCGCTCAATGAGAAATCGCTACACTAACGATTGTTAATGACCAGCTTGGTAAGCTACCAAGAACTATCTTGGTGTTATGAGAGGGGCTCTGTTGGCTAAGGTTCTAGGCGAGGTCTCTGGTGGCAAAATATCTCTCTCCCAAATTCCCTGGCTCTGATATTCCCTCAGTCGTCTGTGGTCGAAATGCGTCTTTTTTTTCTTTCTTTTTAAATAAATACACAAAAACACTCCGATTATCATATATACTTTTTTTTTTTTGAAATGATGAAACCAGAGCTTTCGAACATTGGGAGTCGAGAATTTAAACTAGCCCTGGGCCACATGTGACCCGATTGGCTTTCTCAGTGGCACGCATAATTTCATGAGGAAAATAACGTTTATTAAAATTTTATACGCTTCATTTCATTCCCACTTGTTCACACGCAGACACTCATACATACAGCATCAATGATTAAGTATTAGGTTGGTGCAAAAATAATTTCGTTTTCTAACATATGTTACTATGTGAGAAAACGAAATTATTTTTGCACCAACCTAATACAATGTTCCTTGAATTTTGTAACGTTTTCTTGATGATAACCTTTTCAATAATTTTAAATCATTGGCGATTTTTACTAAGTAAGATCATACGTGCAAATTTCATTTGCTGCAGAAACAGGCTTCCTGTTCATGATTCTTCTGGAGAAGAAATATACTTTTTTAAAAAAAATATATGTTTGCATATTCAAAACAAATAAATTAGAAAAACAAATCACACGCAGCGGTGCTTGTTAATCACACTTGTTTTTGATTGCGTCATTTTTTACGGCTTATCAACCCCTTACAGATTATTCAAAGCCAGAAAATATTTTAGAGTTAAGAATTAAGTTAAGAATTTTTTGTTTGGTAATTGTTATGAGGACCTACCTTCATGGACAAAATAAACTCGTCTTATGACTATATTATGCCTTGCAAGAGGACTGTAGATAGCAGACGAGTTGACTACGGTTGACTACGTGTACGACTTCTGTCGAACTGTCTGCTTTGGCAGAGAGAAACCCGGACGAAGCTTTGCCGAAAGGCAAAGTTTCGTCCGAGGAGGTAGACAGGCCCTGAACCCGTCTAGGCGGGTACAAAGGGTATATTTTTGGCCGAGCCTACGGGCTCGGAGAAACCCACATTAAACCCGGCCTTGTGCCACATACATTTCTCGTGGGGGGTCAGTTAAATACCGAAGACGAGTTGACTACGTGTACGACTTCTGTCGAACTCTCTGCTTTGACAAAGAGGAACCCGGACGAAGCTTTGCCGGAGGGCAAAGTCTCGTCCTCGGAGGTAGACAGGCCCTGAACCCGTCTAGGCGGATTCAAAGGGTATATTTTTTGGCAGAGCCTACAGTCTCGGAGAAACCCACGTTAAACTCTGCCTTGTGCCACCTACATTCCTCGTGGGGCGGTCTGTTAAATACCGAAGACGAGTTGACTACGGTTGACTACGCATTTAAATTATTGGAAATACGTTCGGTCAAATGGTTATTTGGAAGAAAGATGCGATCAAAAGAATTTTTATCAGAGGCAGCTGAAAGTGTACCTTTCATTGCTGTAGTTGTAGTGGCCTTCGGGGGGTCATTTTGCGCTGATGAGTAAATTTTCAACGCTTTATTTTTAGCTTTCTGTAATAATTGTCTCGGATACGAAAGATTTGAAAAGGTATCCTCAATATATGTGAATTCATCATCTAAATATTTTGCTGAACAGATGCGAAGAGCCCTTAAATAGAATCCAATAATAATACCCTCTTAGTGTTAGTATCATGGTGAGAGTAAAAATGTAAATAGTCATTTTTACATGTGGGTTTACGATATACTTTAAATTCTAATTTATTTTTTTTTTAATGAGTAGTATGTCTAAAAAAGGTAAAGAATTATTAGACTCAAGTTCATAGGTAAATTCTATAGTAGGTTCTATTTTATTTAATCTATCAGTAATCTTGTTTAAATCATGTTTATGTGGGTAGATAAATAAAATGTCATCGATGTATCGGAAGTAATGTGTATCAGGTGGAATGACATTTTTAAAAGGTCCAGATTCAAGAATGTAAATAAAAGACATTCCTGTGTGCGATTGATTCATTTTCTGTGGCTTATCAACACTTTGTAGATTATTTCAAGCCAGAAAATATTTTTATATTATAAAATTTTTTTTACATAATGATTTAGCGATACAATCTTACTAATTAATCTATATATACCGGAGAAAAGGTGGATTCATGGCTTTCCCAAGGTCATTTATTCGTAATTGAATGTAACGCCATCACGGATAATATTACAACAAAACTTCATTTTTTTTAATTATAAAAATATTTTCTCCAAACAAGAACTACATTCAAATTTCCCCATTACAAAAGTAGATGCCCCAGCGTATGATTTTGTTGTGGTAGGAATGGCTGCCGCGCCGTCAATAATAATAATAATAATAATAATAATAAATCAACTTGAATTTTTTAATAGTGCGGCCTGCGTTATGATAAACTATATCTCATGCAACCCATTGCTCGAAAAAAGTTGCCCAGTTTAATCTATCGCCCAGTTCACACCCCTCCCTGGTCTTTTGAACAGGAGTAAAATTTTATCGTTTGTTTCTTGTTTAGGATTGGGTTTCCGATTCCTTCTAAAGTCTTCTCATTCTCTTTTACTCCCAGTAACCCCCTTGCGTCTTAGCAGCATTATCACCTTGTTTGGGGTGAATTGATTAAAAAAAATATATCTGGTTTAAACGGTTAATCAACACTCCAATTATCAGTCATTTTTTTTTTTTTAATTCAGACGAAGGGCGTGAATTCGAAATATATCGGGTATCGATTGCAAACTGATATCCGTCCGTCTGGGAATTTTCAACAGCACTAGACAAAATTTTCGCATGACTACCCCAGAAAGTAAATAAAATTAAAAAAAAATACCGGATGAGATAAAACTTGACATTGCTGACGATACTTTTAATTGCTACCTTGGTTTTTTTCCCTGTCTTATGTGTACGTAAACTAATTTTACATTTACAGAATACATACAAACCTAAGGGCATTGACAGGCTAATTTTTGTAATGACGTACTAGCAGTTGTTTCAAATTTCCAGTTTTTACACACTACAGGCGGGGCAAGGTGGGGTAGTCGCATCTGGGCAAAGACTGTGAAAAGTCGCAAATTTTCATCTGACGAGTAAAATTTTTCTGTAGCATGATGTAGCCATGAATATCAATTTTATAAAATCATTAAAAAATGTTTGTAGTTAAAAATAATTAAATCTTTAGAATTAAGTATTTCATCTGCCTGTTTCCTAAACGATCCTCACTAAGAGAAATGAATGGTTTTCTAAGTGATCCAGTATTCCTTCTGTTTCATAAATAGTGGTCAGCAACCATTAGGAATGGCTTTTCCAAATTAGTTCCAGAACTACATACATCCTTGTGTAAATTATTTGAAACAACCGCTTTGGTTTCCTTTCTTTAACCATACGGTCAGTTTTAGACCCACTTGAGTGTCAGGGTGTAATCGATTTCGATTTTTTCCTCATTTGCAGTGGTGTGCAGTAATATGAATCTATTTTCGGGGTGTATGATAAAATTTGTTTGGTCTTGAAAAATATTACGTCACCCATGATTGCATCAGATTTTTCATTACGCCCAGATACTATTGTCTCGATTGTCGATTAGTTCTCCTAGGAACATTTTCTGCGATGGACATTACTCCAAAGAACGTACGAAAATTTCTAACGCTTCACGAACACAATGGCAATTGTTACCAGGGAGTAAATCAAAGTACTAGACTGGCAAAAAAAACTCTCCTGATTTAAATCAAATCGAGAATCTGTGGTTAATCTGCAAGGAACGACTTCGTGGAATAGACATACGAAGTAATAACGTGTGCACTGGGTCATGTTTCATTGGAAAAATGCAAAAAAAATGTAAATAATAACGGAATTATTCGTTTTGTTTCAATTAATTTGCAAAAGGCTGTATATAACCTTGATTTACTGTAGACTACTACTTTACGATATGAGTGGACAACATGAATTTCAAAACGATTAATAAATTATGTAAGTCTACTTAGTATTGAGGTCTAATTCCATTAGATCCAACTCAGAAGTGGAAGTCAGTGGGGATCGAATTCAATACTCAGTTGTATTGGTTCAAGCTTGCTAACCATTATACCACATTGAGACTCCCAAAATACGGCGATTTTCTAAGCGTAGCTTGGATGTGGCACAAGGCTGAAAGTATAGGGTACCCAGTTTGAATGGAACTAACTATTCAGTCGTAACTGATCTAGCGAGACAAACTTACTAACCATTCCACCACGTCGTAGTGCTCCCAGTTTTACAATTATGATATTGGTAATATATTATTTTTCTGTTGGGTGGGGGGGGTATGCATAAAGTCGACATTGATTCTTTGTTATTAATTGTCATTCAGAGGGTAATAAGTCATAGAACATAGTAAAATAT
The DNA here is from genome assembly GCA_963932145.1 of Acanthosepion lycidas. Classification (NCBI taxonomy): domain Eukaryota; kingdom Metazoa; phylum Mollusca; class Cephalopoda; order Sepiida; family Sepiidae; genus Acanthosepion; species Acanthosepion lycidas. Next base: position 33,910,845 of record OZ010609.1, on the reverse strand, counting down.
CTCAAGGGTAACTTAGATGGGGACACCCGGATGAAGAGAGCCCTTGTTACGCCATGCGTATTATATTCCAGTTAATTGGACCATCAGTTTTTCGAGGCTTTCACTTGAGCCAAATGCGTCGGGTTACGTTTTGTAATAAATAAATAAACAAAAGAAGGAAAAGAAAACGAAATTCATTTAGTTTAGACATCGAGCTGTTTAAATGAGGCAGCTTGAACAAACCAAATTGATTTTGGTCATGTCTGTCTTGTTCATCGGTTAACCAACCTCAGTCAATGGACAATATGAATAAAGACAAAAAGAAAACCTATCTTAACCGACCTGTTTGTCCTCCGATGGACTTTATCAAGGCAAATGTAAGTATTTTATTTTGCAACAAGTATTTATAAACGACAATAAGAATGTCAGTTTTTCAAAATTTTTAAATTTAAGAAACGTTAATCTAATCAGGCTAACTAGGATCCCGATGTAAATTATGAATGACTCGAAATGACGTATCCCCCATAATTTACCTAGACTCTTCAGTTAGCCTGATGAATAGCTATAGTGATTTTCTAAGAATAGCTTAGATGTGGCACAATGCCTAAAGTATGGGGCACCAGTGAGGATCAAAGTCACTATTCTGGCGTACTGATGAATATTTATGAGCGTTTCTTAAATTTATTTTTTTTTACATTCGTTTATAAATACTTGTTGCAAAATAAAATCCTTACATTTGCCTTGATAAAGTTCAGGGAGTTCAGTTCATCAGAGGACGATATGCTTCAACTAAATTAGTTCCCCTTATATATATATATATATATATATATATATATATATATATATATATATATATATATATATATATATATATATATATATATATATATAGTAGTAGTGTTAATAAGATTTAGAGCTTGTTAACTAGAGCTGTTAAGTATATATTATAAAATATACAAATTATCCATCAGTAGACTCAGTACCAGTGCATGAAACTCCGAGCCGTGCTACCGGTGAGGAATAATATATATATATATCAGAGTCTGTCTATATTTCTGAGATGAGGTGTTATTTTATTTACATTATTCGGACTATTGTCCTCATCTTTGTCGCCATATTTATCACAACGTTTCGGCCGTTATACGCTCCGGCCTTCTTCGGGTGGTTGGAATTTCGAACTGAACCCTTTATTTCGCTCACTGGGGTAGACTGTTCTAGTTCCACGTACCATGTTTGATGGATGTGATTTATCAGTTATCTCCTGTTAATTTCTCCCTGAAAGTTCTCCACTGCCTTAACCGGGTATTGAACTCACACTCTTTGGGTCCTGTCACTGGATCTAAACAACGCAAACAATATATATATATATATATATATATATATATATATATATATATATATATATATATATATATATATATATATATATATATATATATATATATATATATATAGTCCTAATTATTTACTGAACTTGACTTAGTTTAATTTATTTAATGATTTAGGTTCCTTTTATGTACACAGATCCACACAGAAAATGATGAGAAGAAAAAACTGAGACGAGACAAACATAGAAAGATGAGACAGACAGATCGTCAGAGAAAAGACGGAGAATATCCAGTTAAGGGTGATTAAGAGAAAGATAAGAGAGAGAGACGTCACAACAGTAACCTTTCAGCAAACCTTTCTTCGGCCTAATTCTCTCTGAATTTTCGTCGTAAATTTATGTCGGTGCGAAGTTTCAGAACCACTAACGTGGCTAAATGCAGCACATTTTAGTTAATTAATCATCAACAAGGTAAAAACAAAAAATCAGAAAGTTTACACAAATACAGATGTCATCTTTTTTTAGTCATTTATGAAAAGAGAGAAAGACAGCAGAGAGACAGAGTAATATATATAGACGGAAAGAGAGGGAGATACAACCAAAAATGGCGAGAATGGGACAGACAAACAAGCATATATATATATATATATATATATATATATATATATATATAGTGAGAGAAGGAATAAAGATTGTGTGAGAGAGGAGACATGGAAAGATATATATATATATATATATATAGTATGTGTAAGAAAGAAGGAGACATGGAAAGATTATATATATATATATATATATATATATATATATACAGAGAAAGAGAGAGAGAGAAATGGACATATATATGATGAGGGGGATAAATCAGAACAGACTAAGGAAAAAAAATGATGGGGAGAGATGGGCAGATTGATTATATATATATATATATATATATATATATATATATATATATATATATATATGAAAATTTCTCCGATTTAACCAGTAGAGAAGACAATATTTATGAATAAAAATGACAATAGGAAAACTGGTAATTGCTGACGCGTTTCGTCCAATGTGGACTTTATCAAAGCAAAATACGAAAATGAAATTAATTGAACAAAGTAACTAAAAAAAAATGTTAAAAATATGAAAATAGCGTTTCTCAACATTCCAGTTGCTATGAACATTCTGTTTTTTTTTTTTTTTAGTTACTTTGTTCAATTAATTTCATTTTCGTATTTTGCTTTGATAAAGTCCACATTGGACGAAACGCGTCAGCAATTACCAGTTTTCCTACTGTCATTTTTATTCATATATATATATATATATATATATATATATATATATATATATATATATATATATATATATATATCGCATCTCTCTCTCTCCCTCTCTCTCATTCTTTCTATCTTTTTGATCATATATATGAACAGAGATGCAAAAAAAGGGATGCGAAAACAGAGATTAGAATATTACCCCACAATATCGAAAATGTATAAAAATACTAAATTAATATCCACAATCTGATGATAATATATATATATATTTGTGAAAATATTATAGAAAATAGGAAAGAAACTGGTTTGGTAAATAATCCAAAGTTCCTTAGTATTTTGTTATTATTTTTAAAAAATAGTGCTCGATACGAAAGTAGAGCATATATATAATTATTTATTTAAAAATATGATTCCAACTCGCTACATAAGAGGTCTCATGTTTCAAAACAAGAGCCGAAAACTGAAGTTTTCGGATTATGTTTTGAAACATGAGACCTCTTATGTAGCGAGTTGGAATCATATTTTTAAATAAATAATTATATATATATATATATATATATATATATATATATATATATATATATATATATATATACACACAATTAAAATGATGTCCACCATGTACAAGGAGCAAAAGGCACTCGAGGAAGATTTCTCTTATCTATTCTGTAGAATAACCCTATTGTCAGCTTGGCTCAATCTATCTATCTATCTATCTATCTATCTATCTATCTATCTATCTCACTCTCCCTTTCTGCTCATTTCAGTGTTCGCATCTCTCTTTCTCTTTTTGTTCATCTCTGTGTTCATATCTTTCTCTCTCCCTATCTTTCTGCTTCTTTCAGTGTTCGTATCTCTCTCTCTCTCTCTCACTTTGTTCATCTATATGTTCGCATTTCTCTCTCCCTCCCTCTCTCTCTCTTTCTCTCTCTTTCTCTCTCTTTGTTCATTTCTGTGTTCACATCTTTCTATCTCCCTCTCTTTCTGTTCATCTCAGTGTTCGTATCTCTCTCTCTTTTTGTTCATCTAAGTTCGAATCTCACTCACTCTCTCCCTCTTTGTTCATCTCTGTGTTAGCATGTATTCTAATAGAAGTAGATAGGCTCCCCTATCGTCCGGTTCATATTCCTCCCTGGTCTTTTGAAGAGGAGTAAAGGTTTATTCGTTTCGTGTTTAGAACTGAGTTTCCGATGCCTTCTACTGTCTTTTCATTCTCTTTCACTCTCAGTTGCTCCTTGCGTTTTAGTGGCATTGTCGCCTTGCATGGGGTGAATTGATTTAAAAAAGACAAAGAAAAAGAAAAGAAAAATCAACTTTTTGCCTGAATTGTATGCTTACGGTTTTTTTTTGAGGTGGGGTGTCAGAAACGAGAGTTTACCTTGGATGGCGTGGCTTTGAAATACAGAAAGATTAACACCTTTCCTGGCAATTCCGAAACAAACCAAAGAGCAATTCGCTTTTTCTTTTGTGTTTGCACTTAAAATGAAGGGTCAAAATATTCTCTGATATCTGCGCTTAATACCAAGGTGCCCCAAGTATTTAGGGGAAGCACCCACGTTAAAATACCTACTCGCAAGTTAGACGAAGAAACTAATGTGCGTCTTATGCTTCTCAGTGAATAAAAGAAAGAAAACAAACCATAAATTTTACGACGGTAAGCAAATGGCATCGCTAACTGCAGACATACTTTGACGTATGAATAAAAACAGTGAGTGCTATTCTTTATAGGATAAGGGGAAAACGCTGTCAAAAGGGAATAATGTCGCGTTATCGGCAAAGGGAAGGTAATAACAAAGGACGGGCGGAGGGAAATGGTGCACTTGGGACATACTATATAAATCCGTTATGATTTGTCACACGCGCTCATACTTAAAAATGGAGAATATAGAAAAGAGAAAAAAATCCAAACTTAACAAAAAATAAAATTAAAGAACCGGAATGAAAATGAGATTAAAATAAACCAATAATCAAAATAAAATTACACTTTTATGTACTAGGTCCCTTCAGGACGTGGATGATCACGGCTCTCCGCAACTTCCTATCATTCGTAGCTCTAAGTAATTTTTCTCTCAATACAATCCTTTCCAGTCTTTCCTCTGCCATTCTTGTGCTCATGTTCGTCAAATAAGTCCCTTTTGTTTTCAATATGCCCTATAAGTATCAAATTCTCCAAGCCTACTTTCCTTATTTCTAAGAAAGTGATAAATGAAAGATGCTACTTCACAGTGAGTAAAATTTCACGCAATGAACGATCTTCAGAAGGTTAAAAGATATTTCTGCGCTATATTCAAGTTCTAATATAGGCTTTTTACTGATTTATTTATTTAGGTATCATATTTCCTTATCATGGTTTTTTGTGTCCGTTTAAATATCTTCCTAGTATGAGTTTTATTATTTTTCACTTTACTTTGAGCATACTTTACCCAGGTTTTTTTTTCTTTTCTTTTTTGGTTGAATTGGATTTTCGTAATTTTGCATTATTGACCAGCATATATAAATATAAACAAAAAATAAAACACGTGGCCTGAAGATTGCGTTCACGCATGAAACAAAAAATTGGGCACAAAATATTTAGATTTCGGTATTTAGTAACCAGCAGAGATTGATATGCCGCTAGGCAAAATCAACAAATGAGGTGGGTTTGGTGTTCTCGGAAAAACCGCATTCGAAATCATAATCCGGGAAGTTGTCCCCAGCGTCGGTGGAAAGTAGGCAATTATTTCAGTCACGACGATGGTCCAACCAGGCTAACATTCGAAAATGGAGAAATAATATCTGTTGGAAATATCCGACCTTGTATTAGGCTGAGTCGTTAATAATTCCCGTTTTTATTTATCAATTTTCTTTTCTTTTCTTTTTTTTTAAGAACTTAAATTACAGATTATTCAATTATATTAGGTTTGTGCAAATATAATGTCGTTTTCTCACATATGTTGCTATGTGAGAAAACGACATTATTTTTGCACCAACCTAATATATTCACCATTACTTACAAATGACTTGTTGCCACTTATTCGATACCTTTTGAGTAGAACTCCGCAGGATTTGATCGGAAAAAGATATTTGACAAACGGCATTTTCATTAGAGAATGTTTTCCTCCTCAAAGCGTTTTACAGCGATCGGCATATGTGATAATCGGTTGGTTTGAAGTCGGGTGAATAGGACGGGTGAATATAATTACAAAGATTTTCCCCCGTGCTATTCTTACTTTATTGGACCTTGTGAAAAACATCATTTTTCCTACTGACGAACGCAGAGCGCTTTTGGACCAAACTTTTTGGGCACATTGCAGCTGCTTGACGTATCAATGTGCATTTAGAGTTCCATTGCTTTTTCAGAACTATCAATAAAAAAATACTGTCACATGCACAACATTACCTTTCTTCCACGGAGCTCAACTTTGGGAGTTCATTCTTGTCAATCCAATGCCTTCACATTGTCGTACGTAACCAACTTTCATTCTATGCATTTAAAGAAACGTCAATTTCGATTATATATTCGCCATTACAATTGGTTCCCAGAAACGGAGATTGCTTACAACTCAGCCGCATATATTATTACTAGTCACTGTAACAGGAGACAGAGCACTAATTTTATACGCAATAAATTTCAATACGGAGAATTCCTAAAAAGATTTGGCAACAATCATCTGATCAGAAGATTGGAGATTTTAAGGAGCGTGGAGCTATCTCTTAATTACTATTGTTCCCAGGTCCACACTGACTCAGAGTGGTAGTACCTGTTAGGGTTCAGGCTATGGGAAAATAGTGAGCACCCAAATAAAAACTATGAAAGTATAAACATACATAGTAAAAAATATTAGCAATATATTTTTATATTAAAAAATTACGGACGATACATATTTATATTAAAAGTACCAAAAATACATTTGATTATTTACACTATTTACTTTACTTGGACTATTGTCCTCATCTTTATTGTTATATTCACGACGTTTCGGCAGTTGTATGCTCTGGCCTTTTTCAGGTGATATATGTTTTCAAATTAAAACTGAGATATCCAGAAAAGTAATAGCACGAGGAATACATTTGATAGCAAAATGACCAACAACACATTTTATCTGTAGTTGAAGCCATAAAATTGTGATTTCGGCATTAAATAACCAGTTGAGTTTGATAAACAAAACCAACCAACCAACCTAAAAAGAACAGAATGGGTATGACGATAAACTATGGCCAACAGCAAGGAGTTTTTGAGGAGCGTGAAACCACCTCTTAATTGCTGGTGTTCCCAGGTCCACCCTGACTCGAGGTGGTAGCACCTGTTAGGGTCCCAACTATGGGTAAATAGTTAACCCCCAAACTGGGGTCAAAACACTATGTAAGTGTAAAAATAGGTTTTAATACTTTGTAAAAAAATATTACCAGCAATACATAAAAACGTTATTAGCAGATATACATTTTTGAAGAAAAAATATTGCCAGAAATGAAAATGTTGTCAGCATTAAATAACCCATTGAGGTTGATATGCCGTAAAATAAACCAAACCAAACCAAACCAGCAATACATTTTTGATGTAAATAAATATTACCAGCAATACATTTTTGATGAAAAATATTATCAGTAATACATTTTTGAAGGAAAAAATATTCCCAGCAATACATTTTTTAAATAATTATTACCAGTAATACATTATTGTTAGCAGGAAATTTTTGCATAAAATAAATATTACCTTAATACATTTTTGAAAAAAAAGAAATGAAAGTTACCAAAAAAAAAAAAAAAAAAATCTTGTCGGCATTAAATAACCCATTGAGGTTGATATGTCGTAAAAGAAAATGAATCAAACCAAAGAATACATATTCTATTCATACGAACCTATCCTAAAAATCTTGTCGGCATTAAATAACCCATTGAGATTGATATGCCGTAAAAGAAAATGAATCAAACCAAAGAATACATATTCTATTCATACGAACCTATCCTAAAAATCTTCTCGGCATTAAATAACCCATTGAGGTTGATATGTCGTAAACAAAACAAACCATACAAACGATAATCCACGCATGCTTATAGGCTGATTACCTGTACACCATCTGCGTTTATAACTCGATGTGAACTATTGACTACGGAGTTATAATTTTCGCACAACGCTGTAATGTAAGATACTATTTAAAAAAAAAAACTAAAAAAAACTGCTACTTTTATTTATTATTCTAATCGATTGGGGAGGAGAATACTGAATTTGAGAAAGTAAATTATATTTATGCGTTTCCCCCTTTATTACAAACGGTCAAACGAAAATATTGACTTAATTGGAATTGTAATAACACAAACTTTAGAGGAAATATTTTGATATATTTCTTTTAACTATTTCACACTAAGCAAGGCGACAAAGACGCAAAAGGTTATTGATAATGAAAGAAACGTTAAGATGAATAAGGACACTAAAAGATCAGTTGGAGACACAAGAGGACAACTGATGTTACATTTAAATTTTTGAAAATTGTAGTTGACAGGAACATTAAGAATAAAGAGACTGCAGTTCGAGAATCGAGTGGTTACAATTTACTAGAAACCTCGAGAATCTAGAAGTTGCAGTTCAAGAAGTGATGAGTTACAATTTACTAAACACATCGGGAATTGTTCGACAATCGAGTGTTTACAGTTTACTAGAAACATCAAGAATTTAGAGGTTGCTGTTCGAGAATCTAGAAGTTGCAGTTCGGGAATCGAAAGGTCACACTTTTTGAAGATCATATTTGACAAGAAAGCAAAAAGCAAGAAGAGATTACCTCAAGTAAAAAATACCAGAGAAGAAACCATCAGCATAGAACTTGCGTTTACACTTAGCGATTTCAATAGTAAAATGTTGAGACGTAGCTGCCAATCTAATATTGTGCTTAAATTCGTGAAATCAAGGTAAGAGGAAAGCTCAGAACTGACCAAAATAACCGTTTCTGAGAGTGCTACTGTCTGCAAAGTTAAAACAGCTGTGTGCACACGGATAGAAAAAGGAATTCAGTAAATAAACAGAAAGGTGTTTAAGACAAGAATGTGTCTACTGACCAGACTTATTCATAGCGCAAGTGAATATGGTGCTCCACATGTTTCATTTATTTAATTATTCAATTGTCATGACTTTGTGGTAAAAAGGCCATATCACGTTGAAACACCGAAGGTAAGCAATGCAGAGCCTGATCAGTACCTAGATGAGTGAACGCTTGGGAATACCAGACGCTGTAAAGTTGGATATGCGGGTGGTGTAATGGATAAATGTTCGGAAATGGAAATTGGAGAGCGCAAATACCTTTGGGAAAGGCATGAATCTACCTACTTCCCTCAGCTTGTTACAGTTTTTTGTGTATATAACTAGTGAGTAAGCTCAAATGACTTAACTCACTTTATAGTCCACCAATAGAAGGTTAACCAATCAGAAGACGTAGAACATTCAATCCGTCGTGTATAAAGGCGGCCATTTTGTTCACTCTACCCGAATGTCCAGTTCCAGCTTGTCAAGCGAAGAGAAACAGAAGGACGAACTATGCTCTGCTACTTTTATTAAAATATCCACTGCTAACCTGAACAACGCTTTCCTACTGTCTTCGAAATATTCACTGCTAACCTCTGGATTCTATACTCGAAGACGACCGCATGATGAATAACACAGCTATGGGTTAATTAGTAAGACTCGGCTAGGTGTTAAATAGTATGGAAACTTATCCCTCCCAGCTATGGGTGAAATAGCAGGACTACTTACTTCTAGCTACGAGTTAAATAACAGGACTTCACCCCCAGCTAGGGGTTAAATAGGACTTCTAGAGGGGAAATAGTAGGATTTGTATCGCTGAATCCTTATTATCTCCCCAACATTTTTAGAATTTAAAAATACTTTTGGGCTTTATATAACTAGCTAAAGGTTGATAAGTTTTAAAAAAATCAAATCAATCAATTATGAGAAAGACAGGGTTGTTTCCCTTAGTCTTCTTTACTTTTTAAGAATCAAAGCTGTGCTTAAGTGGTTGCCCTACCAATGTTAGTGAGATAAGTCTGCTCTGTTATTTAACCCTGAGCTGGAGTTAGAACATGTGAATTCTTACCTCTTTCCAGGGCGTAAGGGCGAAATTGAACATAAGTGACTAGGCTAGAATTTGAACTTGGCCTGCCTGTTCAAATTTCTACACTGATAACCGTTACGCGCGAATGCAATAAAAATATTCGCTGTTGTATTCTACATTGTCGTTTTTATTTCATTGCCTGACTCATATGCGAAATAGATTTAACAGTGAAAATAAAAGAAAATCCAGTTTCCAACGTCCCATTGGATCTAAAGTACATATGTATTATCGCCCAAAGCGTTCATCCATAGCACAAATAGCCAGTCTCGCTTGGATTGCAGACTTAATGCTGTAACTGAAGCATTTCGTCCGGCCTTCGTTATCCTTCCACTGTTGGAAATAATTTGGAATTATTCCATTCGTAACCACACAAAAATAGACAGGAACAAAATGCAATCATCGGGTTACATTCGGATCCGACGTGCGACTTTTCTTGGTTACGGCACCATCTCCCGTAATATGATACGTCGTCACGCGGCGATATATGAGGAAGATGGCGTTGTTTCTTCACAGACTGTACGCCATATTATATTGTTCTACATTCACTATCTTTTGTTTGCGTCGGTTTTGGGGTGGGGGAATATTTGCCCTTCATTATAGCTCTCAAGCGTAAGGCAGACTCGTGGCTGTTTGCGTAGGCGAGTTCTAACATACGTCGAAAAGCAGGTTGCGTCGCGCCGTAGGAACGGATCTCCGACGCAAGTCGAGGAACCCCTCTAAGCTAAACGTGATTAGAAATAAAACAATATGCGTTGATTACGGATATCAAATAAAAGGCACCAGTTTCTTTTCGCATCCCTTTTGGATCCTTCATTTTAATTTTGGAATAGATTGAAAAAAGATTGATTCATTCATTTTCTACGGTTTATCAATCCTTTGTAGGTTATTTAAAGCCAGAAAATATTTTTAGATACTAAGAATCTTTTTTTGTTAAGATGGAGATTTTAGCGATACAAATCTTACTAATTAACCCATAGCTGGGAGGGAGAAGAGGTGGATTCATACCTTTACCTTTTCACATAAGTGAATATAACAAACCCACCTGGAATTTGAACTATGCTCTACGATGAACAACTCCGAGCCATTATCCATTACACCACTCGCACATCCAAGCTTACAGTAGCTGGTATTTCCAAGCAGTATAGATCAAGCTCGACGTTGCTTAACTTTGGTGATCGTACAGGAACCGGTGTTTCAATGTGATGTGACCCTAAGCCCAGAATGTAAACTGAGAAATGAAGGTGTGGTAAATTACGAGAACTAACAGCAAGTAACTTACCTCAAATTTTTTTATTCAGTACACATTTTCCTAGTCTATTGCATTCACTTTCGCACTTATGTCACTGGGAAAGGCATCTCCTCTGTCTCCGGGTTAAATAGAAGAGTAGAGTAAGCTCTTTAGCCTTGGCATGCAATCAGTCTAAGAGTCGGAAAAATTTGAATACAAAACTATGGAGAAGACAACGGCAAACTAATATACGCGGTTACAATTTACTAGAAACGTCAAGTATCGAGAGGTTTGCAGCTTGCAGTTCACACACACACACACACACACACACAGATGTGCTTTCTGGCGATGAATCCAGGTGTTTGTATGTTGTTTTTTTTTTTGGTTTTTTTTTTTGCATATATCAATTATGGGTGATACTTTTTCACTAATCGCAACAACTCTCCGCTAAGAACCGCTAATTGTGAAACAGACTCCCGATAGGTTGGTTCTCCGATCACTACAATCTTAATTTCTTCAGGTCTATGGTCAATAATTATCTATCCTATATATCCTCATAATCTACACTTACTTCCTCCTCTGGCATCATACAACAACCTCAGTCAGTAACCCTATATCTCGAGTGGTTCTTAGGCCTTACATTGGCAAAACATTTACTAAATAGAACAATATATGATAATGTGTATTGTTAATGGTAATATTAGCTGTTCCCTCATAAGGAGACATTCGGCATTCATTGACAGAGCAGCTTGTACTAATGGCAGTTAAATTTTATAAAATCTTTCTCGTAAAAATTTTTTCAGAAAATTAAGTTTCTCAAATATGTCATGGTAAACGCGCATTGATAAAAGTAATAGTAGGCGTTTCCTTATAAGGAAATATTCGGTATTCATTGACCAAGCAGCTTGTACTACTATCTGTTGAAATTTATAAAATCTTTCTCGTGAAACAATTTTTCAGGTAAGTAGATTTCTTATATCAAATAACCGTTATGGTAAATGTCTATTGGTAATGATGATACAGGGTGTTCCAAAAACTATATATATATATATATATATATATATATATATATATATATATATATATATATATATATATATATATATATATATATATATATATATATATATATATATATAATTGAATTTAAAGAAAAAACAGACCACTTTAAGTTTCCATTAATTATAATTTATTTCAACAAAGATTTTATTTTTCTCTGGATTTTCAGACTTCACTTTCAAAGTTGAAAAAATGAATTTAAAATTTATATATATGACGACATTTATTTTTTAAGACATTTTTATGTTTAACATTCTTTTTATACATACAAATATTTAAGTAAATGCTCTATTTATAATAAACAACATTTACCGGCCTGAATATCCGAGAAATTTTCATAGAAAATATTCGTCTTCCGACAGGATTCGAACCGTCACGTGACGGGCTTTTACCGATTTGTGGCGAAATCGATAATAGCGCATCAGGCTGTATTTACGGTTCCGTACAGGATCGAATATAGAACCCAGTCTGTCCTGCTATTTATCCATAGATGTGGGGGAGAAGAAATGGATTCACACATTTATCACGTAAGTGAATATAATGATCCCGACTGGAAATCGAACTCTGCTCTCCGATTCCGCAATCCCGTTTTCTATCCATTACTCCACAGTGGATATATGAATACTTCAGTTTGAAGTAAATTAACTAAAATATGTTCCTCTTTAAATATAAAATATTTTAAATAATTTAAAATATGTTCCTCTTTAAATATATTCTTTTATTTATATTCTGGAGCTCCTGTCTGCCACAATTTTTTTTATTTTTTTATTTCATTTATTTATTTTTATTTTTTATTTTTTTGTAATTTTTTATAATATCGATTTAATAATTTGATATTTTTTTAAATTTATATTTTCAAAGGTTGTACCATTCTGGGATCTATGTTTTTAAAAACTTGATATCTTTTAATAACTGTCTATACAAAGATAATGGGAAAATATTCTCCCCAATTCGAAAAGGTCAAAATGACAGCCGATATCCAAAGTCCGTCGTTAACTGGCGCAAAAAATGGCGTGTTAACGTCTCTTAATAAATTCTCTGAGAAACTTCTCTGTCTTCCATCAGCAAGAAAGTTACTTGTTGCGCCTTCTCGAGCTAACGTTCTCAGCTAACATGAAGTGAACTATATTGAATCCATTGGTAGGTCAGCTGCTAAGAAAGTCAGTTCGCTGTGTCGTGCTAGACGATTTTTTTTTGTCCAGAATCTATCATGCATATCTATAAGTCTATCATTCGTCAAAGCTTAGAATATTGCTGTCACATATAGTCCAGTGCACCTGCTATTTACCTTAAGCTCCTTGATAAAATCTAAAGAAGAATCTGCAATATTATTGGTCCTGATCTGGCGGCTCGGCTTCAGTCACTTTCCCACTGTCGTAGGGTTGCCTCTCTGTGTCTTTTCTATAAATATTTTCATGGTATTTGTTCAGAGGAGCTATTCGCTATGGTACCTAGAATTTAAGCGCAGTATTAGACTGGCGTCGAGATCTCATCAATTTACAGTTGAGGTGGCTAGATATAGTCGTAAGTTCTATGCTAACAGTTTTTTTTCCCGCACTTCTTGCTTGTGGAACTCCCTTCCGGCTCCATGCTTTCCAGCCAACTTTAATCTAAAAAATTTAAATGCAATATCAATCGCTATCAATTGTCCTCCGGATTACTCTTTTCTCTTCCCGCTCATTATTAATGCTTCTGTTCCTAATTCTTCCACAACCTGTAAGCATTTGTGTTTTAGTGGCTTTACTTCCTTGATACCGATTGAAAAAAACTCTTCTTCACATATTTTTGTAAAAATATTACACAGCTGTTAATGGAATATAATTAACTACGGATGCGCAGACTTGCAATCATTTCAGCTTTTCAGTTGTTATGGTTCTCGCACTCGCTACATAGACTCAATACACTGATTGAAAGAACAAATCAAACATTCCATCACCACCGATTGGACCCACCAGTCACGATGAACGGATGTCCTTTCAAGGAGACCCTGAGAGAATATTGGGCCTCATACCCAACTTAAATCCATCGCTAAAGACGCAGGAAAATTTGTCGGTTCCCCTGTACCACTTCAGTAAATAACTGGCTTCTCCTGCTATCCTTCACCTTTATGTTATAGTGAAACACACCTATTTTACAGCTAATAGACCCTCCCACCTATAATAAGTAGGAGTAGGAAGAGTAACAAGTCAGTCGGTAGTGAGTCTGTCTGAGTTCTGTCTGAATTCGGACGACCGGCTGACAGGTTGAACTCTCTGCCTTCGGGCGTGTAGGAACCCGAAGGAGGCTTCGCCGAAGGGCGGATTCTCTTTCGGGGAGGTAAACCGACCCTGAACCCGTTTATACGAGTTCAATAGGCATATTTTTGGCCGAGCCCACGGGCTCGAAGATCCCACATTAAAAAGGCCTTGTGCCACATGACGCCCTCGTGGTGGAGGTGTCTGAATTTTGTCGACAGTGAGTTGGTCAGTCAGTCGATGTCGGACGACCGTTAGTCGGATATTAAAGTATCAGCCACCACAACTAGATTATTGCGTCATTACCTATTATATCAAGTTCCTAACGTTTTGTACATCGAACCTATTTTAGGACCGATTTAGTACAAATACAAGCCTCCACTGTGAAACCACTACATAACACTTTACAAGATCCAGATCAGGCCGAAAATGAAGTACAGTTGCCATATTTGGGTAGGAGCTGCCCAGTCATCCCTTTTCAGGATTGATAGAGTTCAAAAACGTCACCGAGTGCTTGTTGGAAAAGAATTATTTTACACCCTCCACCGTCTCTCTTACAGGTAGAATGTGGCAGACCGCTCAGTGCTCTATTGCTGTCCTTCATGAAACGTGCTCGGACGAACTACATTCCTTGGTTCCACCAAGTCTAACCTGCCCGTCTAGGAACCGCCACGCCTCTTACATTGTAGCAAATCACCTAAATTCTCTCCGTATTCCATCGGCGAGAAGTAAGTTCCACTCGAGCAGCTTCTTCCAGCGAACCACTGCTCCGTCGAACAGACTCCCAAGAGAATATTTCCCCAATCACTACAATCTTAACCTGTTCAAGTCTAAATAACCGTTATCTTCCTCTCCTATCCATATAAACAAGCCCTTAATGTGACCCTCTACCTCGAGTGGCTCCTAGGCCATGTACAGGGTAAACATAAAAAAATCTCCTATATTATTTCCTACAGAATTTTTTTGAAATAAGTAATATATAACAAGTTAATTGCACGCAGGGACAAATATAATGGAATTAAGTAATTGAAAAGGGGTTGATTAAGGAACAAATCTTCATCTCAATAGAGCAGCCACTCGTATCTGAGGATGCCCAGCTGGCTAGCTAATCCCTGTTTCTCGGGCACATGTGTTTATTCAACACCCACAGAGCCCACCTGTGGTTTATACTGCAACTATGCTGAGCAGACCTTCGTTACAGTTTCTGGGAGAGTACGCGTTATCGAGCATGATCAACAATCTGAACAAGGTCAGCACGCTCAAACCCTCAGTCACGATGACTTGTGACTTCGTGCTAGCACGTCCATCGACCGCACACTAGGATCGCCTCCTCAAGAACATCCCTTTACTGACAAATCGGCCATGGTGAGATTCGAACACGGCTGATAAAGCAAACGTTATAACCACTCCGCCACGTGCCCATTCAAATTTTTAAATTTAAGCTAATAATTATTATGAAATGTTTCATTTTACAGAAGATGAAGATCAGGAGTACTACACAATTTCAACACATGACCTTGGAGTAAATTATTTAAATACGGGTTGATGTTTTTAAATGAAAGTAATTTAATAGATAACGCATTGAATTCTCAGGTCTATATGCAAAACACTAAAATATTGTCCCACTTGTCTTTCATATAGAACTTTTTTTTTTTAATTGTGTTAATACCCAGTGTGTATTGCTGGGTATGACGATAAACTACATCCGGCAGCAAGGATTTTGATCAGAATATTGAAGGTTTTGAAGAGCGTGGAACTACCTTTTAATTTATTAGGTTGGTGCAAAAATAGTGTCGGTTTTTGGCGTATTTTTTAACGTCAACAACCGACATTATTTTTGCGCCAACCTGATATGTTGTTCCCAGGTCCAGCCTGATCCGGGTCTTAACTATGGGCAAATAGTGAACCCCCAAACAAAAACAAAACACTACGAAAGTATGAAATGAATGTAGTAAAATTATGAACAATAAATTTTGAAAGTAGAATTACCAAAAATACATTTTATAGCAAAATATCCAACAATACATTTTATCTGTAAACATAAAATTGCGTTCAAAATATTTAGATTTCGGTATTAAATAACTCATAGAGGTTGATATGACGCTAAGCAAAATTCAATCATACAACTGTGTGTAAGATTATTTAGAAAATAATAGTTTGCTTTTAAAACTCTTCATAGTGAAAATTTTATTTATTTAAATATCATATTTGTGTTGGTAAGTCATTCACACAAATATCACCGCATCCACCTAAATTGGCCTTTAGCTGGACGAAGGAAATTTAGGCTCATATTTGTCGTGAAAGTAAGAAAAATCTTAAGAACTGACTTTTTAAAATTAAGTTTAAGATTTTCGTTGGAGATACATAGCGTTACATACTTATGTTGCTTATTCTATAAAAAGTTTTAAGACAAAAACGACTCGTAATTTCGAAAATCATCAGAATTAAAAGACATAAACCTTTATACTTTATTTGCCATTTAGAGTATTAGAGTGAGACCCTCAGCCTTTCCGACAGATTTAGTTAAACCAAAATAAACCCTTCATAGTTTCTGTCTGAATTTCTGGAGTTCGATTCCTGGACCAGAGAGTACGGGTAAAGACAGTGGAAACTAGTAGAGCAATAACTGATCGGTATCAAATAAAAAAAAAAAGATGAGATATCATCCTTAGACATTGAAAGCAAAGCAAGAACAAGCACTAGCGTGCAGAAGATGGAGCAGAGGGTGAGAGGCTTCGGGCATCCATATCTGCGGGTCGGGGAGCTTCATTCAATCAAAGAGTGAAATAAAAAATTTGTTTATATTTAATCTGAATAAAGTCACTAAATTATAAGTTTGAAACTGTGCTAACGTCATTGATAACTGTGTACTACGTGTGTTGTCTTTTTTTCTGTTCGTAATAGTATACAATTAACAATGACATACAAACCAAACTAGTTACATTTCATCGTCGACGATCGGACCCCGAACTAACACCAGTCACGACGAATGGTTGTCTCCTCGGGGAGGGTCCATGCATTGAGCAACTAGTGGGCCTTAAACTCGCTCCCAGACTTAAAGCGGAACTCGTATATATGATCCGTCGCTAGAGATGCAGTAAAAATGGTCGGTTATTTGTACTGCTGCAGTAAGTACCTCCTGCTATCCTCTTTGTCCTGGGTAAGACGTTAAACTACATCCGCGTCCTGGGTAAGACATTAAGCTACGTCCAACAGCAAGGCCTCTGATCAGGAACTTTTGAGGAGCGTGGAACCACCTCTTAATTGCTGATGTTCCCAGGTCCACCCTCACCCTCACCCGGGGTGGTTGCACCTGTTAGGGTCCCTGCTATGAGCAAATAGTTAACTATTGCCAGCAATAGTTTTTTTTTCCAAAAAACTATTACCACCAATACCATTTTGAAGGAAATATATTACCAGAAACAGATTTTTGACAAAACAAAATATTACCCGCAATAAAAATTTTGTAGGCATTAAATAACCCATTGAGGTTGATGTGCCGTAAAACAAAATAAACCAAACCAAACCAAATTTGCTATCCTCTACCTTTACAAGAGCCATATCAGGCAAAAAACGGAGTACTGCTCTCATATTTACAGTCTCGATAGAGTCTAAAAGCGTGGTGAGGCGAGCCTCTCGCTGATTTATCGCTACTTCCATGGAAAGTGCTCGGACGAACTGTATTCCTTGGTTCCGCCAGCTATAACCCTCACGGCTAGAACTTGCCATGCCCCTTATATTGTAGCAAACCACCCTCATTCCCTCTGTGTCCCATTGACGAGAAGTAAGTTCAACTCGAACATCATCATCCTGCCAACCACTGCTCTGTGTAACCGACTCCTAAGAGGATGTTTCCCCCGATCACTACAATTTTAACCTGTTCAAGTCTAGGTTTAACCCTTACCTACCCCAACTATCCGCATAAACTGTGCCTCGTAACTCTCTACCTCAAGTGGCTCTCGGGACTTGTAAAATATGTAAAAAAAAAACATCTCAATCTGGTAGGCTTATCAATATGTGTATTTGTAAATGTTAAATGAGATTAGAAAAACTAGCCTTTAGAAAAGTAATCTTAAGAGGTCGGCGTATTCTTCGGCTCTGTGGAACCGACTCCCAAGAGGATGCTTCCCTTATCACTACAGTCTTAATCTGTTCAAGTCTAGGGTTAACAGTTATCTTCCCCATCTGTCTGCATGAACTGCGCCTCTTACTCTGTAACCCACGAGTGGCTCCCGGGCCTTGTACATGATGAACCTCACTGTAAAAAAATGCATAATTTTAAACTTTATATTTTTAAATAAATCAAACTCTTTCAGAAATCAAATATCGATTTGCCCTTATATTTTTACTATGAACAGCAAAATTGATAAAAATCAATATTTGATTTGACAAATGTTGGGTCTTTAGAAACGTCTAATGAATGCTAATCAACGTAAAATTGTTTTTAAAAAAATTAAAATATATTTTTCCTTGTTTTTATACGAACAAACTTGTCAGTTCAAATAGGGAATGTAACAAGCTCTGCTAAAATTCAAAGTTTTTTCTTTAGCAGTTAGTGGCTTGGGAAACGAATGACTTCCCCTACCCACAGCCCCAGCTATAAGTTAAATAGTAGGGCAGAGTAGGTATATAGACAGAAACTTGTAGACACGGTTATATATTTCTTACAAAGAATTACGATGTAATAAGTAAGTGTTAGTCTCTGTTTATCAAGCTAACTACCCATGTGTGTACATAATTTTATCTCTCTACGCAATCAGTTTTTCTTTCTTATTTTTTTTTATTTATATTTTTAGTATTTCAAAATGTTATTCACATATTCAGGACTATTAACACATTCACAGATCAACATTTTATCTCTACTATCTTTCACACACACTGACTTTCCAAGCGTTCTAATTCTAAGATACAAAAATAAACGAACGTAATTACACATACGCCCATATCTTAATATATAATTTAAAAATAAATACCTATCTTTTATAAGCTGTATATATATTTACCTTTGTTATCTATCTAGATAATTTAACAAACGCTATCACCTGTTACAGAAGAGAGTGGCTAGAGACACGAATGGATGAGCAGGGGAAAGGTGTTCTCGCCTGGGGAGAAGATGGGGTTGAAAGTCTATTAACAGGGATGAGACATGGATGGAACCTGATACAAGCCGGAGATTGAATAGGTGTTCTTTTCAAAGAGCAGCAATGTTGGCAGACGATGCCGCACAGGTGTGTTGAACATCTCGTCTCGGACTTTTTTTTTTTTTTTCATTTTTTTCTATGTCGTTGATTGTTCATTTTCACACCTGAATTTGAATTATACCCTTAACCATGTGCGAGTATATATATATATATATATATATATATATATATATATATATATATATATATACAAATATATATATATATATATATATATATATATATGTGTATATATATATATATATATATATATATATATATATATATATATATATGAGAGAGAGAGATTTGTGTGTGTGTTAGACATCAGTCCTTTATTAATGCAATATATATTTTTGATATATTTTTGATAAAAAAAAAAAAACAATGTTTTAATAAACTTATTTTCAAACAAGGATACGCATGTATAGATCAATGAGAATATATATATATATATATATATATATATATATAGATAGATAGATAGATAGATAGATAGATAGATAGATAGATAGATAGATAGATAGACATACAGATAGATAAACAGACATATAGATATATACAGACTGAGAGATAGATATACAGATAGACATATATGTAGATACAGAAAGATAGATATATATCCAGATAGACAGACAGACACAGATATGCAAAACATAGATATGCAGACAGATATAAAGATAAACAGATAGATATACAGGCAGACAGACAGCTGGATAGATATACAGACAGATGTAGAGACACAGAGATATGCAGACAGACATAGATATACAGATAGATATAGAGACACGTAGATATACAGACAGATAGATATACATATACAGACACACATATATATATATATATATATATATATATATATATATATATATATATATACAGACAGTTAAACAGAGAGACAAATAGTGTGAAGATTGGAATCAACACTACGAAATCATGGTCAGTTTAATCTTTCAGTGCCATCTTCTTACAGTTCAGGGTAAAGATCATTGTGTAACGTGAAAATGGTATTAACCATGCAGTGTTGAATCCTATGTCGATCCTGCGAATTCGCTTGAGGATGAAATGGAACTAATGTCTTTAATTTAATTACAAAATTAAATTCGTAGCTTTTAGTTTCCATTTTTGAAACATGGTTAGAACTGTGTAGCGAAAAAAAACATATTTTAAATAAATCAATTTATAATATTAATGCTCTGTAAATTTACATTGAGCACTATTTTGTAAAAATAAAAATATCTATAAGAACACCGGATTATATATCTTACTGTTCTTTCTTTTTATTTATATATACATACATACATACATACATATATATATATATATATATATATATATATATATATATATATATATATATATATATATATATCTTACGGACACATAGATATATACAGACAGACATATATATATATATATATATATATATATATATATATATATATATATATGTGAAAAGTGTGTGTATATAAATATAAATAAATATATATATATGTATAATTATTTATATATTATATGCGCGGTACTTATTAGAAAGCGCTCAATATCAGAGATAGAGCTAACATATTTGGTTGGATAGATGAGAGTTTGTGACCCTGGGTTTCACGCTTTAGCGATCGTCAACGATCGCTAAAGCGTGAAACCCAGGGTCACAAACTTACATCTATCCAACCAAATATATACAGATATATATATATATGTTACGGCCACATCATGTTGAAACACCAGTTCCCGTGCGGCCACCGAAGTTAAGCAACGTCGAGTCTGGTCAGTACCTAGATGGGTAACCGCTTGGGAATACCAGGTGTGGTAACCTTGGATGGGCGACTAGGGTAATGGAAGTGACTTGAAATTTTTAATCGGAGAACCGAGTTCTAATTTCCGTTGGGTTCGTTATACTCACTTACGCGCAAATAACCTGGGGAAATACACAAATACACCCCTTTCCCTCCAGCAATGGGTTAATTAGTAAGACTTATATGAGTAAAACCATTATTATCTCAAAAATTAAAAGAAAATTGTGTCCAAAATGTTTGGATATCGGCATGAATTAAAGCCTAAAGATTGATTTGCCGCTAAACAAAAGCAACCAACGTACAATCAACAGACAGAAAGAAATGTGAGGCGGGATAAAATTTCAATAATTAATATATCTGTAATGACAACATAAATAAAAGAAAAAACAAAAGGAAAACTTTTTTATGCCAACCTTTCATTTCTTGAGGAACTTTATTAAGGAAAGTTTGTCAATTTTATTTGATAGCCTGTATTTATACACAGAAATAACGCGGAGAAAAATTTCAAAGTTTTAATTACCGTAATTCCCCATTTGTAATACGTCTTCATCCATAATACGCACCCCTAAAATTGTACTGAAAGTGTGGGAAAATGCTTCTATTCACGCATAACACGCACCCTTTGGTATTCAAACCGTATAAATTGTACCTCTCCAATTTCATTACGGTCAACGTTTCCTACTCTTATTCAAGCTGTAATTGAAGATATCAAAATTTCCGATCATCACAATTCTAAAAGGAAACGGAAATACCTATGTTGTGCCTACTGCGCAGACTCATTAATCTGTTTTTGTTCGATAAAATGTGCAGTCTACCAGATCTGTGTGTAGTTTTTCACACAAATGGTTTTAAACATAGAATAATAATATTCTAATCTAGGTTTTATGATAATTCTTATTTTATTTGAGATTTGTAAGTATTGTTAGGTACATATTATTGTATTTGACATCTTTATGGGGTCGCAATCGCCGAATGTTAGTGTCAAATTGACGTATGTCTGTGGTGTGTAGTCATTTCGCAACTGAAATCGACCTATGTAGCGGTGCATAATACGCACCCCTAATTTTGCTTGTTATTTTTTTAAGAAAAAATGCGTTTTATACATAGGGAATTACGGTATAGAATGGTCTAAAAATGAATGAATGTTAAAACTGTAAGGAAAATGCTTTCTAGTTGTCGGATCTGAAAAGGTAATTTATTGCCACTCTTTAATTTATTATTTTATTATTATTTCTTTGATTTCTGGTGTGTACACATTTCGTTCAGGGGTCCCGCCCAGACACCTAAGTTTAGAAATGGCATCATGACTTTTTCCACTTACACAAAAAAAAACATTTTACATAGATAAAACCCTGTGTGGACTGTAAAATTGTAACAGGTCCTGTCTCCGTAACTAGGTCTGGCTGGTGTTCATACCAATTCCTTTCCATAGAAGTTGCAGATTTTCCAGTGCAGATATTGTCCAACTTTGTCATGCTGGGTTTTATATTAAGTGGGTGCCAATACCGTGCAACCTGATACAAGATTATTATTATTATTATTATTATTATTATTATTATTATTATTATTATTATTATTATTATAAATCTATAAATCCTACAAACACGTGCGTGCTTGTAAAAACTGGCTGTAGTAGTTTTTTCAATTTAAAAAGTTTCTATGGAGAACATGGTAAAGATTTGTTTTAACAGTTTAGGGGTAATTTATATATGCATATAAACAGTTTATGTATGTATCCGAGCAAAAAAAAATTCAACGTGTAAATGTTATGAGCTTTTAATTCAAGAAAACTTAAAGCCATTTTTTTTATCATGAAATTTGCTGTTTAAAATGTTATCAATGTAATTCTTATTTTGAGCATATTGATGACATCATACGTAAACCGCTTACAATAAATATAAATCCGATTGCGTATTATGTAATTTGTAACCGTGTGTTTATTTACATATAACGAAATCAAATATCTGTTATATCATACAAAAACAAGAGAAAATCATGAAAAAAATCATAAATAAACTTTCTGGCATCATTTTCAACTTAAACCTTTGCTTTTTCTATAATTTTGCTTAAAGTTTTTACTTTCTTGATTTCAAATGTAAACTTGGAAAAATAGCTTATAATTATGGCTTAGATACTTGGAAAAATGAAGGATATCGGTCAAATAAAACCCATATACACACATGATGAAAATACACGCGAGAAATGTAGATTTGGGCCTAAAATAACTGTGTGGATTATCTACGAAAATTGGTTCATATAACCAAACACTTTATGGACAGGTTTGTTTATGTATATATAAAACTGAACTAATGAGGGATGTTATGATATTATATTTACGAAAGAATGAACACGAATTTCATTAAATAGTTATACTGTTATCATATTCCGTAATATTGATAAGGAGTGTACATGTAATACATATCTATCTATCTATCTATCTATCTATATATATATATATATATATATATATATATATATACATATATATTTATATATATAGATATAGATAGATTTATATATATATATATATATATTTATATATATAGATATAGATATAGATAGATAGATTTATATATATTTATATATATATATATATATATTTATATATATTTATATATATATATATATATTTATATATATTTATATAGATAGATAGACAGAAAGATTTATATATATTTATATATACATATATAGATAGATAGATAGATTTATATATATATATATATATATATATATATATATAGAGAGAGAGAGAGAGATAGATAGATAGATAGATAGATAGATAGATAGATAGATAGATAGATAGATAGATAGATGTGGGGTAACGATATATATATATATATATATATATATATATATATATATATATATATATATATATATATATATATCAAGAACAGTGCTGAAAGAAAAGATGTATGACAAATCGGAAAATTTTTTGTGGCGTGTTTTTTCTCTTACGACTTAATCGGACTGGGTTCGTTTACGTTGTTATGACTTCACATCCGCACGAACGAGAGACGCTGGGAATTTCAAAATTTAGAAATATATTTTTTTATTTATTATTATTTTATTTTATTTTATTTATTTATTTTGAAATCTAGCCAAATTCATATCGATTCTTTTTTCCTTCCATCATCTTTGTTATCACATTGTGATAACAGAATATGTGCCAAGAATCGTCAAATGTAAGAGTCTGTACGTTTGTTTGTTTGTTTGTTTGTTTGTTTGTTTGTTTTGTTTTGTTTTACGGCATATCAACCTCAATGGTTATTTAATATCGACAATTTCTGATAATTTTTTTTTTCTTCAAAAATCTACTGCTGGTAATATTTTTTTTCAAAAATGCATAGAAGGTAATTTTTTTTCAAAAATGCATAGCTGGTTCGGTTTGATTTGATATTTTTTACGACATATCAACCAGAATGGGGTTATTTAATGCGGACAATATTTTTATTGCTGGTATTTTTTTTCAAAAATGGTGGTAATAATGCTGGTAATAATTTTTCTTCAAAATTTATTGCTGGTAATAATTGTTTTACAAACTATTTCTGGTATTAAAACCTATTTTTACACTTTCATAGTGTTTTGATCTGAGTTTGGGGGTTAACTTTTTACCCACAGTTGGGACCCTCACAGGTGCTACGACCCCGGGTCAGGGTGGACCTGGGAACACCAGCAAATAAGAGGTGGTTCCACGCTCCTCAAAAGCTCCTGATCAGAGGCCTTGCTGCTGGACGTAGTTTATCATCTTACCCAGGATGCAGATGTAGTTTATCGTCATACCCAGGAATGGAAACCTTGGGTGAACTAGCGATGATAGCACTTTCGTCTTACTGAATTACTTTAATTAGAATAGCATTTTTATGTCAAAATTCTGGTCAGTTTCGTTACGATAAACAACCAACGCGCGCTCACGTGCGTGTGTGTGTGTGTGTGCAAAATTTCAGATATAACTAACATATATCTGTAAAAGGACAATATGAATAAAGACAAAAGGCCAAAAACTTATCTTACTCACCGCGTTTCGTCCTCTGTTCGGCAAGTGTAAGCATTTTATTTTTCAACAATTATTTATAAACAAAAGTAAAAATGTGGTTAGTTTTTCAAAATAGGCTAACGGAATAGTCGATGTAAATTATGCAAGAAGCTCGGTGACACAAGCTAATAATAAACATAGTGAGTACCCTAGAGAGGACAAAACGCGTCGACTAAGTTTGCATTTGTCACTATTTACACCCCCCACACCGACACAGACACACACACACATATATATATATATATATATATGTATGTACATACAAATGAGAGAAATACCAGATGGAGTAAAAATCCACCGTTTGTAGCATTTACTTTTAAATAAGTGCTCAATACAAAGTAGAGCAATATATTATTTTAATATTTTTATTATAAGAGATTATAATAAAAACATGTTGAAATCGCAAGACAAAAGTGAAGTACAATCATACTACTGAAAGCTTTTGTATAGTAATTTCAAAAGGTTTTTATTATAATCATATAATAATAATAATAATAGTTTTACATATATATATATATATATATATATATATATATATATATATATATATATATATATATATATATACGTACGCATATATACACGCATGCTGACAGAAACATACAAAAATAGAAACAGATCCAAGAACACACAGGGATCAGTAAAACATTAAAAGATAAAATGCTGATAAGTAATTCATCATTTCGCTTGGACCAACCTTAATTGTTTTATGACCCTTCGCGCAGAACTCTTCATTGCCAATTCAAGAAAGAAATTCGGATTACAAACATAGAAAATGTCTCATATCGAGAATTGAAACATTAACATTGAAAAACAAAAGAAACAATTAATTATTTTTTAAAATATGTGGAAATCTCCGCTTTTACCTGAAGACGGTCATGAGACCAGAAACACGTGTAGTGTAACATTATGTATAACAAAGCATAATATTTTTTTCTAAATAAATCCACATTACAACCAAAAACGTTTACGGCACCTCTCTTCTCTTCTTTTTAATATATATATATATATATATATATATATATATATATATATATATATATATATATATATATAAGGCAAATGAATGAAAAAGTGGATATATTTTGTGTAACATGTTTCGCCCTTTAGAAGGACTTCATTGTACTAAAATAATGTTTTTGTTACTAGAAATATATGTGTATGCCTCTGATCTTAAATCTTTTGATGTGCGTGGAACCATCTCTAAATTGATGTTGTTAACAGGTCTACCTTAGCCCGGGGTGGTAGCACCTGCTGGGATCCCAGCTATGGGCAAAGTGTGCCCCAACCCCCGCAAAAAAGAAACAAAACCAAAAAGAAAACATAATGACGCATAGAAGAAGAATACTTTTTAACGGATATCGACCCGGAATCGTCAAACTGAGTTCAAAAATTTCTGGGGAACATAATGAGGAAAGAAGGCTTGGAAAATCTGATAGGGCATATTGAGTTGAGGTTTCTGGGGCAGATGAGGAAATATGGCTTGGAAAAACTGATCTTCAGAAAGCGGGCAAGAGGGAGATAGGAAAACACCTCATAACATACTTCGCCAGCTTGAGTAAATGGATGGCGGAACAGATTTTAGAAGAAATAACAGAAATAACAAAGTTTATTAAGTGCAAGAAGGGACAGCAAGTTGTGGAGAGCCATAATCGCTTAAGCTCTCAGGGGATATAGCACTCAAAGAAGATCATTTTCAGATAATGGAAGAGAACTAACCCGTACTACAACTAGCAGAATTGGACACAAATGCAAGAATATTCAACATTTAAAGCAACCTACACACACACACACACATATACACACACACACACACACATTTATTTAAAGACAACCTCGTTGATTGTCGTGTGCATTTAGAAATGTGTTTTTGTTTATCATGATTTTTAAATTGAAGTGTACAGCTGATACTGCTTTAGAAATTGATTTAGACAGGCGGCGAGTTTAGTTAAAGCCGGCTCACTTGTTCTTTTACTAAAACGTCCGCTTATCTAAATCTGTTCTGTAGCAACTGTATGCTTCATTTTTAAAAAAAGAAAGGCTTTTATAAAATAGATAAACAAAGAATAAGCTTTCTCAAATTTTAAACCTTTGTTACATTATTTTTTAACATATATATATATATATATATATATATATATATATATATATATATATATATATATATATATAAGGAAGAGGTTATAGTTGTTCCAACGAGAGAAAAGTGTATATATTAAAAACAAAAGAAGAGAGAAACCGCAAACGTTTTTGGTTATAATGTGGATGTTTTAAATAAAAAAAAATTATACATTATTTTCCATATTTTTACTAGGCGTGTTTCCGGTCCAGCGATCTTCATCAAGTAAAGTGTGCTTATTTCCATATATTATTCAAAGGAATTTATGTTCCATATGTTTTTCGATGTTTAACCATTAAGAAACATTAATAATATGAGGAAAGAACCACTCTTTGCCTGATGAAAGTCGCGAGACCAGAAACACCTGTAGCAAAAATATGGAAAATAAAGTATAATATATTAGATATACTTAAAAATCCTTATTATAGCGAAAAACGTTTGCGGGTTCTCCCATCTCTTATATATATATATATATATATATATATATATATATATATATATATATATATATATATACATACATACATACATATATATATATATATATATATATATATATATTATGGCATAAAAAGCAAGAAATTTTTTATTATAGGCCATGATGGATTTAAAATAAAAACACACACACCAGCGGCCGGTTTCGTCTCCTCTCATCAGAACTGTTAACGAGGAACACAAATTATGAAGAAGAAAAAAAATATACCAACAAAGATGCTAGATGCGCAGCACAGCAAACGGTCTGGCGAATTTGCGTTATATATATATATATATATATATATATATATATATATATATATATATATATATATATATATATATATATCAGGGAGAGCTTTGGATTACTACTACACAAAAAAGACAATGGTTAAACCTCTAAAAACATAAGGAAAATTAATTTCTTTTAAAAATATGTGGAAATATCCATTCTTTGCCTGATGAAGTTTACGAGACCGGAAAAACGTGTAGCGTGTAGCAAAAATATGGGAAATAATTTTTATTTTTTTTTAAATCCATATTATAACCAAAAACGATTGCGGTTTTTATCTCTCTCTCTCTCTCTCTCTCACACACACAAACACACACACACATATATATATATATATATATATATATATATATATATATATATATATTTCAAGCCACCGTAATGAAAATCCACTTCAGGTGGGCAGATCATTTTTCTCGTATGATCGATAGCAGACTTCAATATAAACTCCTCTTTGGCCAGCTTCTAACAAGCCGGTCATTTGAAAGGCCATTCTTACGATTCAAAGAAAATCTGAGGCGATGCAGCATCCTTTTCTTGCTGGGAAAACAAAGCGTTAGTGCGAAGGAACTGGTTCCTGTTCTGCTTCTCATCCATACAAACGTTTGAGCGAGGCAGACTTGATCATCGGGATCAACTGCGTTCAAATATTGAAGAAATTTGGCAACATGCTGCTTCTCTGAATGATAACCTTATCTACCACTGTGTCTTTGTCGCACACAGTAAAGCAGGCCTTGATGCTCAACCACACACACATACACAAACATGTACACACACACACATATATATATATATATATATATATATATATATATATATATATATATATATATGATAAAGTGTAGTTTTAAGGCATGCTATATATATGGATAAAAGTGGTCGGTATCAGGAGATAGAGCATATGTAAACATAAGAGTGTACACTTGAATGCTATCTTCAAACTATATATATATATATATATATATATATATATATATATAGTTTATGAAAGGAGGATAAAATCCAGAGAGCTCAATGTAAATCCAGAGTAAATAAATGTTTAAATGTGTCAATACCTGCTAACTCACTCATGTCTTCTCTCTCTCCCCCCTCACTTCCTCACTTCGTTAATTTACATATGTTTAAAACTGCCCGTCAAAAATGTGTAAATTTTCTTTTCATTTTTTGTTTGGAAGTAAAGTCTGATGATCCGCAGTCCTTTTAAAAGGGCTGTGGTGAAATAATTTATTACATGGAACCTTAAAGTGGTCTGTTTTTATTCTAATATATATATATATATATATATATATATATATACAAATCGTTTGTTTTCCATTCAACATCACTTGATAAGACCAGCAGTGTCGAAACAAAATTTTAACTTTTGTAGTGATCTTATAACACGTTATGAGCTTGCGCATGCTCCATACAGCAAATCAACAGGTTACTAGAATCTCGACCTACGGCGATTCGTGGTTACGACACAATCTCTATTAATTTTGTTTTGAATTATGCCTCATACATACGACGCAAACGGTATAGCGGATGAATACATCACGCGGTGGAAGAATACGTTATTCCACTGGCTATAAATATAGTATCAGCTTAAAACAATTTCATTTCATCGTATGTATTATTTTAATAATATTGCATGTATTATATCTATGTCTTCCATGTGTATTTTAGTTCTAAGTCAACATAGGTCATAGAGATGTGTTGTAAAGTAATAATGTAGGACACATTATTACTTTAGTATTACTTTAGCATAGGTCAGTGACGAAAGTGCTAATTCACGTAAAATGAGGGATACATTCCGTCTTACACGGAAAAAACGTGTTACGACGTATCGTAGGAACAGAAGTCTGTCGTAATCAAGGACTCCTGTATGCACTAATTTCAGACTTAATTTCCCGAATTCTAGCGGATATCAATTCTGTAAGAGTCGGGAAGCTAAGTTCGAATATCTTTTCATATTTGCTTACTGTTAATACTCTATATGAGCACTTTATTTGTAAAGACTACTCGCCTTAAAAGCGTTATCCTCTAAAAATACATTGATCGACCTATACTTTTTTTTTCCTTTTTCTTGACGAGATATTGCACCCATCTTTGTTGTTGCTATTACACACTTTCGACGTTGTGCTCTTCTGCCATCATCAGGTGCATTTCCCTTTAGGTAACTTACAGGTAATCTCAAAGGGTTAATTTCGCAACATCATGTAGGTTACCCGGGTCGACATAAACCTGAGGAAAGCCGTAGTGATGAAACAACAAAAATGAGGACAATAGTCCGCATTTAAATGATATAAATATCGAACGATGGTGAATTTTACAGTCACTTCAGAAATCAAAAATATGGAGACTAATAGTAAAAAAGGATCAATTATTTTTTAAGCAAGAAATGTATTTTTCAGCATGAATTGCTTTCGCTATGGTCGGGTGCTCCTGCTATACCTTTAGAAATTTTTGATAAAATATAAAGAATCCGCAATGTCATTGGTTCTGACCTGGCATCTCAGCATCAGTCACTTTTACCACAGACGTAATGTAGATTTCCTATGCATTTTCTATAAATGCTTTCAGGGAAATTGTTCTGTTGAACTTTCATCTATGTTTTATACTATTATAGTCCTGCATTGATTTCGGCCAGTGAACTGATGTTTCTGCAACATTTAGTGATTGTGGGGGTTTTTATTACTAATCTTATTTTCTTTAGTTTCTTGTAAATAGTTTTTTTTTATTCATATTATAAATACACATTGGGGCTAGTTTTTAGAATTGTTGTTTTATTCCCCTCCCCCCACAGACAATGAATTGTAAATATGGGGACTAGTTAGTATTTTCATAGAGACAAAGAGGTATTACGGTGGTTGTAGTAAAGGTACGTATGAATGTGTTGTTTTGGTGTAAGGAATATTGTTCGTACGATTGGGTCAGTGTTTGCGGCTAGCTAAGTTATAGTTAAGAGAGAAGAAGACCGTCCTTTTCCCAATCCCCCCTACGGCCTTGTGCCACATTTCTGTATTAAACAGTATAAATATCACTGTCATTTATGCTACCTAGACTATGAATGTAACAATTTTCTCGACAATTTTAATTTTTTAATTGACATTTTCTAAAATAAGTGAAAACCAACCGGCCCTACTGGTAAAAAAGACAAAGATTATTTTACCGATTCAGATAAATTTTATTTTGCCGGTAAATATTTTTATTATTATGAAGGCAGATAATATTAAAAATAACCACACACAGATTTAACACAGAAGTTTACTTATTTTCATCATCAATTGGTAAGACAATTTAAAATCGTTTCTATCATCAATTTTAAGACACAACTTAAAATAATTTATTCATCATCAACTATTAAAAGAAATACAAAAGTCTCTGAATATTTTAAGCACTTCAGGCATAATAGTCTCTGCAAATCGCAACCTTGCCCTTGGGTAATGGTTCTATTGCCAATAATCTTCAGGTGTACTCAGTGAAGACCACAGTCGCAGACCACAGTATCCATGTTGTTCAAGACCTACCTACACGGCTCACACGACCAACGCGCTGACGATTTCAAGGCTTCATAAACATATTTGACCTGAAGCAATTGTTCACTTGTCTCTTTTCAACAACTGTACATATTTAGCGAATTGATAACTTTTCAGTTTTTCTTCTAGTTCAGCAAATGAATTGAAAGTATCTCCATCACTGAGTCCCATGGCTATATGAATACTGTTATATATATATATATATATATATATATATATATATATATATATATATATATATATATAAATCTATTCAAACTCGGTGGGTGAAAATCCTGGATAGCAGAATTTTCAAATAAATTGGAATCCGTGGAAAAAAGGGAAAAACCTCAGAAAAAGGGAAAAACCTCAGAACAGGGCAAAAAATCGTCCAGTACCTTTAAATCTCTGATACAAAGAAAAAAAAAAACAGAAAGTAACAAATTAAAACGAAAAGTTCTCAATACACTAAGTAGAGCAAAAGTAAAATAAATAAATTTTAATGAGCCACAAACTACCTACACAGGTTTCACCACATGGGATCCTATGCGGTGAAACCTAAGTAGGTAGTGTTTGGATCATTAGGATTTATTTATCATATATATATATATAAATATATATATATATATATATATATATATATATATAATAAATCCTAATGAGCCAGATACTACCTACTTAGGTTTCACCACATGGAATCCCATGTGGTGAAACCTAGGTAGGTAGTACCTGGCTCATTAAAATTTATTTATTTTATATATATATATATGTGTGTGTGTGTGTGTGTGTGTTTAGGCAGCAAATTCTCTTTTAGGCATGTCTGATTGAATTAATTACAGACATTATGTCTACTAGTTTTTAATAAAATCCGTTCATACTCACGAATACCCTTCCGTGTATTGATATTAAAGGATGAGATAAATGTGCTGTAGCTGTTTAAATTTCTTTTAATTTCATTTCCCAAGTACTTTCGATCTTCTTCCAAGATCATCTTCATGGGTGCAAGTAGTATTATATGTTGTTCATTAGTACATTTTAATGAACGCTCAGCACATTGTCAACCGTTTTGCATTTAAAAGCATAATGTAAAAATTACGGTAATGAATAACAACGCATATCTTTGTATAAACCCTTGTACTAATGAACAACATTTTGTTAATACTAATATATATATATATATATATATATATATATATATATATATGCGCAAGTATGTAGAAAAATAGGAAGGAACACGTCAGGTAAATAATCCGGAGTTCCTTAGTATTTTTGTTTTTATTTTTAAGAAGACACTGCTCCATACATAAGTAGGGATGAAACGGGAGCCAACATCTTGATTCAATATATTTTAATAATAATATTGATGGTTTCGGCTCTCGTTTTTGAAACATGAGAACTCTTATGTAGCGATGGAATCATATTTTTAAAAAAATATTATAATATCATATATATATATATATATATATATATATATATATATATATATATATATATATAGTTTATGCAAACTTAGGTAATCCGTATGGGTAGACCCGAGGAGGATGATATCCGGAGAGCTCAATGTAAAATTCAGAGCAGATATGTTTGAATAAAAACAGACCACGTTAAAGTTCCATGTAATAAATTATTTCACCATAACCCCTTTAACAGGACTCTGGATCATCAGACTTTACTTCCAAAAATTGAAAAGAAAAATGAAAAATGAAAAGAAATTCACACATTTTTGACGGACCTCATCAAGTATACGTAAAATTAACGAAGTGAGGAAGTGAGGTGGGAAAGAGGATATCAATGTGTCATATGTAGCATTTCAAATTCTTATTTTTAATTTTTAACTCCAATGTGTCGGCTAGATGTTGTTCGAATTTATAGTGTCTAGTCTCAAGATATAGATGGCTAAGGGATGGAGACCGACTTTAAAGGAAGAAGCTACACTACTTTCACGAGGACAGTTTTTCTTTCAAATTTTTTGGGACGCTGTTAATTCGCGTTACTTTAACAGGCATGTTTGGGAGGTTAAAGTTTTTTCTGTATCTAAATGTTTAAATAATCTACGAAGAAATTAATAACGCTATTTATATTTGTTGGCAAAATACCCTTTGTGTTTATTTTACCGGAGCCGGCAAAATATCCTATTCTTTCATAAATTCGCGTAAAGCTAAATCACCTTACATCAGTATGAAAAATAACCTGTCTTGCTTGCACGTAATAATATTTATTACGGTAAATGCGACAAGTTACTAAAAGTGGGTATGGGAAAAGCTGACCATCTTCTGTGCTATGTTTAACTTAGCTAGCCACAATCACTGACCCAAGCATTTGAGAATAATCCATTGAACAAAACATCACATTCTCATTACAGTAATCAAAACACCGCAGTTTTTCCACGAAGTCCTAACTTGTCCTCACATGCACAATATTTCTGTCGGAGGAAGGAACGGTGAACAATGAAAATTTTTAAAAGATCTATGATTCATTGATTCGTTTTTTTTTTTTATAGATAATACCCTTTGCAAGTTTTTTTTTTTTTAGATAATAATGTTGATATTCTAAGCGTAGCTTAGATGTGGCACAAGGACGAAAGTATGGAGCACCCAATCAGGATCGAACGCACTGCTTAGTTGTAACTAGTTCTAGCGAAACGAGCTTGCTAACCATTGCACCACGTCGAGGTGCCCATTTTCTAAGCGTAGATTAAATGTCGCAGAAGGCCAAATGTGAGAAGCACCCAGTGAAGATCACTGTTCATTCGTAATTGATCTTGCGATACAAGCTTACTAAACATTATTTTTGAGATAATAATGATTTTAGTGATACAATTGCTTATTAATTAACCCATAGCTGGGGTAGAAGGGGTGGACTCATACCTTACCCAATGGTATTTGTACGTAAGTGAATACAATAAACACAATGGGAATTGGAACTCGGCGCCGATTAACAATTCTAAGCCATTATCCATTACACCACCCGCACATCCAAGCTGACAGCACCTGGTATTCCCAAGTGGTCACCTATCTAGGTACTGACCAGTCTCGAAGTTGCTTAACTCCGGGGATCGTACGAGAATCGCTATTTCTATGTTACGTTATGGCCGTAAACCAGTAAATGATCAAGTTTTAATGTGTATTTACAATATGAACACATAATGAATGACTATCCGATTTTATATATAGATTACTAACAAATGCTGTTTTCTTCTGTGTTATTTATTTGTATTCAAATTTTAAGAATCCCTATATACAAGCAATGTTTCAGTTGACAATTTATTTTCATCGTGTTTATACAGAAATATATATATATATATATATATATATATATATATATATATATTGAACAATAAAAATTAAAAAATTAAAAAATTAAAATCCTCAGACACACTGGGTTGTAGATTAATATTCTTTCGTTTTTTTATTATTATTCCATTTAGATTCCTCGACTAGTTTCGGACGAAAAGGCCATCATCGGGAGGAGAAATATTTCTGCTTGCTGCTAGCACTAAACTACAGAATATATATATATATATATATATATATATATATATATATATATATGCCTTGTCAAAATTCAGTCGTAAGTTAGAAAGCCTACAGCGCCCATAATTAATGTTGTCGTCTGCTATTTCACTTAATTAGAAATTGGTCAAAATGGTTCATGGAATTATCTAAATAAGTCAAAATAATCTGTTTATATAGATGTCCCTAAAACAATATCGAAGGATTTTAACAATTGACAAAATATTAATTTTACTGAATTTATTACTATTCCCATCATTATTAATATTATTTATCATGTTATTACTATAATTATTAATGATATTATTAATCTCATTATTATTAATATTATTACTGTCATTATTAATATTATTATCGTCATTATTAATAACATTATTACCATCGTTATTAATAATAGTATTAATCTCATTATTAATAATATTATTACTGTCATTATTAATATTATTACCATCATTATTAATAATATTATAACCATCGTTATTAATAATATTATTAATCTCATTATTAATAATATTATTACTGTCATTATTAATATTATTACCATCATTATTAATAATATTATTACCATCGTTTTTAATAATATTATTAATCTCATTATTAATAATATTATTACTGTCATTATTAATAATATTATTACCGTTATTATTAATAATATTATTACCGTCATTAATAATAATATTATTAATCTCATTATTAATGATATTAATAATAATATTATTAAGATTATTATTAATGTCATTAATATTTTATTACAGACGACGGTAATTTCGACAAACATCTTAAGTTGCACATTCTGAAAAAATATTCGGAATTTACCTATTTGTTGACCCTTAAAATATCATTAATATTATTATTAATAATATCGTTATTAATAATAATACTATTAATAATATTATCGTCGTAAACAATATTATTATTAATATTATCATTAATATTATCCTTATTATCTTTAATATCATCATCAATAATATGGTCTTCATTAATAGTATTATCATCATTATTTATATTATCATTATCATTAATGTCATCAATTATCATTGTCATTGTCATCATTAATATCATTATTATCTTTATTATTAATATTAAGAAATTCATGTTTTTCTCCTGCTCAGCTCTATGTAGCCATGCCAAATGTCGGAAATTAAAGTGAACTTTGTACAATGACAAAAAGTACTTGAGAAAATAGATGTCTTGCTGAAAATGTTGCTTATACTCATATTTTGAAGGTAAGAGAACTTCTTCGACAACTTTCTTTCTTACCTCTGGCCATTTATTTGGCTAATATATACAAAGATAAAGATATTAGGTTGGTGCAAAAATAATGACGTAATAATGTCGTTTTTTGACGTATTTTTAACGTCAAAAAACGAAATTGTTACGTCATTATTTTTGTTTTGCACCAACCCAATAGTTGTTGATATATTTGTCTTGCTGTAAAAATAGATCAGAAAAAATGGAATTTAGACCCCAATTTCAAAGCATATCAATCTGTTCTTAAATAATGCCCCCAAAAATTT
Source organism: Acanthosepion lycidas (assembly GCA_963932145.1). Taxonomy (NCBI): domain Eukaryota; kingdom Metazoa; phylum Mollusca; class Cephalopoda; order Sepiida; family Sepiidae; genus Acanthosepion; species Acanthosepion lycidas. The sequence continues at coordinate 33,874,254 of OZ010609.1, read as the reverse complement.
ATATCTGATTTTTC
>OZ010609.1:33859240-33866740 GCA_963932145.1 Acanthosepion lycidas | reverse complement strand
AAAAATGATGATAAACTGAAGATGAAAAGAATAGATTCGGGAATTAATAGCAGTAAAACACCTACGCCCCGACCTCGAACATACCCACTATCCCCTCTAGACATATTCAGTCATTTTAGTATTGCCGAACTAAAAAGCAAGCACATGCTCGGCTTAATTTAGTTTTGATTGATGCTTAAAGTTTTCATGAATCCTTAGGACCTCTGCCCCATGCCCAGATTCGCGCCTTCCCTCCCATCTTGAATCATCAGGAGTATTTTGATGCCACTTGCGCGGATCCAAAATCAATGCCTCCTGCCCAATTCTAAAAATAAAAGAACGATGTATATCCTGCGTGGGTGGTGGTGGCAGTGGTGGAGGCAGATTTCTTTCGAAAATCAACACCTGCCACAGAGGGAATTGTGGGACAGTAGGGTTTGTGTAGGTGGGTGGACACACATACACAAGCAAATAACAAAACATCTATAGATACGAGAGAAAGTGGAGGAGATTAAAGAGACACGTCGTGTTTACTTCCAAATAGCATTATTTCTATGCATAATGCTCCACCTGTATTATTTATCGCTAACTTTTTCCTAATGTACAGTTGTCTCAATTTCATCTGGCAAAATCATTATTGTAAAAATGTGATTGTTTCGAGTTGTTGTTTAGGAAACCGGGTGGGAGAAGACCGACACCATGTGAGTGCGAAGTTCAGCAATAGTAATTTTATTAAATGAAGGATTGTCAACCATTATTATTCATTTTGACTAGTATTTACCTTAATCTTTATTTTTATCACTATTTTTATTAAATGAAGCAATGTCAATGATTATTATTCATTTTGACTAGTATTTACTTTCATCTTCATTTTTATTTGCTTTTTATAACTATTTTATTGAATGCAGTATTGTCATCCATTATTATTCATTTTGACTAGTATTTACTTTAAACATTCTTATTTGCTTTTTATCACTATTTTTATTAAATGCGGTATTGACAAACATTCATTTTGACTGGTATTTACTTTCATCTTCATTTTTATTTGCTTTTTATCACTATTTTTATTAAATGCGGTATTGACAAACATTCATTTTGACTGGTATTTACTTTCATCTTCATTTTTATTTGCTTTTTATCACTATTTTTATTAAATGCGGTATTGACAAACATTCATTTTGACTGGTATTTACTTTCATCTTCATTTTTATTTGCTTTTTATAACTATTTTATTGTCATCCATTATTATTCATTTTGACTAGTATTTACTTTAAACATTTTTATTTGCTTTTTATCACTATTTTTATTAAATGAAGTTATGTCAATGATTATTATTCATTTTGACTAGTATTTACTTTAAACATTTTTATTTGCTTTTTATCACTATTTTTATTAAATGAAGTTATGTCAATGATTATTATTAATTTTGACTAGTATTTACTTTCATCTTCATTTTTGCTTTTTATCACCATTTAATATTCGATGAAACGTGGTCAGCTATTTTTATAAATTGTCAGTCGTCTATATTTATTTTCATCTGGATATTTAGTTACTTAATTAGCGTTGTGATGAAATATAAGTAAAATAAAATAAAAACATTAATAGCCAGAATTTAGCAAAATTTAAATTTCATGTAAGCTTTCATTTGAATTAAAAAAAAACGAATGATCCTATTGGACATAAAATCGGTTGTTTTTTTTTTTCTATTTCATTTAAGTAATAGAATTACAACATACTAGTCCAAATCCAGAGCTTTCTCACTCCTGTTGGAGGAACCCATCCATGATTGACCATGTCTTCAGGGGTGTAGCCGTACTCCTATGCTTGGGTTGGTGAGGATATTTAATCTATAGTTGAAAGTTATGCGTTCTGCCGAGTCTATAGTTGGAGGTTTTGCGGATTGCTGAATTTAATTAACCTAGAGTTGGAGGTTTCGAATTCAGTTTCCTTTCTCCTAGATCGGTTGCTACCTAAGTCTGTCTGGTTATTTACACACTGCTGAAGGGAAAAGAAATGATTCATATTTTCCCAAGGGTATTTACGCATAAATAACTTTACTATCACTTAAACGTTATTTTTAGTGGATACCCATATTTGAATAGAAGCTCCATTTTTTTTTTTAACAGTATATCTATTATCGTCTACCGGCCTGAATATTAGAGAAATCCTATTATAGAAAAATATGGTAATCCTGCGGCAGGATTCGAACCTGCGTCACTCTTGGCAGGCGAAACCGTCGTTAGATCTGACGTGTTTATACCGACTCATCCACGAGTGATATTGCCGAATGTCTACTCAAATATTGATATTCACTAAAAATAACGTTTAAGTGATGAATATATTTAAAAAAAAACAATTACTTCTTTGAAATTACATATATGGATGTAACGAAACCGACTAGAATTCGAACTCAGGTCGCCGATTAATCATTCCGAATCGCTAACAATTAGACTACCCGCACAAAGAAACGAAAAAAAAAAACGGTGTGTTGATTTATATGATTATAAGAATGGCTCTGATCAATTCCCAAATCTGTCCAAACGTCTTTGTTGCAAGTCTTCTTGATCATAACGAGAGCTTTTCAGCCCGCACTCCTATGCTAGAGAACAGCGACTGGCGTAAATTAACAAAGGCAGACATTATCCATATGCGTGTAAAAAAAATCTTCATAAGTCTATTCAACACAAAAAGATGTTCAAAGTAACTTCCAAAATATACGCGTAGATATTCGATATGAGATTGACAAACGAGTGATTGATTAGCTCCAAGTATCTATTTCACATTTCTTTCGTCTTTTATGAAAACACTTACCCAACTACACATAATCAATATATACCTTTATTACAATTAACTCACGGATATAAGCTTTACTTTCACTCTCTACCCCTCTTTCTTCTTTCTCTCTTTCTTTCTCTCTCTCTCTCTCTCTCTCTCTCTCCATCCCTCTCTCTCCAGTATTAACGCACCGCTCTTCATTAATAAATTAAGCACTGTTGGCTACTGGCGTTGTTTACATTCGTATACAATACGTTAGAATTTCCCTTTGTCTCTGCCGTGCGCCGATAGCTTAGATCACCGACAGATGCCAAATCGGTAGGGTTTCGATCTCGGCTTGAAGCAATTTCTAGCGACACTGATGATCTGTGATACAGCGAAACAGGCCTGTATGTGGATGACCATATTAGTAAAAGCTCTCGTCTATTCGATCGAGCACTGTTAGAAAAAAAGGTTATTCCGTCACCGTTATTTCTCTTTCTCTCTGCCGTGTGCCGATAGATTCCAAATCGATAGGGTTTCGAAGAAATCGGATATCTAGCCACACTGATCAGCTCTGATACAGTGAAACAGATCTGTATGTGGATGCCCATATTAGTGTGTGTGTGCATATATATATATATATATTGTGTGTGTCTGTGTAGTTCACTATCAAATCTCTAATTGAATGAATTCTATAATTTAGTCCTGGGTATGAAGATAAACTATATCCGGCAGCAAGGCCTATGATCGGAAAACTGGAGGTTTTGAGGAGTATGGAACTACCTCTTAATCTTTTTTTTTTTTTTTTCTCGGTATCTCCTCATGTAAAGCCCTAAGACACAAAGGGTTACAGGGTGTGAAAGAATTAGAAACAGAAACATTAATAATGAGCGGCAAGGAAAAAAGTAATCAGGAGGACAATTGATAGCGATTGATATTGCATTTAAATTTTTGCCGATTAAATTAGCTTGAAAGCATGGAGTCGGAAGGGAGTTCCACAAGCGAGATTCACCCTGTACAAAACCCGGGGAGGGGGAACTCGAGGTAGAGGGTTATATTAAGCTTTTATGCGTATAGGGAAAATAACGGTTAATCCTAGACTTAAACAAGTTAAGATCGTAGTAGTCGTGGAACACATTCTTTTGGGAGTTTGTTCCACACGTCAGTGGTTTGCTGCAAGAAGCTGTTTGAGTGGAACTTACTTCCCACCAATGGAATACGGAGTGAATTTGGATGGTTTGCTACTATGTAGGAGGCATGACGTGTCTTTGCCGTGAAACATAGACCTGGTGAAACAATGGAATATAGTTTGTTTGAGCACTTTCCATGGAAGTAGAGATAGAGCAGTGACAGTCTTGCCACAATTCTTCTGTGACAGAGGAATTGGAGAATAGAAAATAATTTGTCACCCTCTCGGACTCAATCGAAACTGAAGTGTGACGTCTTGGCAGCTCCCGCCCAAATAAAACAAAAGAAGAGCACGTATAAGTATATTTTAAGTCAGTTGTTGCCGAAACCTGCTTCAATGTAATTCGTTTACTACCCTTCGCCGACCTGATATACAGGGGTTGGACAAAATAATTGGAACAGTTGCAAAATCCACTCCTATATTTCAAAGACCTATTATATTAAGAACTTTAGCTAAAACTTCGTAATTGCAGGTTATATCTATTGTAAATACGTTTATTTATCTAATTTACTGTCTTTGTCTTATTCATTTTTAGAATTTAGTAAAATTTAAGCTAAATGCGTGACCTCTCCGAGTTCGAAAAAGAGAAAATTGTTGGAGCTCGTATGACAGGAGCCTCGATCACTAAGGTTGCTGAACTGTTTGGTTTTTCAAGAGCTACCATATCAAGAACACTGATGCAATTCGAGAAACAGGGCAAGACCTCTAGCAACCGTAGCAATTTGGGCCGGACTTGCAAACTTACTGACGTGCATTGAAACGCAATGTGGCAAAAAAACATCGGAAAAATTCGGCCAAAGTGACTGCTGTGTTGAATAACCATCTGAATAGTCCAGTTTCTACTAAAACTGTTCACCGTGAGCTTCATAAGGCTCCATATCATGGAAGAGCCGCTGTGAGGAAAACTCTTCTCTCCACTCGCAACATTCAAAAGAGGTTGAAATGGTGCAGAGATCACAATGCCTGGCTGCAGACTAAAGGAAGCAAGTCATCTTCTCAAACAAGTCCAGTTTTTCTCCTTTCCCAACTTCAGGGCGAGTTTATGTGTGCATGCAGCCCCAAAAAGCTTACAACCCTGACTGCCTTCTTCCAACAGTGAAGCATGGAGGTGGATCAGTGATAGTTTGGACCACCATAACATGGAAATGTCTCGGTCCAATAGTTGCCCTGCATGGTAGAATCAACAGCAAAGATTACCTGAACATTTTGGGAGATCATGTTCATCCAATGGCCAAGACTTTATTCCCTGATGGTGACTGCATCTTCCAAGACGATAATGCTCCAATGCATACCGCTCGAAAGGTTAAGAATTCGTATGAAGAGCATGAAAGTGAGCCTCCCCAATCTCCAGATATCAATATTATTGAACATTTGTGGTGTCTTTTGGAGCAACAAGTTAGGAGCCGCTATCCTCCACCGTCGTGTCGTAAAGAGGTTTTTAATGGTAAGAATGACTGAAAATTCCTCTGTATGAAGTCAGGAAGCTGTATGATTCCATTCCTAGACGCATTAAATCTGTACGCGAGGCTAAAGGAGGACTAACTTCATATTAAATAAATTTTCTTTGAATTTAACAAGTGTTTCAATTATTTTATCTAGCCCCTGTATAATCTATACCATAAAACCCAGCAACTCCCTACTGAAGTTATTTTGAAGCTTCAAACTTCTTGCTGGTAAGACTAGTACATTGTTTCCATTCTAGCCACTGACCAAATCACTAAAATAAAGATAAAAGCTTTTATTTTGTTTACTATAAAACCTAGTTGGTCATCTTGTTTTCCCTTTACGTTTCTTTATCTGATTTCTTTTGTCACACACGTGACAGTGGGGTGGTTTTCTATTACGTTTTTCTCTCCATTTTGAATTCAGAGTTTGTCTTTCTAGACAAGTTGATAACGAAGGGTAGTTAGCCCAGTCTGCTCTGTTCTATGACCCACACTGAATTCAGACCTTTCCTGAAGGGAACTGTCTGATCTAGAATTTGTATTCGACATAACCGTTTCCTTTATCTTGCTGTTAATCCCGCTCACAGAGTTAAAATCTTTGACAGCACATCTGCACCAATGCGCAGCACACTTCAAAGTGATCAAGTTACTCTTGCAAACCTATTATCTACCACAGGTCTTCCAAAATTACACAGTGCCGGAAAACCCTTGTGCAGGAAAAGGTTTTTCGCAAAGGACTAATAAGTTAACCTTTACAAAATACACATGCAGAAAGGTAAAAAATAATTGACATCTACTAACTCCCCACAAATATTTTCACAAACTTTTCTGGCTTACGGCCGTATCACTTTCATTAGTTCTTGTTCGATTACCAAAGTTAAGCAAGTTAGTATCTAGATAGCTGACCGTTTGGGAATATCAGGTGCTCTCAGACTGGACGTGCGGGTAGGGCAATAAGAAATGGCTCGGAATGAGAAATCGGAGAACCGGGTTCCAATTTCAGTTGGGTTAGTTATATTTATTTACGTGCAAATACCATTGAGAAAGGTATGAATCCACCTCTTCTCCCCTCAGCTATGGGTTAATTAGTAGGACTTATATCATTAAATAATTATTATCTCCGCCAAATTCTTACAATCTAATAACATTTTCTGGTTTTAAATAATCTGCAAGAGGTTGATAAACCATAAGAACCAAATCAATCAAATCAAAACAATTTTTCTAAAATTTTGCTCTGTTCAACAAAAAAGTAATTCATTAATGAATAAATAATAAAAATTTTATTTAAATCAGATAATTGCCTGATTTAAGGTACATTTTAAAACGGAGAAAGCCTTTGTTTTACTACCCTTACCAAAAGTGTGTAAACACTTTGGTGATATTACGAAATGTTATATAAATACATATGCTAATCATTGTCTGGCAGAAAAGTATGAAAACTGTAGCAGTTTATTTTATTTTATTTTTTTTTTATTTTTGGCACGTCAGGGTTTATGTTCAATATTGGTATTTTGTGTTTAAAATAGTGTTCTTTCTTCCTTTTTGGCACGATCCCCGTAATGGCATGAAATAAATAATACAAAGACCTGCGAAACCCATGGACTTATTCAAAAGCCATAACGTTTCGATGAGCCCGAGGATCTCGTTCAAGAAACCCTAGCGTTTCGCAGAGACCGTGGATTTCGTTCAGGAAACCCCAGCGTTTCGCGGAGCCCGTGGTTCTCGTTCAGGAATCCCCTAGCGTTTCGACGAGCTCGTGGATCTCGTTCAGGAAACCTCAGCGTTTCACCGAACCAGTGGATCTCGTTCATAAATGCCAGCATTTCACAGAGCCCGTGGATTTCGTTCAAGAAACCCTAGGGTTTCGCGGAGCCCGTGCTTCTTGTTCAGGAAACACTACCGTTTCGCCGAGCACGTGGATCTCGCATTTAATGGGGTTGAACCAGTAACTGAAAAAATCAATCACTAAAAGGAAAATGTTTAGAAAGTTCTTTAGTCGCTAGTTCATCTACAGTAAATTTGCGTCCAGGTTCTTACAACGTGTCCACGTTCTTGACAGATCTTCTGTTATCACAATGTCGGATAGCAAAGGTTATCGAAACCAAAAAGAAAAAAAAGGAGACTGAGAGA
>OZ010609.1:33828601-33859040 GCA_963932145.1 Acanthosepion lycidas | reverse complement strand
AAAAATTCGGCCAAAGTGACTGCTGTGTTGAATAACCATCTGAATAGTCCAGTTTCTACTAAAACTGTTCACCGTGAGCTTCATAAGGCTCCATATCATGGAAGAGCCGCTGTGAGGAAAACTCTTCTCTCCACTCGCAACATTCAAAAGAGGTTGAAGTGGTGCAGAGATCACAATGCCTGGCTGCAGACTAAAGGAAGCAAGTCATCTTCTCAAACAAGTCCAGTTTTTCTCCTTTCCCAACTTCAGGGCGAGTTTATGTGTGCATGCAGCCCCAAAAAGCTTACAACCCTGACTGCCTTCTTCCAACAGTGAAGCATGGAGGTGGATCAGTGATAGTTTGGACCACCATAACATGGAAATGTCTCGGTCCAATAGTTGCCCTGCATGGTAGAATCAACAGCAAAGATTACCTGAACATTTTGGGAGATCATGTTCATCCAATGGCCAAGACTTTATTCCCTGATGGTGACTGCATCTTCCAAGACGATAATGCTCCAATGCATACCGCTCGAAAGATTAAGAATTCGTATGAAGAGCATGAAAGTGAGCCTCCCCAATCTCCAGATATCAATATTATTGAACATTTGTGGTGTCTTTTGGAGCAACAAGTTAGGAGCCGCTATCCTCCACCGTCGTGTCGTAAAGAGGTTTTTAATGGTAAGAATGACTGAAAATTCCTCTGTATGAAGTCAGGAAGCTGTATGATTCCATTCCTAGACGCATTAAATCTGTACGCGAGGCTAAAGGAGGACTAACTTCATATTAAATAAATTTTCTTTGAATTTAACAAGTGTTTCAATTATTTTATCTAGCCCCTGTATAATCTATACCATAAAACCCAGCAACTCCCTACTGAAGTTATTTTGAAGCTTCAAACTTCTTGCTGGTAAGACTAGTACATTGTTTCCATTCTAGCCACTGACCAAATCACTAAAATAAAGATAAAAGCTTTTATTTTGTTTACTATAAAACCTAGTTGGTCATCTTGTTTTCCCTTTACGTTTCTTTATCTGATTTCTTTTGTCACACACGTGACAGTGGGGTGGTTTTCTATTACGTTTTTCTCTCCATTTTGAATTCAGAGTTTGTCTTTCTAGACAAGTTGATAACGAAGGGTAGTTAGCCCAGTCTGCTCTGTTCTATGACCCACACTGAATTCAGACCTTTCCTGAAGGGAACTGTCTGATCTAGAATTTGTATTCGACATAACCGTTTCCTTTATCTTGCTGTTAATCCCGCTCACAGAGTTAAAATCTTTGACAGCACATCTGCACCAATGCGCAGCACACTTCAAAGTGATCAAGTTACTCTTGCAAACCTATTATCTACCACAGGTCTTCCAAAATTACACAGTGCCGGAAAACCCTTGTGCAGGAAAAGGTTTTTCGCAAAGGACTAATAAGTTAACCTTTACAAAATACACATGCAGAAAGGTAAAAAATAATTGACATCTACTAACTCCCCACAAATATTTTCACAAACTTTTCTGGCTTACGGCCGTATCACTTTCATTAGTTCTTGTTCGATTACCAAAGTTAAGCAAGTTAGTATCTAGATAGCTGACCGTTTGGGAATATCAGGTGCTCTCAGACTGGACGTGCGGGTAGGGCAATAAGAAATGGCTCGGAATGAGAAATCGGGTTCCAATTTCAGTTGGGTTAGTTATATTTATTTACGTGCAAATACCATTGAGAAAGGTATGAATCCACCTCTTCTCCCCTCAGCTATGGGTTAATTAGTAGGACTTATATCATTAAATAATTATTATCTCCGCCAAATTCTTACAATCTAATAACATTTTCTGGTTTTAAATAATCTGCAAGAGGTTGATAAACCCATAAGAACCAAATCAATCAAATCAAAACAATTTTTCTAAAATTTTGCTCTGTTCAACAAAAAAAGTAATTCATTAATGAATAAATAATAAAAAAATTATTTAAATCAGATAATTGCCTGATTTAAGGTACACTTTAAAACGGAGAAAGCCTTTGTTTTACTACCGTTACTAAAAGTGTGTAAACACTTTTGGTGATATTACGAAATGTTATATAAATACATATGCTAATCATTGTCTGACAGAAAAGTATGAAAACTGTAGCAGTTTATTTTCTTTTCTTTTTTTTTTCTTTTTTGGCACGTCAGGGTTTATGTTCAATATTGGTATTTTGTGTTTAAAATAGTGTTCTTTCTTTCTTTTTTGGCACGATCCCCGTAATGGCATGAAATAAATAATACAAAGACCTGCGAAACCCATTGACTTATTCAAAAGCCATAACGTTTCGATGAGCCCGAGGATCTCGTTCAAGAAAACCCTAGCGTTTCGCAGAGACCGTGGATTTCGTTCAGGAAACCCCAGCGTTTCGCGGAGCCCGTGGTTCTCGTTCAGGAATCCCCTAGCGTTTCGACGAGCTCGTGGATCTCGTTCAGGAAATCTCAGCGTTTCACCGAACCAGTGGATCTCGTTCATAAATGCCAGCGTTTCGCAGAGCCGTGGATTTCGTTCAAGAAACCCTAGGGTTTCACGGAGCCCGTGCTTCTCGTTCAGGAAACACTACCGTTTCGCCGAGCACGTGGATCTCGCATTTAATGGGGTTGAACCAGTAACTGAAAAAATCAATCACTAAAAGGAAAATGTTTAGAAAGTTCTTTAGTCGCTAGTTCATCTACAGTAAATTTGCGTCCAGGTTCTTACAACGTGTCCACGTTCTTGACAGATCTTCTGTTATCACAATGTCGGATATTTAATAGCAAAGGTTATCGAAACCAAAAAGAAAAAAAAGGAGACTGAGGAGAGATCGCATGGATTATATACCCAAAACAATCAAATTTAAAATTCTTAGCGCCTCTCTTCCGTGTGCATGTCTAATCGCACCAACATAAATTATGTTCTAAATGACGAAAGGCATCACACAAAAACCTTTTCCACTTTGTCATACATTTTTCCCCACGAATTGTTCTTGATATATAAAAATTTATATATCCTTTATCTTATATGCGCTCATAAGTACACACCCACAAACATATGCACATTGCAGTTCAAAAGTTTGAAACCACCCCGAGTATTAGCATTGTATGAACTTGACAGAAGAGTGAAAAAAAATGAAAAAGAGCTCTTAGAGTCATTGAAAAAAAAATGGAATCAATTTTCAAACTTATACTTTGAGAAACTTTTGCTACGAATGCTAAACATTTGTGCTGCAGTTATCGAAGCTAAAGGAAGATATTTTGACGAGAGCAAAATTTAATCAGAACATGCTTTTTTTTTTTCTTTTTGTCATAAAATTTCTAATAAAAAAATGTCTCACATTTCTTTAACCATGTACGATAATTTTTTCTCTTATTTAAAATACAAAGCAACTATTTTGGGGGCCAACTTTTGAACTGTAGTGTACGTATGTGTACGTGTGTGCGTAAAGATATCATTATTTGTTGGTCATATGACTTCGCAGAAGACACGAGAATGTATGTCATCATAGAAATGCAAAAGAACAAATCTAAAATTCCAGGTGCATGAATAAAAATTGGTTGCATTGGAGAATCAAAACCTGTGATGCCTACTGACCAAAGAGAGACATGCTGTTGCCAATGTGGGCGGAATGGTATGCATGCTGTCCGGTAGAGATCCTGGAGTAATCACGGCTTCTTTCTTGTAAGACACAGACTACTTATCCGGATTTAACATCACAATGTTTGTTTGTTTTTTGTTTTTTTTAAATTTAGAATTTTTAAAAGATATTAAAGATGCCTGGAAATATCTTTAAAAATTTGAGAATTTTAATCTTGGAACTAGCTTGATTAATCATTCATTTCAAAAGGCTGATAGTAACAGGTAAAAAGTCCGCGAAAAGTAGTGTCGAATAAGACTTATGAAGAGATATGGAAATTACTAACCTATAGAACACGTTCGATATAGAAGAGTAAAAGAGTTTTTATTTTTAAGTGCATTGTCAAACTTTACTCTATTGGAGGTATCACCATTTCAAAAGCGATCCCAGATGATTGTTAATTGTTACGAAAACAACGTACGGTGTTTACACTATTTACATTGTTTGGACTGTTGTCCTCATCTTTATTGTTATACTAAACTACCCGTGAGCCGTTGGGTCACTGACGGTTCAGGTTATAAAACACTGAAGTTGATTTCAACGTTCCATTGAAATGAAACTTAAATTTTATTATGATTCAGTAAAATATTTCAATTCGTTTCTGTCATACGTTCTTTCAATACGTTGGAATTTCGAATCGAAACCTTTATTTAGTCCACTGGTGGTAGATTGTTCTAGTTCCACGTGCCATGCCTTTTCTAGATATTTCAGTTTCTGTTAAATTCCTTTTAGTAACTCAACTCTCCAAGTTTTTGTTCACCTCTGCTGTGGCCAGATATTGAACTCACAAATCTCTCGGTGATTACTCCAACCAACGCTTTTATCCGCCATTTGTGCTTGGGGAAATAACTAAAACTGAAAAATCCAGAAAAGACGTGGCACGTGGAACTAGAACAGTCTACCCTCGAGGACTAAATGGGTTTGGTTCGAAATTCCAACGTATATCTCCTGATGAAGGCCGAGCGTACAACATCCGAAATAAAGATGAGGACAACAGTCAGAACGATGTAAATAGTTACAATACCTCATCTCAGAAATATAGACAGATAGTGTACGGTTTACGAAGCCCTATGGTGAGATCGACTAAGTGAATGGGCAGAGTACAACAACAGTAAATGCAAAAACGTATTTAGAGTCTCACATATGAACACTTAATAAGGTTTCTAATGTTCATCAACGAACTTCCTTCTCAATTCGGTATTCATGTTATCCTGTCTTAATCGTAAGTCTGATCGTTTCGATGAGTTCAAATTGGCAGCTGATCTCAAAATTTACCTACAATCTCTTGTTAACTGGGGCAAAGGATGGCTTACTAATTTTAACGCCTCTAAAACGAAACTGCCCTTTCTTAATCATCTGAAAGAACTTCTTTTGCCTACCAACACCATGGTTGATGCTAACCTCCAAGAGAGTGACTTCTCGAGCTGACATGAATTGGAAAGATTACATTGATTCAATTGCTAGAATTGCTGCTTGGAAATTTGGTTCACTCTATCGGACTAAGCAATTATTTTTCTTGACCGAGGCTATCTTACACAATTATAAGTCTACCATTCGTCGTTGCTTTGGTCCTGACCTAGCATCTCGATTTCAGTCACTTTCCCAGCAAAGTAACGTAGCTTCCCCGTGCCTTTTTTATAAATATTTTCATGGTAATTGTTCTGATAAACTTTTTCTGATACCTAGATTTTATGACTTTAAACGCAGTACTAGATTGGCAGCAAGGTCTCTCTTTACAATTGGAATGTCTACATGTAACCGCAATATTCTATCCTAACAGCTTCTTCTATCGCACTTCTCGCTTGTGAAATTCTATTCCGGATTCTTGCTTTCAACTTTGACCTTCAAAAATTTAAATGCAGTGTTAATCGTTATTTCCTGTTTTCTTAATTTCTTCCTTTTATTATTGTCTCTCCTTAATAATGTGTTTTGTTTTTATTCACTCTCTCACACTCAGCAACCTCTTGCGTCATGGTGGCTTTATGGCATTCATTGGTGTGAAATTATTTTTTTTAAATATATATTTTAATAATAAAAATAGTAGTAGATAGGTTCGCCTACTGTCCGGTTCAGACTCCTCCCCTATCTTTTGAACAGAAGTAGAGTTTTCCCTGTTTAGGATTGAATTTCTGGTTCCTTCTAAAGTCTTTTCATTCTCTTTCACTCCAATTAGACCCTTGCATCTTAGTGGCATTATCGCCTGCTTGGGATGAATTGATTATATCCACACACACACATATATTTATATATATATTAGGTTGGTGCAAAAATAATGACGTAATAATGTCGTTTTTTTACTTATTTTTAGCGTCAAAAAACGACATTATTACGTCATTATTTTTGCACCAACCTAATATATATATATATATATATATATATATATATATATATATATATATATATATATATATATATATAACATTTTATTTGCCATTGTTCTTGGCAGAATAGAAGTTTAGTATTTATCTTGAAGTCGCATCGGAATTTGGAAAAAATCTTTCAAACTGCAAAAATATTAATACAGTCATATTGCGTTTATTATAGAAAACAGTGCTCAACTGTTACATCATACTTATTCTCTTGTATGGCAGTGAGTGCTCGACAATTTCCTTGCAGATAAAGAAGAGACTCTAAGAGATGTGTTTCTACAGAAAGATGATGGGAATACCATAGACAGAACACGTGAGCAACGAGGGAGTTCTAACGCAGAATTCGTAGTCGAAAGAGACAATTAAAAACAGAAACAGAGTTGAAATTACTTGAGATGCATTATGAGGAAGGACGACTTAAAGATTTAATACGCATTGCACGTACTGAAAGATGGAGGAAAGGAAACGGGACAGTGAGCAATTTAACTAGTGAGTTTGAGTGAGGGGATATCAGAACCGGGACAAAATGGGAGGTAAAGAGTCAAACGTTACGCTACAAAGGACAAGAAGTCGTGGAGAGACATGATCGCGCACTTCCTTAAATAACACCGTATATACCCAAGTACAGTGCGATTTTTTATGATCATTTTTTTACGTAAAAAAAAGTAAATAAATAAATAAAAATCAGAGGTCGCATTATACACAGATAGTTTTTTTGAAGATGTTAAAAATCATATATTTTCGGTGACCGGTTGCACAATACAGAGGAAATCTTTTCTGGAGGGGGTTAAAATTAATGCATTTTCGGTGAAGGTGACCTACCTGGGCTATCGCCCGGTTCACACTCCTCCGCTGTGTTTTGAACAGAAGAAGAGGTTTGCTATTCAAGATTGGGTTTCCGGTTCCGTCTACAGTCTATTGCTAACGTCCCCGCCTCAACTCAAAAATTTTATTTACAAATTTTTTTTTTTTTTTTTTTTTCTCTTTTTAATATTTTTTTTCTCTTCTCAGTGAGAGTGGGTAGGTTCGCCTATCACTCGGTTCAAACTAATCCTCAGTCTTTTGAACAAGAGTAGAGGTTCATCTCTTGTTCCCTTTTTTGGTTTTTGGTTACTTCTAAAATCTCTTTCACTCACAGTAGCCCCTTGCAACTTATCGCCTTGCTTGAAGTGAATTGATTTAAAAAAAATGTTTATTTTTCCACCATTTTGTGATAGCTTTGTACAAAAAAGAATAAAGACCATTTATTTGCTATAAATTATGCCCAGGGTGAGGCCAAGTACGGCAATACTACTCTACTACCAAGTACTGTAAGCCTACTAGCATTGCTCAGAAGTACTAGGATCACATTATACACAGCCTATATAAGACTAATCATTTGTTCCCCAACAAAATTCAGAGGTCGCATTCTAGCGATTTTCCAAGCGTAGCTTGGATGTGGCGCAAGGCCGAAAGTAAGGGGCACCCAGTGAGGATTAAACTCACTACTCAGTCTAGCGAGACAAGCTTGCTAACCATTACACCGCCTCGAGGTGCACAATAGGGATTTTCCAAGAGTAAGCTTAGCCACAAAGCCGAAAGTGCACCCAGTGAGGATCGAACTCACTACTAGCGAGACAAGCTTGCTAACCATTACACCATTTCAAGGTGCCCCAGAGGTCGCATTATATATGAAGTATTAGGTTGGTGCAAAAATAATGTCGGTTTTTGACGTATTTTTAACATCAAAAACCGACATTATTCTTGCGCCAACCTAATAGGTGTATACACGAGTATATATGGCGATTCTATATACACCTCTAATTATCATTATCTAGTGAGTCCATCCCACATGGTGTATGTCCTGCAAATGAATCTGTAAAGTCATCCAAAAACATATTTCTGTCATTACATCGCATACCTAAACACTGCGTAGCTGCATTAACACAAAAATCAATAAATAAGACACTTACCTGGATATCGATGTCCCAGGTATCCAGCGCAACGGGCAAACATCCAAGGGTTGAAGAGAGTGTGATCGCGATACAGGCTCATATTAACGGGTCCCATTGCTGCTGCGGCCGCGGCAGCAGCCGCCGGCGACGTCGGGGGTAAAACGCCCGTCCAGGTGGGGGCCGTGCCGGCCGCAGCAGCGGCAGCTGCAGCTGCGGCCACAGTAACCGCTGAACCAAGTGGATGGTTGCATAATCGAACCGGAGTAAAGCCGGACGCCGTACCCCGGTAATAATCTTCCGTATTCTGTACACATTTCAACGGATAATGGAGTCCTGCGCTGCTTCCTGTTGTACCAGTGGCCCCGACGGGATTCGAACTCGGGACTGGTGGCGAGTGGTGATGGTGGTGATGGTGATAATTCTGTTGTTGATTTTGTGATTGTTGTGTATGGTGATGCTGGTGGTGAGAAAACCTCTCTTTGTCCTCTGTTAGAAGAGATTTCTCTATGGAGTGTGTTACCAGCCCTAGAGGTGTCTGTTGTTGTGGGTAATGGTGATGGTGGGCGACTGACACTAGGCGACTGCTAACCGGACTACCATCGGATTTACCAGTTCCGTTAATATTGTTATTGTTATCATTATTATTATTATTTGTAGCGGTAATGTTATTGATAGAGGTATTGCTTCTGCAACCATCCGAAAGAGGAGATGTAATTGGCGATGGAGAGCGACTCGTACCATTCAGACTGTTCTGTTTATTGCAATTATTTTTATTATTATTATTATTATTATTATTAGAGTGACTAGTAATAGTAGTAGTAGTACTACTACTACTGTTGCTACTTGAAGTGCACATATTGTTCACATTTCTGTTGTTACTGCCGGAGTAATTGTTACTGTTGTTTATATTAATACTATTCTTACCGTGGTGATGTGTGACGTGGTTATTGGTGTGGTCAACCGAACATTTCAAAGTGTTTTTCGAAGATAATGACAATGACGCGGTTAGCGATGTCGACGTGACGGGGCCGCCGGAGCTGGCAGTGTGGTGGTTCCCGTTCGGGGACACAGACGAAGAGGATAACGAAGATGAGGATGAAGAAGGGGAAGATGCTGAAGACGATGAGGATGACAAGGAGTTGGCGCCCAAGGGAAGAAGAGGGCTCGTTAGGGTCCCGTTGCTGCTGACGTGACCCACGGGCGGGGGCGGTGGAGGAGGTGGCAACGGTGGATGGTGGTGAGCTGGCTGGGAACAGACGCTGTCTCGTTTGTTGTTTCGTTCTAGATCGGTCCCGATGAGCGATTCGATCGTGAAACCGCGCGATCTACGCGGGTTTTCTGAGCCCGGCACAGCCGTTACGGCCCGGAAGGGGATTTCAATTACCATGGCGTTTGAATGTCCTTCCTTGCAGGCTCGGTAACTTGATTTATCGATTTCTTGAACGATTCTCTCTGAAGTGTGTATCGATATGCGAATATTTTGTAAAGAATGACTCAGTAAATATGTATAATGAAATGTGTGTGTGTGTGTATTAAATAGAGAGGAAGATAGGTTATCATGAACAGTAGGGATGTCGTATTTCGACAATTTGTGTCTTTTTTCCCCCTCTCTAGATCAATATATTTCCCATCATTCAGTTACACTGACGAACTTCATTAACCAGCGGATTAAAAGGCGCTTCTGACATTTATACAAACACTGTGCATGTGCTTTGATCATTTCTATAATAATTTATGGTTTAAGAAAATATCTGCTAAACAATTTTCTGACCAACAATATCGAATAAGTTATGTGCGTGCGCTGTTTTGACAATATCATACATGCATTTGCACATTTAGAAAAGTCTTTTTATACACAAACAAATAATGCATGATTGTGTTTTGTTTACATTTACAATAAACCGAATCTGAAAAAGTCGCCATATTTTTTTTCCATATTTAAAGTCTTCTTTTTCGTTCTTACGTCACATTGTATCATTCCAAGTTTTTTAAAATAATCTTCGAACCTTATGAAACTAACGAATAACCAAATTCTGACATATTACTCATCAATATTAAAGTCAATGATAGAAAATTTTAATTATTATAAATTAAAAATAAAGATTCTTTCAAAATTGAACTGAAATGTTAATTATGTCTGTCGAAGAAAACAATATGGATTTTTTTTTTAAATTACAAATACTTTTCAATTTTTTTTAATATGACAGCAATGATTACATTGTTATAATTATTACTAGTAGTAAAATCCCTGGCTTCAGGAATTTATTAAATATATTTTTACAGTTTTTTTATCACATTGAATAAATTGTAACAATTATGCCTACTACATAAGATTCGCACATATACTTTCAAAATACTTTTTATGTAGTTGGCCTAATTTCTATGCAATTATGGCAGCTTTTTAATTTACTAAATCGATATATTTTATTTAGTTATATATAAGTGATTATTTGTATGACTGGATCTTACATCAATTACATAATATTACAATAATAAGAGCAATCATAACATTACAATAAGTTAGAGGAATTGTTCGTTAGCATGCGAAGGCGAATTATTTAAAATTAGCATTTTTGCTTCATTTAGGAATCGACTGTATATGTTTGTGTGTATTTTTTTAAGTACTTGCTATTATTGATTGCATTAAATACATTAGATATTTACACGATTTTTTAAATATTTATTTAATCCTGAGCTAAATTATGTGCGTATATTTTCTTTCGTCGAGTGTTTAAAAACCTACACGTCTTGTGATTTAAATCAAAAGAGAAGTCGATATTATCCGAGAAATCTACCTTAAATAATGACAGAATTCTCAAAATGAAAAATACAACTGTTAAAAGAAAGAATAGTTTTATCAACGTGCTTATTAATTTTAAGGGCAGTTGCAACTAAAATTTTCAACTGACTTAAAAAAAAAAAACAAAAAAAAACGTGTTTATTCTGATTGCTTCCTGAACGTTTTGTATTTTATTTTATTTTCTGTTGGATATTGGTATGGCGTTCTTATCTAGCCCTTTAAGGCAAAAAGCTTGGCTGTAAACTGCTATACTTAATGCTTTCATCTTGTTTAGAAATGTTTCCCGATGAACAAATCGTTTTTTCATAAGAGAGGTCGTTGTTCCCGCCAAAACGTTTGAATGATATCCAAGTTGAAGCTTGTGACACGTCATCAAAGAAATTTATTAGCCAAATAAAAGCTGTCAAATAAAATTCGACAGATTTGAGTTTATATTTTAACTTATTTTCAAAGAACTTATCTTTTTAAAAAAAAAAATAGTGAATGTAAATAGTGTATGTAAATAAAGATGTAGATGTACAATCATATGACAATTAATATGTTGATATTAATGTATATTTGAAGCTCTTCAATGTTGTCTGTTGAACGTAATATAGTTTTGCTTGTATATAATTTATAAAGAAAAAATGTATATACTCTGTCAAAAGAAAATCCGACAGTGAAGAGGAAGTAAGCACAATGCGCGCATTGAATCAAAAGGTCGTTTTTTTTTTTATCCGATATGGACGATTCGGTCGGTGACAGGAGAATACGGGGACGAAAATCGATGCTTGTGTAGCTCGTGTTCAATCATTTAAATATCCATTGATAACCCTTAAATAAAAGACAAAGAAAAATATAAACACACATTCACATAATATTTTTTCATTTAGACAAAACATACTGCATATATATATATATATGTGCGTGAGTGTGTGTGTGTCTGTATGCATATATATATATATATATATATATATATATATATATATATATATATATATATATATACACACGCACACACACGCACACACACAGAGAGTGCGATGAGTAAATTGTCGCCATTTTATTTTATTTTTTTTTATTTCGCGCACGCGTGTTGCTCGTTTTTTATTTTGTCGGCTGCACAGTATAGCAGAGCTTGTTAGGCACCGTCTGTGAGAAAAGGACCACCATGACGCAATACACTCCGCCAGAAATTTGGAAATGACATGTTGTACTGCTGGACATTCGCGCCGGAAGCTCCAATACGAAAATTCCAGAGTGTTTGGGTATCAATCTGAGGATAGTGCAGAGGATTCGGAAAGAGTTGGATGAATACAATGGTGATTACGAGGACGTTTTGAGTAATCACCAGTAATGGTGACCTAATACCTCCATTCATCTTCCCACATATTCTCAAACTCAACACAGAGGCCTACATTAATTGCTTTGAGGAGGTAGTCGCACCCTGGATCAAGAGGGTAGCTGCTGGAAGACCTTATGTCTGATAACAGGACTCTGCAACATGCCACACAAGCAGGAGAACACAATCATGGCTGTCAGACAATTTCTGCGACCACATCACCCATTACATCTGGCCACCTAACTCTCCAGACTGCAACCCCCTCCATTATTATGCGTGCGGCTCAGTTGAGTGAGAGACCAACAAAACTTCTTGTAACACCAAAAATGAACTGAAAGCAAGAATTATCGCAGCATTCACCAACTGAAATAATGAGATCGTCCAGAAGAATTGCAGAAGATTCCGAAGACGTCTGGAAGCCGTGGTTGAAGATTTTATTGAATAAATTTACTTTTTAGTATTTCAAGATATTTTTGTGTAATTTTAACAAATATTGTAACACATACAGACACACACAAATCGTCGTGACTGAGGATTCGAGTGTGCAGGCCTTGTTCAGAGTGTTGATCACGCTAGATAACACGCTCTCTCCCAGAAAATGTAACTAAGGTCTGACAGGTTGGCTCTGTGGGTGTTGAACAGGCACAAATGTGCCTGAACAAGCGTCTGCAATAGGGATTGTCTAGCCGCCCTAGCAGACGGGTATCATCGAATACGAGAGGCCAGCTATTTATTTATATATATATATGTGTGTGTGTGTGTGTGTGTGTGTAAAAATATATAGAAAATAGGAAAGAACTCGTTGGTTAAATAATCTAAAGTTCTTTCGTATTTTTGTTATTATTTTTAAAAAATAGTGCTCGATACAAAAGTAGAGCATAAATATAATTATTTATTTAAAAATATGATTCCATCGCTACATAAGAGTTCTCTTATGTAGCGATGGAATCATATTTTTAAATAAATAATTATATATATATATATATATATATATATATATATATATATATATATGTGTGTGTGTGTGTGTGTGTGTTATATATATATATATATATATATATATATATATATATATATATATATATATATATATATATATATATATATGTTAGTTTTAAGGCATGCTATATTTATGGGTTAAAATGTTCAATATCAAAGATAGAGCGGATGTAGATATAAAAGCAGATATTGAGGTCAACATAAAAAAAATAAAGAAAACAGTATCAGCCTACAGCAATAAACCCCAAAACTAAACTTTAGAAGAGAAAATAGCCATAACCATAGTCTCAAACTAACACAAATTAGTAAATAAACGATCAAACTTATCTCAAATTGTAGATCCGAAGTTAGGTGCCTCAACAGATTCGATAAGAAATTAGCACACTATGATGAAAAAATAATTCATAAAACTTTTAAAAAAAGTTTATGGTTAAAAAACTTTGTTATTATTAAGAGAATAGAAGAAAGAAATCCTCTTTAGAACGTTCGAAATTTGGTTAAAAAATGAAGTTTTTTTTCTTGCGTCAGCGGAGGTAGGGGGGGGACCAAAGATCAGTATCAGAAAATTTAGCGTTTTTTTTTTTTTTTCGGTAAAAAATACACTGATTTGAAAATTCTCGCAAAAATCAAATAATTGTTTGATTTTAATGAAACTTTCAGCACTTATTCACAAATGAATTAAATTATTTCAGAAATGTTTTTTTTTACAAAATCTTTGTAAAGACATTTTTTTTTTTTACATCTGTTTCCCCCGCTTCCCAATTTATTTAATTTTACAAAATTTCAAGAAATTAATTTTTGTACAGCTTAATGTTTATATTAGTTATACGCAAAACTTGGAAAATTTACATCATGATTTTTGTAAAGCAGGTCCCCCAGTTGACCGAAAATTTGCTTTAAACCGTAAAATAAAAAATGCAATAAAATTATGACATTATTTAATTAGAAAAGCTTTTAATTGCTTTTTATGTATAAAAGATATCTTATGGACAATATTGCCTTAAAAATATTTTTCGATGAATATGATTTCTTACAAGAATTGTTTACATTAATTAGAATAATTTATAAAGTAAAAATCTTTTACATTTCTGTATTAATTTGTACCGATTTGGTGATATTGTAATTTAGTCAAAACTATATTTACTAATCATAAATGGAAAAGTTTAGTACAATTCATTGAACACCAATGTTTTAAAAAGAATGTGTGTGCGTTTGTGTAAATACAGACGTCAATGAACGACATTATCAAAAAATAATAACTAAACATTAATAAACAATAAATAAAAAAGATTTAAAAAAAAACTTCCAGTTGTCAGTCAAGCTGTCAACACCTTAAATAAACATATTTCAAAGTTAAAAAAAATGCATTTCTACGATATTTTAAACTAAAAGCAATATTTTTGCCAAACTAGATTAATTAAACGTTAAATCAGCTAATATTCCCGAAATAAAGTTCCATAAGTATATTTTTATTTTTGAAATATTATTTTAATAAAGAGAATTACATTGTGCTAACAGATGGCTAAAAATGTCGATAAAATCAGCCATTTTTAGCGATTAAAAAAAACAAAAACTCCTTCCAGTTAATTTAAATTACTTTTGAGATACAAGGTTTTGCTTACTGGAAATATTAAATTTAATAAGATTTAATTAGATTAAAATTAATCTAATAGCTTGAAAGCAAAACTAAAATAAAAACTTCAATAAAGATTTTTCATTTTTTTAAATTCATTTTAAACTTCGTGTATCGCGAATCTGTGGAGGTACCTACAAGAAAACAAATTTTTAGTACGTTACTTAAAATTCAAAAACTAAAAACGAATGGCTTGTAAAATACCACCATGAAAATGCAAATATAAGTACTATATACAATGCAGATAATGTAACACACTGCAGGCAAAGCTAATACTTTAAAATAAACAAGTAATATATTCAACTTCCGGAAGAAAAATAAAGAAAAATAAAATGAACAAAAAATCTAAATAAACAAAATCTAGTAAATAATAAAATTAAAATACGAATAAACACATAAACAGAAGTAAATAATGATCAACAACAAATAAGTTATCAATATTGACTAACAAGTTAAAAGTTAACAAATAACGCAATAAAATACATAGAAATATAAACGCATTCGGATTCAGAATTATTCCTAATCAAACGCATCCAGCATATTCTGAAACATGACCGTTACGATAATACAATAGGCCTTACTACACATAATCCACCATTGACCAACATAAATAACTGAGCTAACACACATGACGTGAGGATTTCGTTAAAGCATGAAATAGACTGTCAGTGCTTGGTCCCCTCACCTTACTGTCCTCACACACGCAATATATATATATATATATATATATATATATATGTAATGAAAAACAAACCACTTTAAGGTAACATTACGATAGTTTATTTCACCTAAATCCTTTTTTAAGGATTCAGGATCATCAGGTAAAACTTCCAACAACGAATTGAGAAAAAAAAAAAAAAAAAAAAATCTTTTTTTTTTTTTTTTTAGGTGAAATAAATTATCGTAATGATACCTTAAAGTGTTTTTTTTTTCATTACATATTAGCTCTGACCTCACATTGAGCTCTCAGGATTTCATCCTCTTTGGATTTACCAAGTTCCTTATAACTTATATATATATATATATATATATATATATATATATATATATATATATATATATATATATATATATATATATATATATATATATATATATATATATATATATATATATATATATATATATGATGTATTTTAAGACATTTTTATGTTGATACATTCTTTCTATAGATACAAATATTTAAGTAAATGCTCTGTTTATAATAAACAGTATTAAACATCAAGCTAAATGACGGTTCCGTATAGGGTACAGGTTCGAATCCTGTCGGAGGACGAATATTTTCTGTGAAAATTTCTCGGACATTCAGGCCGGTAAATGTCGTTATATTTAGTGGGTAAAATTTATTAACATTTACCGACGTGTATATCGAAAGTGATTATTGTCTACTTAGACACGTGTACCCACAAAATATAATATTTCTAGTATTAGAAATAATTTCAGATTAAAACATCGTAATAATTGTTTTAAAAGTATTTATAACAGACCACTCTTATAAGGAATCTACAGATCACAAATACACACACGTGTGTATATATATATATACACACACACACACCAAGTTCCTTATAACTTTTTTATATATATATATATATATATATATATATATATATATATATATATATATATATATATATATATATATATATATATATATATATATATATGAAGAAAAAACAAACAAAAATCCTTATATGCAATAATGCTGTTTTAATGTTAATATGTCGACGTTAAATTAAAAAATTAAAAGAGCATTCTTGCATGCATATAAGGATTTTTGTTTGTTTTTTCCGTATATTTTTCTTCATACTGTCGGATCTATATCCATATATTTGCTTATATATATATATATATATATATATATATATATATATATATATATATATATATATATATATATACGATAAAAATATAGGTTTACGGTATGATATATTTATTGGTTAAAGTGCTCAATAACTGGGATATAGCGCATGTAACTATAAAAATGAACATTCACCCCAATATCCACATTTATATTTATATATTGGATTCCCCTGTCGTTTACATTAATTCTTCGAATCATCAACCAGGCTACCCTCACATGCCATTTGATTATAGTGGTGAAGGACCAACCACACTTTTTGGAAGAGGCGAATACAGAGAACTTGTGGACAGTATGCCACAAGGTCCCCAAACGACCCTCCACAGATGTTGAATTCAAAGTTATCCTTCTCTTAGACTGGTTGCCAACGAAGGTTACAGAACCCAGTATGTACTGCTATTTACCCATAACTATTAGGTTGGTGCAAAAATAATGACGTAATAATGTCGTTTTTTGACGTCAAAACATACGTCAAAAAACGACATAATTACGTCATTATTTTTGCACCAACCTAATAGTTGAAGAGACGGATTTATACCTTCCCAAGGATGTTATAGCACGTAAGTGAAGGTAATGTATTTGAGTGAAATTCGAACTCGGCTCTCCGATTCCTCTATCCTAACCGCAATCCACCCTGCCTGCATTCAGATTTGGCGATATAAACCAGGTGGATAAATTTTCAGCACCCTCTTCTTATAACTGATTAATAACTCCGTAGCCAGACTAATATTGACCAGCAGAATATTATTGTGAATTTTTTTCAGGTCAAAATTGTTCGAATTACACGATTAATTTTATACTCCTGCACTATGCTAAAATCTTATGCCAGGAATACTACACCGAATCACTATTTTTATAGATAATGGGGAATAAACTTGTATAAATAATACAGAAATCGAAAGATGGATTTGCATCGATTCGTTATCCTTTTAGGGTATGTCATTCACCAATTTTCTTGAACATTTTACGAAAAACAATATTTGTGTCTGATATTTCAAAATTTTTTTTTTTCATTTCATAGACATATTTTTGTACAAGAAATATCAACGATCCTCGAAAGAAGACCATATACAACGGAAATTGAGCATCTCGTATTGTTATGGCAAATAAAAAAAATCAGGGGTAATTACACGTATAATAAACATTCGTATGCTATGTAAAATTGTAAACAGGAAAAGAACTAAAATAAAACAAATAAACGGAATGATTTTTTAAAATAAAATTCCATAAAATAGAGATATATAAAATAATTGTTTATCGTCCAAATCCTGTTTTTGAATATTAAACACTGTGTTTTACAATTTCACTTTTTTCTGTTTTAGCATTTTAAAGATCACTACAAAGTGTTCACAAATTCTCGTGCGTGTTTCATATTTATACGGATGTAGAGAAAGCTATAACAGATGCAACATCTAAGGATGATCATTCCTGGTTTTCAACTTTATCAGGCCTTACGTTAATTTCACTAAATAACTTGAAATACTTTTTTATTTATTACATTTTTTTTTTTTTTTTTTTTTAGCTAACATTTAAGTTAAGAGTTAAGACCCATGAATCTCGCTCCTGTAAAGCAAAATTTACATCTGGTTTGTTTTAAATTAGAAATTTGGTTCACTCTCTGTGCGCGTGATGGGGAAGACCGTATGTGCACATAGACATAGTAGATTTATATAGTTGCACCGGCGCCGGTGTAGCAAATTTAGATTACTCTTGCTTCACCGCACCCGACAGTAACCTAAAAATAGCGTTCAGATTACCCGGAGGTAAAACGAAATCAATTTTAGATTACCGTTAAGAGTAGCTTCAAGTGGGGTTTCGACTTCACCCAACAACAATTTCTAATCTCCACCCGCCAGTAAAATATTTATAACTGTTTGTTTACACCTTATATTTATATTCAATAAGGGTTAATTGAATATCTCGTATATTTACAATAAGGGTTAATTCAAACTGATTACTTGTATGTAAACATGCCATTCACATAACTAGCGTATTAGTATCATTAATTAACTTTATGAATAAACACGTGAATTTATCATTTTAGCTATCCTCAATACAGGTGTTAGTAAGTAAACTGGATAGAACAAAGGTAGTAAAAAAACAATTTTCTTTTTTTTCTATCTATTTGATTTTGTACCGGGCGGAGTTTAGCTTGGACTACAGCTTTCTGCATATAGACGCGAATAATTGAGCCCAATATTAACTTTTATTACGATCCGTGTTTAACAGAAGAAGGAATGTTTATAAGAATTTTGATGAACAGTATTTAAAATAGTGGAATTTATATAGAAAGAATTACTATTTTAAATATTCAAACCACATACATATATGCTTTATTTACTCACAGACAATACAACATGATCACACACACACACACACACACACACACACACACACACATATATATATATATATATATATATATATATATATATATATATATATATATATATATATGTAATCTTCAGAATCTATCTGACATATCTGAGACTATCATTCGTCCATGCTTAGAATATTACTGCCACATATAGTCCGGTGCCCCTACAATTTACCTTGAGATTCTTGCTAAGAACAACCAGCAATATTATTGGTGCTGATCTGGCGACTCGGCTTCAGTCACTTTCCCATTATCGTAAGGTTGCTTCTCTGTGTCTTTTCTATAAATGCTTGCATGGTAATTGAAGCTCTTCGCTATGATATCAAGTGTTTTTGAATTTACGCACACTACTGGACAGGCCTCGAAAGCTCATCAATTTGCATTTCAGCTGGCTTGATGTAACCGTAAGTGCTATGCTAACAGATTCTTTTCTCACAGTTCTCACTTGTAGATGTCCCTTCAGGCACAGAGTTGTCGTTCTCCTACACTGGTTGACACCCAGTACCTTGCTATTTAATTTTAGTTGATGAGGAAAGAGAAGAGATCCAATCATAACTTTCTCAAGGTCTTTTCATATATGGGAATTTAATGAATTCGATTTCCAGATCAAAGCCTTCATCCGTTATACCACCTGAATACACCAGCATAATAATTATATATATATATATATATATATATATATATATTTCAGATAGAGTATATCGGAAAGAACAATAAGAATTAAAAAGAACCGAAAACTTATCCCAGTTGACGCGTTTGTCAGCTATATTCAGGTTTCCTTTCGTCAATATATATATATATATATATATATATATATATATATATATATATATATATATATATATATGAAGAAATATACTTTTAAGGTATGCTATACTATGGATAAAGTGTTCAATATGAACGATAGAGAGTATGTAAATATAAAAGTGAACAATGAAGTCAACACTCAGACGCAACAGACTGTTCATATATATATATATATATATATATATATATATATATATATATATATATATATATATATATATATATATATCGCACTAGCACGGAGATACGTTACATGTATATAATAATAAGAAATGTCTGATTATGGATAAAACCCCATTAATTTTTAATATTTGCACACACACAAACACACACACACACACACAAACACAAACACAAACACACACACACACACACACACACATATATATATATATATATATATATATATGTATGTATTGCGTATATTTTGGTAGCATGTTTTCATGAAGACAGATTTCATTCAAATTTTAAACAATTTTTGTCTCCTTATTTTTAATATGATTTTTTCATATTCATGGATAGTCTCCTTAGGATCCTTATGAAACGAAGAAAGAAAGTTACCATAAAAAATTAAATTTTCCAATAAACACAACAATTTGTCTCGGATAAAACAAGATCCTGAAGATGAAATTTTGCTAATGTCGGAAGTATTCAGAATAAATGAATATGCATCAATATAATAACTTTATTTCTTGCTTTAATAAGCAGCTTCTCCTCGAAGATGAGAGGATCATATATAATATATATATATATATATATATATATATATATATATATATATATATATATATATATATATATATATATATATATATATATGAAAATATATAGAAAATAGGAAAGAACTGGTTAGGTAAATAATCCAAAGTTCTTTAGTATTTTTGTTATTATTTTTAAAAAATAGTGCTCGATACAAAAGCAGAGCATTAATATAATTATTTATTTAAAAATATGATTAAATATATATATATATATATATATATATATATATATATATATATATATATATGTGTGTGTGTGTGTGTGTGTGTGTGTGTGTGTGTGTGTGTGTGAGGAAATAGGAAAGAACTCGTTAGGTAAACAATCCAAAGTTCTTTAGTATTTTTGTTATTATTTTTAAAAAATAGTGCTCGATAGAACCTAAATATAATTATTTATTTTTTAAATAAATAATTATATATATATATATATATATATATACTCCCACAAGGTAAGCGCTGGTGATCGGATCTCAGCCGTCGTCCTAAAGAAATGTGCTCCCGAGCTGGCTCGAGTTTTTTCCAAATTCTACAACTATTACCTTGCTCCTTGTTGGAAGTCCTCCTCTGTAGATCTTGTTTTTAAGAACTCTGGAGAACCTTCTGACCTCTTTAATTATCGCCTTATTCGTCTCCTATCACTTTTCGGCAAAGTATTCGAGGCTTAAATCGATGCTGAAATGGTTAAGCGTCTTACCTCTCACCATCTACTCTCTGACAAACAATATGCCTTCCGTTTTGCCAGTTCTACCGCTAACGCCCATCACTGAATATGTATATCAAGCTCTTGATAATAACCGTGAAGCTCGAAGTGGGGCTCTAGATATCTCGAAGGCGTTTACGTAAGCTCCAGGGGTACGGTATTACTGGACGATTGTTTGATTTAATCCAATTGTTCCTATGAAATGATAAAATGAAGGTCGTTTCAATCGGGCTCGCTTCCAGATCCTTTCACACAAACACGGGTGTCATCCATTGCTCTATCCTGATTCTTAACGCTATTTCTGATCAATGATCTTCCTGATGTCATCAATTCCCAAGTAGGCATTTATGCTGATGACACTACCATTTACTCCTGTCTCAAATGAAAATCCGTTAGAGCTGACAAAGTTAACCTGGCCGCTGCTGTTAAAAAGGACCTCCAATTTGTGTTTAACTGGGTCAGGAAATGGCTCGTCAATTTTAATGCCTGCAAATCGAAACTGCTCTCATTTAACCGTCATAGAGAAACTTTCCAGTCTGTCATAAATATGGGGAGCTATACAATCTGCCTTCTTGGACTCACGTTTTCAACTGACTTGAAATGGAACGACTACATCGAATCAATAGCTGCATCTATTGCAAGGAAATTTTGGCCACTGTTTTCTCGTCAGAGTCCATCTGGCACATTTACAAATCTACCATTCATCCGCGCATTGTAAACTACTGTCTGGTTCCCCTGCTATTTATCTCGAGATTCTTGACTAAATCCAAAGATAGTTCTGTAATTTAATCGATCCAAACTTGGCATCACGACTTCAGTCCCTTTCTCACCGACGTGTCTTTTTTACAAATATTTTCATGGCAGATTGTATATATCCATTTGTTTGTTATATAAGAGAAAAATGTTTGCAACCTCACCTAAAATAGTCATTTTTTGTACGCAAAACATCTAAGGCCAATAATTCTGTAAAAGTTAAGGATCGATCTGACCCATTATCGCTATCATAAGAAGTATAACACGTTTAAATCGGTAACAAATCAATTGAAGTGGATCGACTACATCGAATCAATAGCTGCATCTACTGCAAGGAAAATTGGTTCACTGTTTCCTGGCAGAAACATTTTCTAGTCCATCTTGCATATTTACAAATCTACCATTCGCCCGTGCATTGAATACTGCTGCCATATCTGATACTCCTGCTATTCATCTCAAGGTTCTTGACCAATAATGTAATCGGTCCTATCTCGGCATCTCGACTTCAGTTACTTTCTCACCGACGTGACGTGGCTTCCCACTCTCTTCTCTACAAATATTTTTAAGGCTCCTGCACTGACGAGTTTTTTTTTTTTCACACTGGTGAGCGAAATAAGTGAATTTAAGCGAGCTACTAGAGTAGGTATCTAGGTTCCACTTTTTACTGTTGAATTAGTTAAATATAGCCGCCACATCAACTCCAATATTTTCTTTTCTCGTACTTCCATCCTGTGGAACTCCCTTCCTATTAATTGCTTCCCTGATAGCGTCAAAAAAGGAAAACCTTTTTAAACTTCTCATCAGGTGGCTTCCATAACTGTATTTCTGAATAAAGATTTTAGTAACATCATGATTCCCCACCTGATGAGACGTTTAAAAAAGGTGTACAATTTTGTAGTGGATATGTACATGTTCTAATGTAACACTGCACAACAAATAAATAAATATAGTGTAATATATATATATATATATATATATATATATATATATATATATATATATATATATATATATATATAACGTAATAATAATAATAATAATAATAATAATATAAGTAATTATACTCGTCTGGAAAAACCTTAGGTGTTTTGGTTTGTAAATGAACAAACCAATACCCCCAAAAAAATAAGGGATAAAAAAGAGAAAGAACATGTAATTAAGGGTAAAACAAACGTCCAGAATCCAAGCTCAGAGTCCAAAGGAAAAAATAACATGAGTAAAGCAAAAATAACTAAGTAAAGTGCTCAGTACACTAAGTGGAACAAATCTTACTATGAACCTAAAAAGCTAGACAAACCTACCTAGGTTTCACCTACGCGGCTCTTTAGGCTCATACATTATATATATATATATATATATATATATATATATATATATATATATATATATATATATAATGTAATATATATAGGTTCATACATTTTATATATATGTATATAAATATACATATATGTATGTATATAAATATATATATATATAATATGCATATATATATAATGTAATATATATATATATATAATGTAATATATAGTACATATGTATAATATAAATATAATATATATATATAATATAAATATATGTATATATATATGTGTGTGTAATATATATAAATATATATATATATATATATATATATATATATATATATATATAAATATATAATGTAATATATATATAATGTAATATATCATTGTGCGATAGAGGTGAACATACTGACTAATCAATAGATAATTACTGCTTCAATTTCCTGTCGGTGACTGAAACAAGTTGTTATGAAGTACTTTCATGACGCATTGTCATAAAGCGGCCTTGCAGAAATTACCGCTGTATTCATCTTGTTAGTGCGTAACTCTCCCAGCACCTTCCTTGCACAATCGTAGGTCATTCTTAAGACCAGGTGTAACACTTATCACCCCCTCCATCCGATGCCTCCTTGCAGCTTGCTTTCAAAATGATAGCGCTATGAGATTTAAGTTGACAACAATTTAATTAAAGGAAATAATTAAAAATAGTCTAAATGAAACAGGTAAAAATAGTTGAAGTGAAATAGTTAAAATTAAAGAAAATAATTTGTATCTGGTGTTTCGGTTTATAATCAGTGCTATTTTTAATAATAATATGATAAATATGAGTCATTCTTTCGCCGAATGTTTTTCTTAGCTCTCCACAGCTTCCTTTCTTAATAAATAAGTATAACGTTTATATTATTGGACAAAGATATACTGGTAAATATTAGGTTGGTGCAAAAATAATGACGTAATAATGTTGTTTTTGACGTTAAAAAATACGTCAAAAAACGACATTATTACGTCATTATTTTTGCACCAACCTAATAAATGACCAACGAAATTCGATCTTACGCTTTATCCAATGCGGTAGAGGAAGAAAAATTACCATGTTGCTCCAAAACATAGAACGCTTACTGCCCAAAGCTAGAGAGACCTATCTGCCCTGTTATTTGAACCATAAGTAGGACTAGAGATGTATTCATGCCTTTTCCAGGGGCATAAGTATGAAAGTAAACGCAAATGACTAAACCGAGTTGAGAACCCGGTTCGCCGTTGGCTTTCGGTGCCGATAACCTCGCACATTCTTCTGCAGAGAAATGACGGTTAAAATAACCCGGAGGTTGTTGAGAGCTGTCATCGGCCAGTTCAGTTATTTCCTATTTGCTTGAATTTTTTTTTTCGGGGGATGGTGGGGATGAAACGTTGAAATATTAACAAAAATAAAATGTTGATGAGCTGCCTGCATATTTTGTAGAGTTGCTTTTATTCTTGCTTTTAAATTGGCTGGTGCACAAGCTGGCTTTCTCTTCGACAGTTGAGCCACTTCTCACTTAACGACCGGGTTCCAATCCAATGACTCGGTCGTTAAATGTGAAGTATCTATCCGCTATTTCAACACTTCTGATTTATTTCTAAAGGATTAGACAGTAGCGTATTGAACAATAAATGTGATGAACTAATTCCAAAATCAGCTTTATGTTCTATACGAGAAATAAGATAAGATTACATAACAGAATAACCAATAAGGAATATTGTGAGGGAGAGAAGTAAAGAGATAGAGTAGGAGAAAGAGAGAAGGAGAGAGAGAGAGAGAGAGAGAAGGAGGAGGAGGAAAGAGAAGGAGGTAGCGGGGGAGAGAAAAAGAAGGTGGAGATAATGAAGAGAGAGACAAGAAGGGGAAAGGCAAGGAGAAGGGGGAGAGGCAAGGAGAAGGGGGGAGAGACAAGGAAAGAGGGAAAAGGAGAAGAGGGAGAGAGAAAAGAAGGGAAGCGAAAGGAGAATGACAGAGAGAAAGAGAAAGGGAGAGAGAGAAGGGAGACATAAGGAGGAGAGAGATAATGAGGAGAGAGAGTAGGAGAGAAATAAGGAGGGGGAAGAGAGAAAGGGAAAGAGAAAAGAAGAGAGAGAAAAATTAAGGAGAGTAAGAGAAGGAGTGGAGGGATGGAGAAGGAGAGGGAGAGAGAAGAGAGAGGGATAGAGAAAGTTATATATAGTGCATGTATTTGCATTTTTATGGTCATATTTTACAAGTATTCGTTTTTTATTTTTCGAGTTTTAAGTAACGTAGTTAAATTCCTGTTCGTGTCTACATTTTGAGAAGTTCTGAGTGGTTATTTAGTAGTTTGTGTTGGTCTGAAATATTATATATATATATATATATATATATATATATATATATATATATATATATATGTCTGTGTGTGTGTGCGTGCGTGTGTGAAAATATATAGAAAATAGGAAAGAACTCGTTAGGTAAATAACCCAAAGTTCTTTAGTATTTTTGTTATTATTGAAAAAAAAAACAGTGCTCGATACAAAAGTAGAGCCTAAATATAATTAGTTATTTAAAAACATGGTTCCATCGCTACATAAGAGTTCTCGTGTTTCAAAACAAGTGCCGAAAACTTCAATATAATTATTTGAATTAAATTGAATTAAAGTTCCATGCTCTATTCCATCTTCAAGCGAAATTTTTTTTTTTGCATCAATGTATATATATATATATATATATATATATATATATATATATATATATATATATAATAGAATTTTCAAAATATATATATATATCTATAATAGAATTTTGGTGGGGAATCAATATATATATATGTATATAATAGAAATGTCAAAGATAGTATAAACCCCAAACTGCTGACTGTCAGTGGGGTAGTGGGTGAAAAGACATTTAAGGAAAACAGACTTTGCAATAAAATGCTCGATATCAAAGAGATAGTTTATAATAAGATTGAGAATATTGGACGCCCAATGAAGATCGTGCACACAACAGCAGTACTCTTTTTATTTTGTCTTACTTATTATTTTTTTTAGTCGTAATGCCAGTGTTTCCCAACCAGTTGGGTATCCCCCAAGGCTGGAGAAAATTGGAACCATGCGGATGACAGATTTGTAACATCTTAATACCGATCTTTCAGCCATATCTTACCCAGAAGATACAATTTTGATAGTGGGGGATGTCGTTATGAAATATGTTCAAAGGTATGCATGGTGAAAATAAAAAAAAGAAGTAAAGAAACGCTTATGTCCCACTGGGTTAGACAGTCTGGGAAATTCGGTACGAATTTCTAAAATATAATGAAAAGAGCATTGTCAAAAAATGTTGTAAACTACTGATCTCAGTAAACCTATTAAAAACAACAAAAAAAGACATCTTTATATAATTCTAGTCCAAATCGAGGGCTTTTTCACTCCTATTGGAATGACCCCACCCGGTTGACTAGTATAGCCAGAGATAGGAAATGCCCACAGCTTCCCATCTCTGGCCATACTGCACTATGTAGGGCTAAGGTATCTAATCAGATCATCCCTCTAGATGTTTTCCACAGCCTGGGTGTCCTCATTGTCGCTCTAATTATCAAGCTGTTCTCTCTGACGAGAGATGTGTTCAGCCTATCTATGTTTGCCGTTCTCAATAGTCTCGATTATGTCCTTCACTCCAGTCTGCTGTTGAATCGAGGTGTTGCTCTTCCTGTCACGTAAGGTGTTGGTGAGCATGATTCACTCTATTTTGCGTTGAGCCACTGCAAAAGTCTGCAATGGGGGTGCTGATATATATATATATATATATATATATATATATATATGATACAAATTATTAACACCCAACACCCCAACCTATTTAAACAATTCGCCCTGGCTGTTACCATGGAAATTTTGATTTCAATTATGAATATGCTATTAAAACACGTAAATTTCAGAAATAAGTTATTCCAAAAAAATTTCTGTTGAAGATGGGACAGAGCTTACTTTAATTCAATTTAATTCAAATAATTATATTGAAGTTTTCGGCTCTTGTTTTGAAACATGAGACCTCTTATGTAGCGTGTTGGAATCATATTTTTAAATAAATAATTATATTTATGCTCTACTTTTGTATCGAGCACTATTTTTTAAAAATAATAACAAAAATACTAAAGAACTTTGGATTATTTACCTAACGAGTTCTTTCCTATTTTCTATATATTTTCACATATATATATATATATATATATATATATATATATATATATATATATATATATATATATATACACATACACACACACACACACACACACACACACTTGTTTACTGAAGGGAAAAATATTTAAAAAAATTTCAAATAATTTATGTTCAAATAAATTAGTGCGAATTTTGCTAAAAGAAAAATTTACAATAGGTCCCGTAAATTAAAGAGTAGAATATCTTTTTTCCGTAGCCTTCTCGTGCCCAAATAAAAAACGAATCTGGAATGCTGATTTTAATGGCTGACAGACCTCCCTACGTGAAAGCTTAGCGTAGTACAACCTTCTTCTCTAATTCTAATTACATCCATATAACATTCTCGTACGATCACCGAAGCAAGGTCATGCCTTGTTAGTACCTAGATGGGTAACCGCTTGGGAATGCAAGGTGTTGTAAGCTTGGATGTGCGCGTGAGATAATGGATAACGGCTCTGAAATGAAAATCGGTGAGAGTTCGTCAGGTTCATTATATTCGCTACCGCGCAAATACTCTTGGGAATGTCATGAATCCACCTTTTCTCCCGTCAGCTATGGGTTAATTAGTCAATCAAAATCGCCAAAAAAATAAGTAAATCATTATTGCCAAAATCTTACAATCTAAAGTATTTTCTGGCTTTAAATAACCCGCAAAAGGTTGATAAACCGTAAAAAACACACACACAATCTTATTCCATACAAAGTTTATTTTCTAGTATAAATTATTTACATTCGTACTATTGTCCTAATCGTTGATTTTATCACAACGTTTCATTCATACTTCTGGCCTACTTCAGGTTTCTGTTGATCCGGGTAACTAATAGTTAATTCCGAAATTCACTTAATCTATCGTAGTAGATTGTTATCCTCCCTTTGTCCACGTCTAGGGATAGGCTATCTTAGTATTGCTGAGTTATTGCTCACCGTTTCAGTCCCTGGGTCGAGTTGCACAGTGGAAACGGGAGAAGCACTAACTGAGCAGTTAAAACGAACAAATTAAGATATCTTTAAGCATGGAATGCGCAACGTGAACAATCTATTGATTAAATAAAGGATTCAGTTCGAAATTCCGTCAAGGTTACCTACATCTATAGACACGTGAAGAAGACCTGTGACCACAACCGACACAACGTAGGGATAGCATCAAAGCCAAGTGCAGTTGTTTGACTGTAAATAAGATAAGTAACGGTAATTCTTCATAAGAGAAATTCAGATAGAAATATAGCATGAAGTAGTGCAGATCTGTTGAAATTGACTGTCAAAGAGAAAAAGCAGACCCTTTCTAAAAAGTATCGTTGATAAGTTTATAATATTAAACACCAAAACAGGACAGTCACTGAATATTTCGGATTCAGAGATTAACCAACGCCTTATTGATAATCGTGTCGGCCCCAAACATTCTTCATACGACAGATTTCATATTCTTGGCGCTGCTCATTCGTTTTTATTGGCAATTCTCTTAAGATTTTCAACTTTTCAACGATCGAAAAGTTGGCCTCATAAGAGGAACTAAGGCTAGATTGTTTTTCCTTTTGATAGAGAAATTCATCATGTCTCCGTTTTAGTCTATATTTAACTCTTTATACCAGTAAGAAACTGTTTAGCAATGAAAGATGCCTGTGATTAGAAACTGTTTAGCAATGAAAGATGTCCGAGACAAGAAACTGTTTAGCAGATATGAGATATGCCCTGGACAAGAAACTATTAAACAGATATGAAAGATGCCCGGGACAAGAAACTGTTTAGCAATGAAAGATGCCGAGACAAGAAGCCGTTTAGCAGATATGAGAGATGCCCTGGACAAGAAACTATTAAACAGA
Organism: Acanthosepion lycidas; assembly: GCA_963932145.1. Classification (NCBI taxonomy): domain Eukaryota; kingdom Metazoa; phylum Mollusca; class Cephalopoda; order Sepiida; family Sepiidae; genus Acanthosepion; species Acanthosepion lycidas. Next base: position 33,829,790 of record OZ010609.1, on the reverse strand, counting down.
TATGAAAGATGCCCGGGACAAGAAACTGTTTAGCAATGAAAGATGCCCGGGACAAGAAACCGTTTAGCAATGAGAGATGCCCTGGACAAGAAACTGTTAAGTAGATGTGACAGATGCCTAAGATACATCTTTTCTAATTTAATGTTCAATCTCAATCGACTTCGTTTTAACGATAAAGAAAGAAAAATCTTTACAACCACGCTCAGCCCGTTCAGGCGGCAAGCAACCACGCTCAGTCTGTCCAATCAGCAAGCAACCACGTTCATTTTTCCGTCCACAATGCAAGCAACCACACTCAGCTCATCCGCCCACATAACAAGCAACCACACTCAACCCGTTACTATATTAAATGAGATTTTTCTCGTGAGAGTCCATCATGTACATTTACAAATCTACCATTCTTCTGTGCATTGAATACTATTGCCATATCTGATCCGGTGCCCATGTTATTCAATTCGAGGTTCTTGAAAAAATTCAAAGAAAGATCTGCAATGTAATATATCCTGATCTAGCATCTCGACTTCAGTCATTTTCTTACAGACGTGATATGGCTCCCCTCAGTCTTTTCTACAAATATTGTCATGGCACCTTCTCTGACAAGCTATTTTCACTGGTTCCCGACTGCATTAATTTAAGTGTGCTTCTAGATTGGCATATGGGTTCCACCATTTTGCTGTTGAAATACCTCATGCAACCGCCACTTATTCTATAGCAGTTTCTTTTCTTGCACTTTCCAAAAGTGGAACTTCCTTCCTCTTACTTGCTTCCTTGATAACTACAATCTTCAAAAATGTAAATATAACGCCAATCGCCATTTTCTATTGTCTTGAACCTCGTTCATCTTTTATCTTTTTTTCAATCTCTTTGAAACAGCTTTTGCTCTCACTTTTCTCTCTGTAACCCCCTGCGTACTAATGGCACTACTGCCTTACTTGGTGGTGGGGGGCGAATGATTAAACAATAACAAAAAGAAGTACAATTTGAAACAAGTTTCAGCTAAATGGATCTTCAGTGTAAGCCAGCTTACCCTGAAGATCCATTTAAGCTGGCTTACATTTAGGTGAAAACCTAGGTAGGTAGTTTCTGGCTCACTAGGATTTTTTTATGCTCTGCTCTATCTGTATTGAGCACATTACGATTTTTTTCTTATTTACTCGATTGTTTTTTTTTTCTTTGGACTAGAATTACG
>OZ010609.1:33821101-33823601 GCA_963932145.1 Acanthosepion lycidas | reverse complement strand
GAGATTTGTCAGTGTTTTTAATATTCATTTGCTTGCGTCTTGCGCTCAATATACATATACATGCACACACACACATATATATATTAAGACATTTTTCCATTTCATAATATATATATATATATATATATATATATATATATATATATATATATATATATATATATATATATATCTTACACACGCCCAAGTGAATTCGGACCTGTTCTCAGAACTTATGTAAAAGACCAGAGTAATAAGTACGTAGAGTGGATAAGTACGCATTTGGATAAACCAGTCCCTCATCGTTCAAGTAATATTAGTAAAAACTGCTACAGCTTTTGTTAATCTTGACAGCAACCAGTCAGATATTCGATGATTGTGACTTTAGGCACTCGTCTTAACAATATACTCATATATGCACGTCCACTAATGTATCTATTTCAGTGCGAATTTTGTGGATAGGTAGATGAGAAGCGAGTTTCCTTTAGAAACTTTTCTTTTCGTAAAATGTCATATAAAACGACATTGCTTTAATTAGCAGAAAAAAGCGGCGAATGACATTTCTTTTATCAGTTAATTGAGATAAGAAACAAGACAAACGTTAATATGTGATTTGAAGGAACATCAAGGCAATGCGACATTTTAAATATTATAAAACAAAAGAGCTGCCTTTTGAAATAAATATACACGTAAAATAAAACGTGTGAGTTTACATATATATAAACTGATCTTTCTTGCAACTAATGGGCTAACATTTAATTTAGAAGTGAAGATAAGCAAATAATTATTTTTTCTATCAATTCTTATCCCTTAAATTGTCATGCATAAAAATCCTTTTATAAATTAGGAGAAAAGAAAATTGATTTTCTCTTTATTTACATATATTTTACATGCAAACTTTTTTCTTTTAGAGATAGTGTTATCTTCCTTGCAAAAGCTATGCCGGATGAAATAGCAAACTGTTTTATGGTGTTTATGAAGCACTTATGATGTTAAAGGACAAGACATTGCAACAATAATTGGGAAACTATTAAACACTCGCATTATTACAAATAATATGGTCTTAACAAAATACGGATTTCATAAAAGACTTTATTTTTTTCACTTCATGTTTAAACTGCTTAATTGGTAAAAGATTAAGTGATAAAAGTACTTATAGATCAAAGTTCCTTTCTGGTTTTATTTTCCCAAAGTTCCTTTCCGGTTTTATTTTCCCAAAGTTCCTTTCTGGTTTTATTTTCCTAAAGTTCCTTTCCGGTTTTATTTTCCCAAAGTTCCTTTCTGGTATTATATTCCCAAAGTTCCTTTCTGGTTTTATTTTCCCAAAGTTCCTTTCTGGTTTTATTTTCACAAAGTTCCTTTCTGGTTTTATTTTCACAAAGTTCCTTTCCGGTTTTATTTTCCCAAAGTTCCTTTCTGGTTTTATTTTCCCAAAGTTCCTTTCCGGTTTTATTTTCCCATAACTAAAGGTCTACCTGCAAAATTAATAGATTTAATTAACCGACCCTTTTCAAAATTCATTCGATTACAACATCTGATTGTGGTATTTTTACAGTCCTCTACCATCCTCTTTAACACAGCCTTTTCCTTGTCTCCCAATTTTTACAGTCTAATGCTCCCCACCACACACTTAAAGGAAGGTGTGTGGAGAATGATTTATTAAAATTTACCTCTAATTAGCGTCTAAAGCTCTGGAGAAATATTTTTTAAAAATAAAAAATTTATTTCAATCAGCCTTCGACGAAAACCTTTAAGTCATTTTTATTTATTTATTTATTTATTTTTAATCGGAATCACCCCACGAGCAAATGTATTAAAGCCAATAAGACACAAAGGGTTGCTGAATGGGAAAGAAAACAGTAGCATTATTGAAGAGAGAGAACAATTGAAGAACAACCAGTAAAAACATTAAATAACCATTGGTATCGCATTTAAAATTGTGTAGATCAAACATGACTTGATAGCAAGAAGCCAGAAGAGAGCTTCACAAGCTAAAAGTGCGAGAGAAAAACTGTTAGCAGAGAACTTAGGCTTACATCTAGCCAAATTAATTGTAGATTGATGAGACCTTGTTGCTAATCTATTAGGCTGGTGCAAAAAATAATATTTTTGACGTTAAAAAATACGTCAAAAAACGATATTATTTTTGCAGCAACCTAATAATACTGCGCTTAAAATCATAAAGTCCAGAGCGAAGAGTTCATCCGAACAATTGCCATGATAGTATTTATAGAAAAGGCACAGGGAAGCAACTGAAGCCGAGATGTTAGGTCAGGATCAATAATATAGCTGGTTTCGTTTTGTAATCATTTGAAACAAGAGCTTTGAATATCTTCGGGGCCATTAAGAATTTAAACAAAGACAGAATAGATAATGGAATGTCTGGAAAGCACAGTTAGACATGTTTTTATTGTGTTAAGACGTTATTTTTAGCGGATACACGTATTTGAGTAGACGATCCGTTTACTTTAAACAGTATTTTATTTTCATCCGCAAGTCTGCATATTCAGGAAAATTTATT
>OZ010609.1:33798601-33818601 GCA_963932145.1 Acanthosepion lycidas | reverse complement strand
TTGTACCGAAAGAATTATTTTGGGCATTGTTTGAGATCATCAAATACCAATTAGAAATATTTTTCTCGGCATTTAAAAACTAAATTTTCCTGATTTTAAAATGTTTTTTATTTTTGTCTTCTTTAAGCTGTTATTTGATTTCGAATTTTGGTGGAGTTGTACAATAAGCATTCCGAGCAGAAATAATCAATTTATTTTACATATGACAATAGATTAAACATACTAGATAAGAAATATCTTAAAAAATAAATACAAATTAAATTTTATCAAAGTTAACAGGGGGTCCAGTTTGATATATATATTTATTGTAAATTGAACCGACTGCAGAGGCAAAACAAATACAATCAGACCACGTGATTTTATAAAATGTAAAATAAAAAAAATTAAAATTCTTACTTTGGAGTTGTTTTGCACGTTTTATATCGATTATGCACTCAAGATTACGAATTTCATTTGTTTTTAAATTATACACATCTTAAAAATGGATCCTTTTGAGCATACTTGTTTTCGTAGGAGGGTTCAGTTTACAATTAAATTTAAATAGTTAATTAGACCCCCAATTAATTTTTATAAAATAAAAAATTATAGATGTGTTTAATTTATTATAATTTGAATTATATTTTATTATAATTTATATATATATATTAGATTGGTGCAAAAATAATGACGTAATAATGTCGTTTTTTGACGTATTTCTTAACGTCAAAAAACGACATTATTACGTCATTATTTTTGCACCAACCTAATATATATATATATGTGTGTGTGTGTGTGTGTGTGTGTGTGTGTGTGTGTGTGTGTGTGTGTGTGTGTGTGTGTGTGTGTGTGTGAAAAGTGTGTGTATATAAATATAAATAAATATATATATATATATGTATAATTATTTGTATATTATATGCGCGGTACTTATTAGAAAGCGCTCAATATCAGAGATAGAGCTAACATATATGGTTGGATAGATGTGAGCTTGTGACCCTGGGTTTCAAAAGCGTGAAACCCAGGGTCACAAGCTCACATCTATCCAACCATATATATATATATATATATATATATATATATATATATATATATATATATATATATATATATGGCACAATGTACAACTCCAGAATTTTTTCACATAGAAAAATACTTTTTTATTCCATTCGATAAAATTTATTTTTCTATATTTTAGAGTGGCTTTTAAAAAATATTATAAATTTCCAAGTATATCGTTGGTAAGTTTTAGAAGAATGAAAAGCAACATTTTTTAAAATCTACCTTAAATAACTACAGGCGACGTGATAGTAAATGTCAATTCATCCCCAAATAAGAATTATATATTTACTAAAATTCCCACCAAATTCTACCAGAGCGAGGTTCTTGCATTGTACTCCGATTGGGTTAACCTAAATGTGGGCGAATCGGGTGCGCTATTTTTTAGTGTGGGGTCTACTTTCGCGCTCACCCCGATAAACAAGCCAAAAACCCTTTTTTTTTTCTTCTTTTTTTAATTTGTAAAAATTCCTTGTAAGTACCTCGAATATTACGAAATGTGAATAACTCACAGATTTTTGGTAATTTATCATTCTTGGAGTTGTTGCAAGACAAGCTAAACAAATTTTAACTTATAATTTATAATTTCTTGGTGTGAATTAATATTTGCAATAAGTAACTTTACAGTATTTGGGGCGAATTAACAGAAAAAATCCGTTTTTTTTTGTTTTTTTTTGGGTTTATTTTTATTTTTTTTTTTTTTGCACTGACCCCACTGCAAATAAATATCTGGCGCCAAGAATCTTCTTAAGCTGAAACTTGAACTATTTATCGTATTTTATTTATTTAGGTACTTAGAGTACGAAATATTTAACATTACCACAAGTGTCGAAACAGATTCAGGCATTTTTCATCTTCCTGCTTGAATAACGGCTGCTGCTTTCAACAACTACATCTGAAGTAAGTTAAGCAACAATCTAATTAATCATAATTAAAGGAGTGAGAAATTAATATTTTTTTTAAAAAAAGTTATTTAATTCGCTATTGTACTATTAAACGCAATGTCTGGTAAGTTTGATAATGGATAAAATATTAGGAGTCTTTGATACAATCGAAAGTCACTATTATTATTATTATTATTATTTTTATTTTTATTATTATTACTAGTGTTATTATTACTATTGTTACTGTTAATATTATTACTATTATTATTATTATTATTATTATTATTATTATTATTATTATTATTATTATTATATTTCCTTTGATTTCTGGAGCATACACATTTCTTTCCGGATCCTAAGGTCAGAAATGGCATCACACCATTTTCCACTAAGCAATTTTGGGAAGAAATCACACATATATTACATAGATAAATCCCTCCGCAAAGTGTGGGCTGTACTTGTGAGAACATATTTAAGGCATGGGCTACCAGTAATTTATTACCATTATTATTATTATTATTATTATTATTATTATTATTATTATTATTATTATTATTATTTGTGTATGTTATATTTCCTGCTTTGTATCCTGTAGAGTTTGGCTCAATCTATAGTCCTTAGGCCCTATAGGTGAATTGCCATTTAATTGATAGCATTTTTCTTATGGGATGTTACTAGTAGGGCGATCTTGTGGCCAATTTGTATGTTGATATTATCTGGGACACTGTTAGTAAAATTGTTCATTATTATTACCATTATCATTATTAGTATTATTACCATTATTATTATTACTATTATTATGAATTATACTGTTACAAGGAGAGTGTTATTGAAACGAAAAATGACGACCATGAGATATATTGTTAACTAGAAAAGCTATGTATAGCTTACAGTTATATCACGTTGAAACACCGGTTTTCATCAGATGACCGAAGTTAAACAACTTTAAACCAGGTCAGTACCTATATGGGTAACCGCTCGGAGATATCAGTCGCTGTATGTGCGGCTGGTGTAAGGATAACGGCTCAGAATGAGAAATCAGAGAGCCGAGTTCGAATATCAGTCGGGTTCGATATATTTACTTACATGCAAATACCCTTGGGAAAGGTATGAATCCAATTCTTTTAATCTGTATTAGAAAATTATTATCTCCCCCCCCCCACAAAAAAAAAACAAATTCACAATCCAAAAATATAATTTGGTTTTATATAACTTTAAACAGGTTGATAAGCCGTAAAAAAGCAAATCAATTAATAATTTATATAAATAGTACTTCAAGTCACCAGTCTTTTGTGCCAAAGATATTAGTGAAAACGTTTGAGAAATTTTAGAACCAGTGAGCGACTGAGTACAAGTGGAGGAAACAATAAAGAAAAGAAAAAATAGGGAGAAAAGAAAAGAAAAAGGAAAAAGAAAGAAAAGAAAAAGGAAAGAAAATAGGAAAGCAAAAACGAAAAAAAAGAAAGAAAAACGGAAAGAAAAATGGAAAGAAAAAAGAAGGAAAAAGGAAAGAAAAAAGAAGGAAAAAGGAAAGAAAAAAGAAGGAAAAAGGAAAGAAAAAAGAAGGAAAAAGGAAAGAAAAAAGGAAAGAAAAAAGGAAAAAGTAAACAAAAAAGAAGGAAAAAGGAAAGAAAAACGGAAAGAAAAAAGAAGGAAAAAGGGAAAAAGGAAAGAAAAAAGAAAGAAAAAAAGGAAAGAAAAAAGGAAAGAAAAAGGAAAGAAAAAAGAAAAAGGGAAAGAAAAAAGGAAAGAAAAAAAGGAAAGAAACAGGAAAGAAAAAAGAAAAAAGAAAAAAGAAAGAAAAAAGAAAAAAGGAAAAAAAAGAAGGAAAAAGGAAAGAAAAAAAGGAAAGAAAAAAATCAAGAAACATCTTGGTAACAGTTGTACCGATCACTACTGGATAGTTCGAAATAGTCCCAAATATCCTAGCAAAGATACCATGTAGATAACAGCATTACTGAGGAGAGTGCTGGAATATTAAAGAGACTGGTTATCACTTACTTTCTAGTGTAAGCGCTCTGATTACTCAAAATTACGACGATGATAATAATAGCGTTGGATCATTGATATATCGGTACGAAGAGACTCAAGAGTAATTGAGAATGAACAGAAGGAACAGAATCAAGATTGAAACACTTGTGGGGAGTGAAGAAAATCAAAATTGTTCCACTTGTGGACGCCCTTACAAAAGTAGCTGTGTAAAATTAGGACCCTGATTTGAACTGAGATTCTTCAGAAAACAGCACTACTTGGGACAGACAGAATTCTGAGGAAGAATTTTTTTCAGTTGTAGGACAGGACCTCGGTTCATCCCATCGTTAGGTCACACGACAGTTACGTCCTGCCAGTACCTCATAAATAATGGACTATACCGTAGCAAAACAAAACATAGCGACGCTACTTGGTTTCAGTGAGATATCCGCTAACCGCCCCACGGGGTCGGATGTGGCACAAGGCTGAGTTTATAGCGAAGTATCCGAGCCCGTTGACCCGTAAAAAATCCCCCATTGACCCGTAAAAAATTGGGGTCGGGTAGCTGTCTCCCGGGACAAGACTCTGCCTTTCGATATAGCTTCGTCTGAGGATCCTCTCTGCCCCGAGGCAGCGAGTTTGACAATCACACTTCCGAAGTAATCCGGAGAGTGGTTTCATGAGAAAATGAATAAAAGAAAATAAAAGATAGAAGTATTTAACGGCTGTTTCTGTGAAATGGAAAATGTTATCAATTTCAAATCTTGTCATTTGTACCCCCTTACTTCTTAAAATAACGACCAACATTCATGTTTATGATAGTTATTGCAATATTTTGTTAAAGTTGTAAAGCTCAAATATTTAACAATGCGATAGGAGACTTTCTACGGATACAACTCGTAGAACTCACCATGAGCTTATTGAATCATTAACTGAAAAATTAAAAATTCATCAGAATAATAAAATAGGCAAACCGTAAAATTTCCACTAGTAAATAAATAATATTAATGAGATAACATTTGTAAAGAAAGATACTTAGGAAGAGACAGTTAAAACCTTTGAGGCATATAATGAGGAAAGAAGGCTTGGAGAATGTGACACTCTCAGGACATATTTAAGGCAAGCGAGGCAGAGGGAAACATCGAGTAACCTACTTAACGAGCTTGGGTCAATGGATGGCAGAACAGGGACTAGTTGGGATAGTAAGGAATAAACATTACATAATGATACAATTGGTCTTTAGAAAGAAAGAAAGAAAGAAAGAAAGAAAGAAAGAAAGAAAGAAGGGAATATAGAAGTGTCTAACGTCTCCTGCCAATCCCCCTCAAATAATGGACTATTCCGTCCACCTAACGAGCTTGGGTCAATGGATGGCAGAACAGGGACTAGTTGGGATAGTAAGGAATAAACATTACATAATGATACAATTGGTCTTTAGAAAGAAAGAAAGAAAGAAAGAAAGAAAGAAAGAAAGAAGGGAATATAGAAGTGTCTAACGTCTCCTACCAAACCCTCTCAAATAATGGACTATTCCGTCCACCTAACGAGCTTGGGTCAATGGATGGCAGAACAGGGGCTAGTTGGGATAGTAAGGAATAAACATTACTTAATGATACAATTGGTCTTTAACAAAACGAGGTAGCATGTGAAAAATTCAAGTACGAATGAATTCTAGCAATTGTAATATCGAGACACTGTAATCGTAAATCATTAACAGCGAGACGAACAGTTTTAATGAAGGTACTACACATAAGGGACTCTGGACAGAGGTAGGACCTCTGATGTCTGGCTCGCTGCACCTTCAGATGGACGGGCATTACTGGTCCTCAACCATCTCCTAAACCTCTCTAGCGATGGTTCCACATTGACATTCCCCGGTAAAACGTTTCAGCTGGCTGGTTAAAACTCAGGTGAGGTGGTTGGTTGTTTAGAGGCATATCAACCTCTGCTGGTTATTTAATGTCGAAATCTAAATATTTTTAGTACAAAATTTTATTTAAATTTGAAAGATAATAATAGCTTATTGATACAGTTCTCACTAATTAACCCATAACTGGAGGAGAAGATTATTTGCACGTTGCTTAATATAACGAACCCGACTGGAACTGAACTCGTCTCTCCGATTAAAAATTCCAAGTCATTATCCGTACCACCTCGTATTCCCAAGCGGTCACCCATCTGGTTACTGACCAGGCTCGACGTTGCTTAACTTCGGTGATCGTACGGGAATCGGTGTTTCAACGTGATGTAGTCCTAAGCCACGTGAGGGGTTGTGCTAATACGGCACCACTGGGCGAAGGACATCCTCGACGCAGGTCACCGGCCAGGGCCGAAGGGTCTCTCAGATGAACTACAGCGGTCATACGTTCGGCACCAAAGCGAGCCGGTTGGCTGTGATTTAACCTGGAGGGGGATGTGCTCCGCCATATGGTGAGCACACGTTGAAAAACCATTCGCGGAGGCCCAGGCTCTGGCACACGACACACGATAAATGGAGGAGAAATGATGGACTGCTCAGCACGATAGGTCAAATAACTAAGCCCTCAAAACCATTTAGTCAGTTTTTTACTAATAGTTTTCAATTCTTATTTTCATTATCATTTCGTCTTTTGCAGATTTTCGCAAGGTTCCAGGGCATTTCATTTTACTCACTGAATTATGGATACAGAAAAGAAAAGACGGAAAGAGAAAAAGGGAAGTAAAAGGAAAGAAAAAAGGAAAGAAAAGACGGAAAGAGAAAAAGGGAAGTAAAAGGAAAGAAAAGACGGAAAGAGAAAAAGGGAAGTAAAAGGAAAGAAAAAAGGAAAGAAAAGACGGAAAGAGAAAAAGGGAAGTAAAAGGAAAGAAAAAAGGAAAGAAAAGACGGAAAGAGAAAAAGGGAAGTAAAAGGAAAGAAAAAAAGGACAAAAAAGACGGAAAGAGAAAAAGGGAAGTAAAAGGAAAGAAAAAAGGAAAGAAAAGACGGAAAGAGAAAAAGGGAAGTAAAAGGAAAGAAAAAAGAAAATAAAAGACGGAAAGAGAAAAAGGGAAGTAAAAGGAAAGAAAAAAAGAAAAGAAAAGACGGAAAGAGAAAAAGGGAAGTAAAAGGAAAGAAAAAAAGGAAAAAAAAGACGGAAAGAGAAAAAGGGAAGTAAAAGGAAAGAAAAGACGGAAAGAGAAGTAAAAGGAAAGAAAAAAAGGAAAGAAAAGACGAAAAGAGAAAAAGAAAAGTAAAAGGAAAGAAAAAAAGGAAAGAAAAGACGGAAAGAGAAAAAGGAAAGTAAAAGGAAAGAAAAAAGTAAAAGAGAAAAAGGGAAGTAAAAGGAAAGAAAAAAAGGAAAGAGAAAAAGGGAAATAAAAGGAAACATTAAAGGAAAGAGAAAATGAAAGAAAAAATAGGAAAAAAAGAAAAAAGAAAGAAAAATAAAGAAAAAGGAAAGAAAATAGGAAAAGAAAAAAGGAAAGAAAAAAGAAAGAAAAAAGGAAAGAAAAAAGAAAGAAAAACGGAAAGAAAAAGGAAAGAAAAAATGATGGACTGCTGAGCACGACGGCGCCGCAACGACTCCATACAGGGTTAAGAGCGAAAGAGGAAATTACGCAATGATATTTTTGGAGACCAGTTAGCTAGAAATGTTTTGAAGAAAAGAAAAGCTGAGGTAAAGTTTAGCAAAATCTAGTCGGGTTGACTAAGATCGATCCTCACTGGGTGTCCCATACTTGCGATCTAAAAGAGAATACAAAAGGAAAGGTTGAAGTATTTCAGTTGTAACTATACCGATAAACTTAGAGACAAAATAATTATAGAGTAGGCGTATATACTTTAAAAAGGATGTTTTTTTTTCAAAAATCCTGTTGTCTATATTCGAGAAGAGTCATTAATAGGAGTACGATACTTTGCAAGACATACAGATAGTTTTCAGTTTGTTTGAGTTCTTGAATGTTATATCACCATGAAGCTTTACGAGAGAGAGGGAGAAAGAGAGTGAGAGGGAAAAAGAAAGAGAAAGAGAGGAGTGGTGGACAGAGGAGAAAGTGAGAGGGAGAAAGAGTGAGGGATAAAGAGAGAGGGAGAAAGAAAGAGGAAGAGAAGAGTGATGGAGAGAGGAGAAAGAGAGAGGGAGGGAGGGAGGGAGAAAGAGAGAAAGAGTGAGGGAGAAAGAGAGAGGGAGAAAAAGAGAGGGAGAAAGAGAGAAAATGAAAGAGAGAGAAAAAGAGAGCGAGACAGGGAGAAACCGAGAGAGGGAGAGAGAGGAAGAGAGAGAGAGAAAGATAGACACACAGAAGGAAGGATCTAAAATACGGATAGTTTATATCCGCTGATGAAGAGAAACAAGGTTTTTCAATCAAAAGATAGAATGTTCTAATAATAAAGACAGAATGTTTTTTTTTTAAATAATTAAAAATTACAGTGTAACCCGGATATGAGAAACCCGGATATAAGAGAAACCCGGATATAAGAGATTTTTATCTAGTCCAAAATTACAGCCATACTTACCTAAACAAAATAAATCAAACCCGAATATAAGAGAAACACGGATATAAGAGACTTCTTCTCCGGTCCCGACAACTCTCTTATATCCGGGTTCCACTGTACTTTGTTCTTTCCTCTTATAAGAAACATTTTGACGATAAAATTTTGCCAAGTTTGAGACCGTTTTTATCATGTTATACTCATTTTCCAGCGATCTCGCGCCAGTACCTATATATATATATATATATATATATATATATACATATATATATATATATATATATGTGTGTGTGTGTGTGTTGTGTGTGTGGGTGTGTGTGTGTGTTTTTGCCTATATATATATATATATATATATATGTATGTATGTGTATATATATATATATATATGTGTATATCCATGTATGTATATACATGTAAGTATATATATCTATGTATGTATTTATATAGATATACACACATACATGTATGTATATATATATACATATATATATATATATATATGTATATGTATGTATATAGAGACATATATGTAAGTATGTATGCATGTATATTTATGTGTGTGCGCGTGTGTGTATGTATATATGTATAGCGCAGTTTTAATATTTATTTAGTTAAAATAAAATAAATAAAAGCTTAACTCCTAAATTTCCATATCACTTTTTTTTCTAAATAAAAAATAGTATTTTTGGTGATCTTGCAAAAATAGTGATTTCTTAAAGGAACTAGAAGAAAAACATTTACTTGTTCGTTAACAGTGGGATTAAAAAATGCAGGACTGTCATAATGCATCTGATGTGTAAAGTGCCAGTGACTCGTTCATGTGTGTTTCATTATTTTTCTCAAGTGTGAAACAGATTTACCGCGTGAGGAAAATAAAAATTATTTACGACGACGACAAAATATAAGTTCCGAAAACGAGATTAAGAGCGACAGAAACTATGCAATATGTCCGTCACGCATTGCTTTGTTGAAGCATTAGGCTTTATAAAATCACATTAGCAAAATGTCGATTAAAAATATATAAAAATAAGATATATGCCTTCGTGTTTAGAACCGGCTAACGTACGAAAAACCTGTCTTAAGCCCTGTTTTTACGAGACTGATCCGTTCCAGAACTCGATTGAAATATACCACAAGGTCGAATCCCACGCCTACATGCAATATAAAACCTATTTCATATATATAAGTTTTTAATAATTAACCTATGAATTATTTTTTCTTACCTCTCTAAACTGTTTCTTACAACACTATCCCCTAGCCACGCTGACAGGTCTTCCCTCACGCTCTCTCTCTCGCTCGCTCGCTCGCTCGCTCTAGAGCAGTACCGTATGTAGTCGTTACTACTACTGCTATCATTAAGGATTCACTTATTAAGCGTTCAAAACAGTAGTAAATAGTGACTTACGCTATAGATCAAGTGACAACAAGCCACACCCACTATTCCAGTGATCTCTTTAGAATTTTGTCTGTTTTTAGTAATAATGTCATCTGGATAGTTTCGACTACTAAGAGTTGCAGTTACCTTTTTACTAGGCTCTTTCAGATCTTTCCGCACATTCTGAACTACTATCAGTTTCATGATCCACAACATACTCAGCATAGAGTCGAGTTATCTCTTTTCATTTTCTTTCAAGTTGACTTTGTGGTTTTCCAAGACAACGAATCCCACTATTTGGTGTTTTTTTTTTCTAATTCTTTTTACTACTATTATCAGATTCGATCTTTTTCGTTATATATATATATATATATATATATATATATATATATATATATATATATATATATATATACATGTGTGTGTGTGTGTGTGTGTGTCCCTGAAAATTTTATTTCGGTTGGGCTCTCTAGGGAGGAAGTGTGGGTTTGTAAACAGTAACTATTACGGCTAATAATAAAAGACTCTTCGATAAATTGAATCGAGTACTCTCAGTCACTATGTGTTTATCTAAAAATAAATTGGTTTAAATTTAACTTCGTCCCTGCCGTGCGCGAACGGCTTAGTGGGAGAATTCCTGACTGACGCCAATTCAGTTTGGGTTTTGAACTTGGCTGGAGGTAACCGGACGTCTATCCACACTGATGAGCTGTGATACAGCAAAAAAAATTCTGTTTGTGGATGACAATATATATATATATATATATATATATATATATATATAAAGGCAATATTTAATTTTTTTTTTTTTTATATATTAATAGAAACTAACCTGCACCGGTGCAAGATCAGGCCAAAAGACCGAAAGGTGTATGCTGTCGACTGATCGCGTTGGCGTGCCATCGTCCACCAAACCTATGCAAACTTCGAAAAAGCCCGGCATCAAATGATCAAAATACAAGGAGAACAGCCCCTTTGGAATTGGTCACAACTACCGACTTTCAGTGTCCCCACAACTCCAGACTACGCGTCCAGATTTGATTTGTGGGGCTATAAATGGATCTACAGATAAATTGCAAGAAAAAGTTGGGGTTTTTTTTGGGGTTTTTTTTCGCTTTTTTTTTTTTAACAGTGAGGTTCACCTTTTACAAAGCTCGGGAGCCACTCGACGTAGAGGGTTACAAAGTAAGAAGCAGAGTTTACGGAGATATGTGGAGAAGATAACGATTAACACTAGACTCGAACACGTTAGGACTGTAGTGATTGAAAAAACATCCTCTTGGAGCAGCGGTTCGCGGGAAGAAGCTCAACGATAAAATACGGAGGGAATGAGGGTGGTTCGCTACAATGTGGATCGCTTGGCGGGTCCTAGCCGTGAAGGTTAGAACTAGTGGATCTAAGGATGGGGGGGGAGGTGAATAGTCTTGTCACCCCTTATCTCTCTTCTAAAGTGTAGGAGCTCGTCTCAGCCAACTGAAATAGAAAATTATATTATATAGGGATGACAAGACTTTCAGACCATCCTGTAGTACGTCTGAACACTTTCCATGGATTGATAGGTGGATTTTGTTTAGCGGCATATCAACATCTCTATGGGTTATTTAATGCCGAAATCTATATATTTTTACATCATTTTATGCTTTCAAATGCAGATATTTTCTACATAATTTTATACTTACAGAATAAAAAGTATATTTTTTAGATATATAGTGTGTAGATCATAAAATATGTTGTTGGTAATAATATTATAAAATTGTATTTTTTAGCGTTGCATTGTCATTTTGCTATAAAATTGTATTGTTCATTTTATTATAAAAACGTACCGTTGTTTTTTGTTTGCGGGTTCACTATTTGCCCGCCGCTGGGACCCTAACAGGTGCTACCACCTTTAGGTCAGGATGGATCCGGGAACAAAAGCAGTTAGGAAGTAGTTCAACGCTCCTCAAAACCTCCACTCTCCCGATCAGAGACCTTGTTGACGGATGTAGTTAAAGGTCATACCCTAAACGAACTTTCCATGAAAGTAGCCATAGAGCAGTGAGAGGCTTGCGACATTTCGTCTGTGGGAGAGGGGTTACAGGGTGGGAAATAAATTGTCACCCACAAGGAGTCGGAGACGCTTTTGGCCTCTGTTGAAACTGGAAGGTGAACACTTCTTCGGAACCAAAGGACTTGATGATATTGAAAGTTAAAATTTACTAAATCAATCACATGAATAATGCTAAACAAGAACCATATGATTTACAATATTTACATTGTTCGGACTGTTATTTCTATCTATTACTATATTCACGACGTTTCGATTGTATGCACTCGCCTTCTTCGGGTGATTGGAATTTCGAACTGAACCCTTTATTTAGTCCACTGTTTCCTCAAGAACACATTACCCAGTGGATAAAAGCATTGGTGGGACCTTTGTCTTAACCCAAAGAGTTGTGAGTTCAATACTGCAGTGAAGAACAAAAATTTGGGGAGTTTGAATTTGAGTTAAAGCGAGACAACTGAGACATCCGGAAGAGGCATGGTACGTGGAACTAGAAAAATATACCCCTGGTTGACGAAATAAAAGATTTAGTTCGAAATTCCAGTCACCGAGAGAAGGTCGAAGCGTACAATGGCCGAAATATAGTGAATATGGCAACGAAGATGAGGACAACAGACCGAACAATGTAAATAGTGTAAATAATTGCAATAACCCATCTCAGAAATATAGACAGATCCTGAAGAAGGCCGGAGCGTACAACTGCCGAAACATAGTGAATATGGCAACGAAAATGAAGACTACAAACCGAACAATGTAAATAATTGCAATACCTCATCTCAGAAATATAGACAGATCCTGAAGAAGGCCGGAGCGTACAAATCCAGAAACGTCGTGAATATGAAAAAGAAGAAGATGAGGACAACAGCCCGAATAATGTAAATAATATAAATAATTGCAATACCTCATCTCAGCAATATAGACAGATCCTGAAGTAGACCGGAGCGTACAACTGCCGAAACATAGTGAATATGGCAACGAAGATGAGGCCAACATTACGAACAATGTAAATAATGTAAACAATTGCAAAACCTCATCACAGGAATATAGCTAGAAAGAATCATATGTACCTTTTTTTCAGATTTCTTCCCTACAAAGCTGACTTAAAAGCAGACTTAGGAAGGATAATCTTTCGGAAACTGGGGATTGCCTGCATCATTGTCATATGAACTAAAAACGTAATTATACTTTGTTATTCTATTCCGGCATCTTGCCTCTCCGCCATCTACGTTCTTCAAAAATTAAAATGCTTCGTCACTCGCCATCTTCTGTCTTCCTGAATTCTGTTCTTTTATCGTTCTTTCTCCTCTTTAAAGGTATCTCATTCTCTTTCATTGTCATATCATTATCGGCAGGGCCGGTACAAGCTGCTGGCAACTCGGGTAGTCGCCCGCGGAGCCTTCCTGCCGTCATGACATGTGTTTCGTAGGATAAGAAATGCTTTCTTCAGTTTGTATTAAGTTGCATATTGCAATAAACACGTTATTCTACATTTCACAGTCGTTCACCTTGTGAAAATTAAAAAAAGAATTATACTTGTAAGGGCGCCGAAGTTCAGCTTGCCCCGGGTGCCAGCAACCCTAGGGCCAGCCATGATTATCGCCGTACATTAAATGATTAAAAATCATATGTGATGCTGTGGTTTACTCTAACAAGAATTAGGAGTAAGAAGAATAAGAATATATATATATATATATATATATATATATATATATATATATATATATATATTAGATTGGTGCAAAAATAATTTCGTTTTCTAACATATGTTACTGTGTGAGAAAACGAAATTATTTTTGCACCAACCTAATATATATATATATATAATCATATTTTTAAATAAATAATTATATACATATATATATATATATATATAATTATTTATTTAAAAATATGATTCCAACACGCTACATAAGAGTTCTCATGTTTCAAAACAAGAGCCGAAAACTTCAATATAATTATTTGAATTAAATTGAATTATATCTATGTTCTACTTTTGTATCGACCACTATTTTTAAAAATAATAACAAAAATACTAAAGAACTTTGGATTATTTACCTAACGAGTTATTTCCTATTTTCTATATATTTTTCACATATATATATATATATATATATATATATATATATATATATATATTCTTTGGTTATGTGTCTAGTCCCGAGGAGTTCCTAAAATGTGAATATCCAAGTAAAAATCCAAGTGGAGAGCTCATTGTATGAGAATAATAAATCATACAGAGCGATATAATTTAGAAGGAAAAATTTCAAAGAAAAGTTTACATTTGAATTTTCTAGCTATAAACTTAAATTTATTCCAACAATTGGTTTACACTGCACCCTCAGTTTGGTTTAAATGCAGCAGACACAAGAACCATATATATATATATATATATATATATATATATATATATATATATATATATATATATATATATATATATATATATATATATATATATATATATATATATATGGTGATTGCAAAATAATCCCCTATTAATATGATAGACTCTCCCGTTTTGTAAAACTTAAAGATAGACGGGAGAGTCTATCATACATAAAATAGGGAGTTACTTTTCAATCACCCGGCATATTCATTCATATACATACATACATACACACACACACATACACACACACACACACACATATATATATATATATATATATATATATATATATATATATATATATATATATATAAATAATATGAGGGAAATGAGAATTATATTTTAGAAAAATATATGACGAAGTGGAAATAGTTTTCGCGTGAGGCATTTCCTCCTTTGGGACTTTAGCGGACAAAAATAATTTTTACATTCATGTTTCTACACATGCAAACGTAGGAGAGGTTCACTGATTTTCATAAAATACAGTGGAACCTCGGTTCACAAATTTAATTCGTTCCTAACGTCCGTTCGTAACCCAAAATGTTCGTAAACTGGAACTATTTTTCCAATAGGAATCTATGTAGAGAGAAAAAAAAAAGTCACAGTAAAATAAAATTGGAAAAGAAAAGCTTGGCACAACACACAAATCTATACAACACGGCAGTCGACTCAGAAATTATTCCGTTCTGGTTAACTTGGTTCGACCATGTTGTTCGAGAACCGAAGTTTTGTTCGATAACCAAGGCATTTTCATCTCGAATTTGATGTTCAAAAACTGATTTGTTCGACATGTGATGTTGTACTGTAAATGTTTCGTCTATTCAAAAAATTAATTTAAATTTTCAGCGTCCCTCTCCTTCATGCATATGTGTAGTAAGACTAACGTCAACATTATTTTAGAACTAAAACGATAACGTCCTAAAGAAGGAAATGTGCCGCACGAAAACTTTTTACGTTGTCATAGATTTTCCTCATTTCTCTCATATATATTTCCTAACTCTTATTAGGGTAAAACTCAAAATTACACACACACACACGTATATATATATATATATATATATATATATATATATATATAGTCATTTAATTTTTTTAATCATACAAAGAACTTTTTCACTTTTCTCTAATTTTTTTTAATATATAAAAAATTATGTATCATCCCCCCTACCCACAAATTAATATATATATATATATATATATATATTTATACAAACATACATTTAATTTATATATATATATATATATATATATATATATATATATATATATATATATATATATATATAAATTAGATGAGTGTATATGTGTGTACATATGTGTGTGTAGTTACCTCCAAAGATTCGCGAAATATAAGCATACATGATGAAAAAATATCCTAGACTTAAAAACAGTTTTATCTTCAAAATCATTGTTATTATTTAGAGTAAAGTCTAAAGGAATTTTCGATTATTAAATATTATTTTTTTAATCCTTTTCAGAATCTACAAGTTTTCGGTTAATTTTTTCCTTGTTTCAGCAAGTGACCATAAATTAGTATAGCAAATTTTAGCGTTGATTTGGAAATTCTTGCAAAAATTAAATAATTGTCGGATATTAATGAACCTTTCTGGACTTGTTTACAAATGAATGGAATTATTTTTTGAAACATTTCGTTTTTGGAAAGTTTTAGTAAAAATATTTATTTATATCTGTTACCTGCCACTTACTGAATTTCATGAAATTTCGAGAAATTAATTTTGTAGATCTTAATATTTTTACATTAGTTATAAGAACAAATCCTTGGAGAACTTAAATCAATTTTAGTTTTTGGCAAATAGGACCCCCAGTTACAGAAAATCTGCTCTGAATCGTAAAATAAAAAATTAAATAAAACTAAGACCGTATTTAATTAGAAAAGACTTTAATTGCTTTTAAGTATAAGATATAGTATTCATAATATTGTCTTAAAAATATCTTTTCGATAAATAATGAAATTTTACAAGAATTGTTTATTTTATTTTTAAATTTTAATTATATTAATTTATGAAGTTTTAAATCTTAAAATTTTATATTAATTTGTAGCAGTTATATATATATATATATATTGTTAATAAGTAAAAACTATATTTACTAGTCATAAATAGTAAAAGCTTGGGATTTTGAACTTTTTGTGTGTGTATAAACGTGCTGGTTTTTGTAAATACGGATGTTCATATACGATATTATCAGAAAATAAGACAGGTAACTTCAGAAAATTTAAAATTTATTGATTAATTTTCTAATATTTCCTCAGTAAGCGAAGACACTTGTTGATGAAACGTAAGACTATGAAGTCAAATACTTAAAATTCATAAAATATTAGAATGTTTAAAATATAATAAATTTTTAGGATTACTGGATAAATATTTATTGAAAAAGTCGTTTACGTTGTATTTGTCATGTAATTTCATTACAAGTACTTCCTCTTTACCTAAATCTCGCAATCGTCATGTTATCGATAAATGTGACAACATCTCATAAAAAACACACACGCCCGTGTTAAAAACTGCTTTTCTGCGATCTCTTGAGCTGAAAGTAATATTTGTCTTAATTCAGATTAATTAAACTTTACATCAGTTAAGTTTCATAAAAATATATTTTATTTTTGAAAGTTTTTTAATGAAGAGGATCATACAGTGTTGAGAGATTTGTCAATATAGCCGATTTTGGTGTTTTCGAAACAAAAATCATAATAATTTAAGTGTATGGTTTAAATACAGTAAAGTATTTTTTTGATTATTAGAAATATCAAATTTATTAGCTTGGAATTAAAAATGAACTTCAAGAAAGATTTTCCATATTTAAAATGCATTTTAAAGCTTAAGTATTTCTAAGTATCTCTTGTTTTGGAGGTAATATATATATATATATATATATATATATATATATATATATATATATATATATATATATATATATATATATATATATATGAAAACTACTAACCAAATAATTTGCGTAACAGTTATTCATTCCCTTAGGACTTCAAATAGACCATTCCATAACAAATTTTAATTTGGAATTGGGATGAAAGTAGTGAAGGCACATAGCTCGAATAAATCATAATTGTACGTGAATGAGTGAGTGAGTGAGTGAGTGAGTGAGTGAGAGAATTTATTGAATTTTAACTGCACATCTGGCCAAGTTGAAAGTTTGGCATGATATTAAAACGGATCTTAGGAAAGATGACGAAATAAAGTGTTCTAATATAAACTGAGAGAGAGAGAGAGAGAGAGAGAGAGAGAGAGAGAGAGAGAGAGAGAAAGAGAGAGAGGAGAGAGAGAGAGAAAGAAAGAGAGAGGAGAGAGAGAGAGAGAGGGGGAGAGATTTGGAAAAATCGCGCGTAATTCCCTTGGGAAAATGGAAAGAAGTTACGATTTCTCTAACACCTTCACCCACCCCAATTACTACCTATAATTTAATCATTATTTTGATTTTATATTATCATAATTATGCCATTATAGTAATTATATTATTATTTTATTAATTACTATTGTTTTTCTATTATTGTTATTAAGAAATTATTTTATATTTTTGTTATTAATTATTATTGTTATTAACTATTATTTTATATCATTGTTACTATTATTGTTATTAATTATTATTTTATTATTATTAATCATTATTGTTATTAAGTATTATTTTATATTATTGTTATTGATTAAGTATCATTTTATATTATTATTAATTATTATTAATTATTATTTTATATCATTATTAATTATCATTGTTAATAATTACTATTACTATTTATATTATTCTATTAGTATTATTATTATTGTTGTTGTTGTTATTATTATTGTTTTTATTTTACTAATATAATAAAATAGACAAATAAAATGAAATCATCAGCTTTGTTTACTATTATCAAGAAAAGCAAATAAGACCAATTTCCCTCCTGCCTAATCTCAATATCAAGATTTCAACCAATCCTTGAGCCGTCCAAGAGCTCCTTAATTTCCTCCGATTCCTGTTTTCATTTCCACGCCTAACTCATAATGGGAAAGTGGTGAACTTGGAATAAGAAAGGTCAATTACATCCGCACATTTCCTTGTAGATGCAAAAGGGATAAATACTGTATAGATCAAAGACAACGTGTTGTGAAAAATACACTGGATCCAAGTAAAATTCTACAAGTTCTCCAAGATCAAAGAAAATGCCTTTGGTGGGATCAGCATCGAAACACCTAAGTAAAATCAAATAAAATCAAAGCTAAGAAAGAAAACAAAGATATTCTTCATTTGTCTTGAACCCCGACTTAGATTTTTTAAAGTATGTGTTTGCTAAAATGCTGGCAAAATTAAGAATTATCAGTTGATATTCAATACAGCATTATACTAATCTTTACAATTTAATAATATTCCTTGCGTATTTTGCCTTGAAATGAATTGACACACTATAACCTTTCAACAAGCTTGTCTTGTAAAGCGTGTAACTTGTTATTGATATAATCACTCGTGTTTATGTGGAGGGGGAGGACCAGTGTCTGATGGTAAAATTACCTTGACGCGATCTATCATGTACACATCATATAAGAGACTAGTTTTAGTCGCCCTGAAAAGACAATTCTAAATTAAGAAAAATTTAAAATTTTCAAATTCTCAAAAACGAAACAAAAAATCCTTTCAAACAAATTCTTCCGGATGTATGATAAATTTTACAACAAATGTAAAATTGGCTGAATTTGTGATATGAGGAATTATCATTATTTACATTCGGACTAACGTCTTTATCTCTGTCATTATAGTTAAGACGAGGATATCAGTTCGAATGTTAAGAGCAATAAAAAGTATTTGGTGCTACTTGAGTATAGGATCTACGTGCACGAGTCTTCTAAAATATCAGATTTACTTTCAAGATAATTATCTACAAAGCGTTGTTTTGGTAGACCATACTGGGAAAATAGATCACATACTTAATAGTAATACTATTAGTTGTTTTCTTTTACATTTTACTTAGTACTTTAAAAACATTTTTTATGCAATAGAAAACGAAGAAATTCAATTTCGAAAAACCAGATAAAAATAATTATTACTGATACATTTTATTTTGCCGAATCGTTTATTTGAGAAATAAAATAATTATGCGATAATCTGTTTACAAACAGGTGATCTGTTATCGATTTATTTTATTCCTTTCCAAATATTGTCACCAATATAAACTTGTCATCTGTACTCCTAGTCTTGACATATATATATATATATATATATATATATATATATATATGCATATATATATATTTACACAGGTATACATATATATATGCATATATATATATATATATATATATATATATATATATATACATACATAAAAATACATATATATATATATATATATATACACGCACACACACAGAGATATATACAAATAAATATGCATACATATATATACATAATACACACATACACCCACACTCACAAACACACACAAATATATATATGTATATTATATATGCACAAGGCCCAATAACCACTACTAATAAAACAAATATGTTGTTTAAAAATATAAGAGACTTCTCTACGGAATAAACAATACATGTGTTATACCATAAAGTGGAATTGTCTTTTCAGTTAAAAATGAATTTTGTTTAACATCAAATATGACAAACTTCATGCTAACTGTAACATAAAAAATTATTGCTGACCACCGTATATATATATATATATATATATATATATATATATATATATATATATATATATATATATATTATATATATATATATATATATATATATATATATATGTATGTATGTATGTATGTATGTATGTATGTATGTATAATTTACAGAACAAAGTTTTAGTCCCTAAATACAACGGAATTCATTAAA
>OZ010609.1:33788601-33793601 GCA_963932145.1 Acanthosepion lycidas | reverse complement strand
TTAAAATGAAATTATATTCACTCAGAGAATAGAGTTTCCACTTGTTCGCGTCAATTTAGTCACAGGTTAATATGTAATAAATATCATCAGTCTTATTGCGAATATTGTTATCATTTTGTTGCCTTTTTATTACTAAAAATTCCTTAACCGGCCTATTATATATATATATATATATATATACACACATCATCCTCCATAATAATCGTCATTTTCAATTAACATTACATTAGAAAAATGTATTTTATTATTTTTTCTAAAATTAAAAAATTCTATAAAGCTAACATTTTCCTTCTGTTCCTAAATACTTGTTGCAAAATAAAATCCTTACATTTGCCTTGATAATGTTCATCAGAAGACGAAACGCGCTGGCAAAGTTAAATTTTAATTTTGTCTTTAACTTTATTCATATTGTCCTACTACAGATATTACTTACATCTGAATTTTACTCACACACACACGCTATATATATATATATATATATATATATATATATATATATATATATATATATATATATATATATATGCACACACGCTATATATATATATATATATATATATATATATGCACAGGAAGTGAGTAAAATCCCACCACACAAAAAATATTTTATAAAGTGGTTATGGTCGGGAACTTTTCAGCACCTTAACACACACACACACATATATATATATATATATATATATATATATATATATATATATATATATATATATATAAGAATAAAAACAGACCACTTTAAGGTTCCATGTAATAAATTATTTCACCACAACCCTTTTAAAGGGCACTGGATCATCAGACTTTACTTCCAAATGTTGGAATGAAAAATGAAAAAAAAAGATTTTTTTTCATTTTTCATTAAAGTCTGATGATCCAGAGCCCTTTGAAAGGGCTGTGGTGAAATAACTTATTACATGGAACCTTAAAGTGGTCTGTTTTTATTCAAATTTATTTGCTCTGAATTTACATTGAGCTCTCTGGATATCATCCTCCTTGGGTCTACCCATACGGATTACCTAGTTTTGCATAAACTATATATATATATATATATATATATATTCTTGATGCCTATATTCACATTATCTATATATCGAAAATATTTTTATCTCCGACTTTGAACAATCTGCCTCCCCCCCCGCTATAGATTAAACACATAAGATGGAATAAGCGAAAACCGGTTTGACGTTTTTATTTTTATTCTTTTTCTAAAGTTTCTTTCAATAAGGACGCCATCAGAACAATTAAAGAAATTAAGGAAAACAACGTTACCATGACAACCTTCCTAGAAAGAAACGCTGCGGCTAATCTCATCTAAGTTTCGACGATATTTATTTTATTCACATATATCTTTCATTTTATCAACTGTTAAGTTTTCAAAAATAATTTCAAATTAATTACAGCGTTTTGAACTAACAAGGTTGTCATGGTAACGATTTGGCAACAGAATAAAAACAATTAAAAATTCAACTGGTTTTTATCTATTCCAACATATAAGATGTTTAGATATTTCATATCATCAGTCATTTTATCACAATTTAAATTATATATATATGCACTCACACAGAGCATGTCCCCAAAATACTTTACCGTTCCTATAAAATAAAAAGTTAAATTAAAAGTATATGAATTAAATTAAACTAAAATCAAAAATCAATACAAAAGCTGAGATACGACTCAGATTGATCTGAAATATAATGGTGTTTATAAATACCAGTGCTCAATATCGGATAGAGCCTCTATAAATATAAGAAAGGGCACTGAGGTCAACTCTTCTGGCCATCAAGTAGAAAACAGACTGTCGCCGCTCAGTTTCCATTTTTATATTTATAGAGCCTCTATCTGATATTGAGCACTTTTACCCATAAACATTAGCATACCAAACTCTATTTTTATTACGTCAAGTGTTCTAACAATGAGAAGCTTCGTATTTGAAATAGATGCCCCATTTTTATTTAGTAAACAGTGAGTAATGCTATCAAATATGAAGTGTCCGCTACAGTAAAGTTTGAAATAATAAAAATGTCGTATTAAAAATTAATCCATTAATTCTTGTGTGTGTGTGTGTGTGTGTGTGTGTGTGAATTGATAATATGGAATAAACTCGACAAAGGATTAAATAGTCAGAAAACACTATTTTCACTATTTTATTTTAGCTTAAGAAATTTTTGAGGAATTCACAAAAATATTTCTGACCAAAGCCAGAGGATATCGAAACATGTCAAATTTATAACGGTTTTCATACTTCTTCCTCATATACATACATATATATATATATGCGCCCGCGCGTCTGTGTGTAGTTTAATAAATAAACAGAGCGTGTACTAAATTATGAGTATCCCCTAAAAATGACGCTTAAGTTTATAAAATCTGACGGATTAAAAGGAAAATCCATCCCTTCCTTAGAAATTGCTTTGTTTACATTAGGATTCAAACCGAAGAGATATGAATGCTTCGGGAGTCTATGACGAGAAGAGTTTCGCTTAAGGACACTATTTAGTCTTGCGTCACCGATAAAGGTTATTCGTGGCCCAGTCGGTTAAAGCACGTCGGATCTAACGACGGTCTTTTCTACCCCGTGGGGACACAGGTTCAGATTCCGCCGGAGGGCGCATACTTTTCATTAATAAGACCTCTAGAATATTAAGACTGGTAGACGAAAATAAATATATTGTTTAAGTAAATAGAGTGTCTACTAATATGAGTATCCACTAAAAATAATTTTTGAAGAAATTTTATATATATCACTTTTGTTTCGGATATTACACATCCTGTAAATACATACACACACAAACGTAGACAGACAAACAGACAGAGGAGGCACGGTGGAGTAATGGACAGTGGCTCGGATTGAGGAATCGGAGAGCTGAGTTCGTATTCTAGTCGAATCGGTTATATTCACTTACGTGCTAATACCCTTGGGAAAGGTGTGAATCCTCTTCTTCTCCCTCGAACTATGGCTAAATAGCAGGACAGACCGGGTTCTATAGCCTTGGATGGTAAATGGTCTACCGCAGAAAGAAATGGCAACCTGCTGCGGGAAAAATCTGCCTCGTCAGCCAAAGATACATGATCACCTAAGCATGTATCAAGCATGACATATAACTGAACTGATATATTTATAAAACTGAAAATGTTAAATGATCAGAGTTGAATCAGACCAGGAAAAAGCTCAATACGCGCGTGAAAAATAAAAATTTAACATGTACAGCTTTTAAATCTCCTAATTTATATATATATATATATATATATATATATATATATATATATATATATATATATATATATATATATATATATATATATATATATATATAAGTAACCAGACACAGTTATCAGCTAAAATATGATCTGAAATATTTACTGTATAATGTTCAGTTTATGAGATTCATATGGAATTAAGTGCATTGACAGGGA
The DNA here is from genome assembly GCA_963932145.1 of Acanthosepion lycidas. Taxonomy (NCBI): domain Eukaryota; kingdom Metazoa; phylum Mollusca; class Cephalopoda; order Sepiida; family Sepiidae; genus Acanthosepion; species Acanthosepion lycidas. The sequence goes on along the minus strand of OZ010609.1, from coordinate 33,790,190 downwards.
AGGTGATTATGTTATAAAGTGAACACCTTTCTTATTCCATCATTTGGTTGCAAACTTATTGATGCATATACACAAGCAAGAGTTGGTAATAAATCTTTTTGGGACGACCTACAAGCCTCATCCTCACAAAAAAACAATTTAAAAATAAAAATAAAATTATATTTAAGAAGTGTTTAAAAGGCCAATAAATTTTCAGCAGCCGCTGGTAAAACGATTTAGTATATTATACATGTAAAGTCAGTACAGTTTTAATTTAGTCCTAATTTCTTTTTCCGCCAATTTTTAAACGATTCACTATCCTTGTGTTATTTACTATCTTTGTGTTTATTAAAAACGATAGCGAAACATCCACACATTAATTTGATTTTCATTTATAGGCCTTTGTCTTGTAAAAACAAACACAGTGTGAAATTCGATAAATAATAATAATAATAATAATAATAATAATAATAATAATAATTATAATAATAGATTAAGAACGTTTTATTATTTAAAAAAAATTGTTTTTCCTAAAAGTAATGATTAAATTAGAAAAGGCTTTTAAAATTTTTTTCCAACATTGTGCACTTCCAGAATTATATCATTTTCTAAAAAAATCTCATTTTAAAAACTTTCTTCATGTATTTATCCGTTTCAACAGGATTATTATTATTATTATTATTATTATTATTATTATTATTATTATTATATTATTATTATTATTATATTATTATTATTATAATTATTATTATTATATTATTGTTATATTATTATTATATTATTATTATTATTATATTATTAATATTATTATTATATTATTATTATTATATTATTATATTATTAATATTATTATTATATTATTATTATTATAATTATAATAATAATAATAATAATAATTATTATTATTATTATTATTATTATTATTATAATGATTATTATTATTATTATTATTATTATTATTATCAATACATTCATATATATAAACGCCGGTTTTTTCTTTCCGTTTTTAATGCTTTTTCTGTGTTGCTTATTAATGAGGAAAGAGTCGTTAAGGAAGTTTCTTCGATTATTGGCAGGTTAAATTTAAGGTTAAAATTTAAATTATTGGACAAATAATCGAATTCGATCAGCGATCGATACAAAGAACTTGTCGGGTGCCTATAAATTAGTTAACAACTCAAACTAAGTATTTTTAAACCTCATCTTTTTTGAGGATATAAATTCTATAATAAAGAGTGGTCTCAAAGTAATTCAATAAAAAATGACTTTACACAGTCGCCTTTGTGTTATCCTTAGGAAAAAAACATCGACATACTTTCATCGTGTAACGTGTTTTTTTAATTTTATTTAATTATAAATAAATACTTATTAATTAAAAATAAAATGTGAAGCTTTTTTTTTTCCTTTATTTAGAAAAAAATATAACTTGGTTCTTTAACACGAAGTACAAACGAACATTTCTGAAAACTGAAATAAACACAGTAAAACTAAAGTAGGGGGAACAATTTGCAACTTAATAACTACAGAAAACTGACCCCTCACTTTAAATGTTTTCACATATTTCCTTGATAACAATTTTGTGCTATTATTTTTAGCGTTTCGGATAAGGA
>OZ010609.1:33776101-33783601 GCA_963932145.1 Acanthosepion lycidas | reverse complement strand
TTTGTTTTTATTTTAAATCTATCATGGTCCATAATATAAAATTTCTTGTTTTTAATGCCTTAATATATATATATATATATAATCAAACATGTTTCATTGAATAGTATAGGCATTGTGTCTTCTTATATTTATACTGGTCCTTTCCAGTAGGCTAATCAGTTTGATTTTATCGCAGTGACAATTAGTTTCTCTGTAATGTATCCCTGAAGATGACCTTAGAAATCATCGAAAGTACTTGGGTTTAAAAAAAAAAACTACATCGCCATGATGAATTTCATCTTAACATGAAGAAACTGATTAGACAACTGGAAATGATCAGTATAAATATATAAATAAATAGTTATAATATGTCTATATTATTTATGAAACATGTTTGAATGAATATAAGCAGCATATATATATATATATATATATATATATATATATATATATATATATATATATATATATATATATTGTAATCTGCATTAAAATAACGATGGGGAAAAAACGCTACAAATGATGCTAAAGTGTTAAATGTATCAAAAAAGGGGGCAAACAAAACCACCGAATGAGAAACTGATATCTAGAGAATAGGAAAGACCGTATATTAACATGTAATATAAGCATTTCTTTCAGGTATTATGGTGTCCTGTTTTCGTCTAATCTTATAAATAAAAATATATGTTGCTCCCACCCATGCTTACATAATAAAACTTATACTCACCAAACAAGTTATTATCAATATTTGTATTAAGGACAGATACGACGATATACTGAAATTCACGGGGTATATTGCTCGTATTAATATATAACTTAATTCGGAAAATGCTACCGACATTAGTTAGTGAAAAGCAAAATTAATTTTATTATAAAAACATTTACTTGCAAAATATAATCCGTGACACTCTAGTACAAACAAAGACTATATAATTATTTCAATATTAATATAGTGGTACTCATATTAGAAAATACACACACATACACACACATATATATATATGTCAAGCAATATACATAAATATGTTTTATATCGCCGAAACCGACGACATTGGCGGCCCTTGGAGAAGGAATTGAAAATGCAAGTGCAGCAATCCTACTGGACACTTTAGCCAACGTTACCCAAGCAGTAGTTCGCCCTACGAATAAATGCCGGGAAGCTAAAGGCTACCATTTTGAGAATCTCTTGTGATTGTAGATTCCAAACGAAACTTGTATTAATCGCTTGGTGTTTGAATAAATATAACATTATAATATCTATTATACAAGATTTTACTTACCTGGAGTTTGTATACATTTTTGGGCAGACACTCTATATATATATATATATATATATATATATATATATATATATATATATATATATATATATATATATATATATATAATATGTGTTTGTATGTCGCTTAAAAAGTTAATATTAATATATACTAAAAGTGTATTGGGTGAGACAAAATGACTGGCCATTCTATCAAAATAAAAAAAAATAAAAACTATATAGATTTTTGAAAATCATTTCATGCCAAGCAAGGCAACAATGCCACTAAGATTCAAAAAGTTACTGAGTGTAAAAGAATAAAAATAAGAAAAACATTAAGGATCGAGAACATTAAAAGAAGTTTAATCAAGACAGAAGATAACGATTGACATTGCATTTAAACCATTGGATATCAAAGATGGCTGGAAGCAAAAAACCGGAAGAGAATCTCACTGGCGTGAAAATCGAAAGAAACTTTTAGCTTAGAACATACGGTTACATCTAACAAATCGTACTGTAGATTGATGTGATCTTGTCGCCAGTCTAGTATTGTGCTTAAATTTATAAAGTCTACGTACCATAGAGGAAATTTCATCTTAACAATTACCATTAGAACATTTATAGAAAATGCTCAGAGAAGCTACATTACGGCGGGGAGAAAGCGACTGAAGCCGAGATGCCAGATCAGGACCAATAACAGATCAGGTTTTTATTTCTACCTTTACTACTGACCACTTTGCGATTCCGTGCTATAATTTCCTTTGGTGATAAATCTATTGTCTGAAAACACCATTGCTTTGAAGCTGATGCTAAATAGATATCAAAATGGTAAGAAATATCAACTTTTGTTTGTTCATCAGATAACAATTCCTAAAAAGCTAGTCAAGTGTTAACATATATACAATAGATTAAATTTATATTTTGAAGTCATGTGTATTTAGATGTTAAACTTTGCTAAATTTCCCACTCCGCCAGATATATGAATGATAAAAATAGACATAACTAAAATCATTTAAGGTAGGCTACATTTATGGGTAAAAGTGCTCAGTATCAGGTATAGAGCGTTTTTAATTATAAAAGTGGACACCGAGGTCAACACAGGGTGAGGAAACAGACTGTCGACACTCGGTGGTGAAATCAATGTTGACATATAAGGTCATTGATAAAAACACGCACACAAATATATATATATATATATATATATAAAAATATGGTTTGTCTGACGATCGCTAAAGAGTGAAACCCAGGGTCACAAGCTCACATCTATCCAACCATATATATATATATATATATATATATATATATATATATATATATATATATATATATATATAATTTAGGTTCTACATTTGTATTGAGCACTGTTTTTTTTTTTAAATAAAAACAAAAATACTAAAGAACTCCGGATTATTTACGTAACGTGTTCTTTCCTATTTTTCTATATATTTGCACACACACACACATATACATACATACATATATATATATATATATATATATGCCACCATCGTTAAAACGCACAAAATCATCCACCCCGTCTGTCCTGCTATATTTACCCATAGCTGGGGTGTGTGGAGAGATGGATTCGTAGCTTTCCCAAGGTTATTAGCATGTAAGTGAATATAATGAATTCGACCCCAGGTCTCCGACTGTTCTGTTTTTCTGGATCTTATTAAAAACACTTACAAAGCACGTGTTTTAATTTAATAAAAGTTTCACGGCAAGAAACCAATCGACAAATATTCAAAAAACACACACACACACACACACACACACACACACACACATATATATATATATATATATATAATATATATTCTTTTTATACATTAAACAGAAAATATATTAAATAATTGCTGGACTTAATCCATTTCAAAATATACGCGTAAACATATCTGTTTATTTAGGCAACAAACGTTCTTTAAGTCAAATTAAATACTATTACAATTGATAGACATTTTGTGTCGATTAATTTTAATGATCGACTTTTCAAAATTCCGCATAGAATAATTCTTCTCTGACAGGGAGGAAATTCCGTCACAGTCACAGAATTTCATATTCTGACAAGTTTGAGAAAAATTGACGAACAAAGTCCATATCGGAATTTGTAATGACCAGACCATATTCACAATAAAGCTTAGACTAGTGAAAAATTATTGTTAAAAAAAATGAAAAATTAATGGTCAGTAATATTTACACCTTCTGTTAGTTAATTAGAAAATATCTTAAAAAACCAAAAAAGCCACTCTCCGTTTTTTGGGGTTTGAAAAAGAAGTTGCTTTTATGGAAATCAACTTTATTTTATGACGAGTTCAGGAATCTCCCGAAGTAAGTTAGTTTCTGAATTTCTCGTTAATTTGAATTAATTTATATATTCTCAAGAGATATACAGACAGAGATCCTAGCTATATGGATAGATTGTGTTACTAAATTAAAAGCAGTAACTATCTACTCTAAGCCTAGTAGTTATCTGGAGAAGGTCAAGGTAGACATCATTGATACATTTCTTAATCCAGCCCTGGGTATATAAAATGAGCCCAGCCCACTTACCGAAAACATCAAAAGTAACAAACAAAAACCACTCCTTGGTCAGGCCGAGAACTTGTCACCCTCACACAATATTTATATAATTACCAAAAAATCGGAAAAGGTTTATAAATTTAACACGTTTCGTTATCTTAAAAAAATTCTGATGAAATAAAATAAGGAAACAATAATATATATATATATATATAATTGTCTTAATTCCCACCTGTAGCAGAAATTGGTTTTGGAATATTGTGAAATAAATTATAATAAATAAAATAAAAATTTCAAATTCAACGAAAACAAATCCCCGCTACTAGATGGTGCTGAAAATTTCTCGGCCACTTAGCAAAATCTAACCAAATTACTAAATATCACTTACAAACAACAACTAAAACAAAACAACATTTCTAGATCTAGCCGAGAACTTTTAAACATTTTTCTATCCTATCACGTAACCAGAACTTATTGAACATAGATCTTTTGCCAAAGTTACGAATTCTAAGAATTGATTTTATTTAGAAATCTAAAATAAAAAACTCATAGATCCGAGTACACATTTATCAACGTAAATGTTTATTTAGGATGTTCAGTTTAGCAAAGAAGCTACCAATTTTGATCTATCTTTTTCCTCCTCAATAATTGTGACATTTTGTGCATTGAAATTCGTCCTGAAATATATGCTGTATATGTAAATAAAAACTATAATAAAACTGTTTCATTTATTCAGTTTTTGAAATCTTTTAGTTGGAGAAACTTTCAAAATAATTTACATTTATTTAAGTATTTTTCATATCTTATATTGACATGTTTTAATAATATTCTTCAGGTGAAAAAGAAGCTTAAAGGTAGCAAACCACATTTTCATTTATTTTTTTTTATCTCGTTAATTCTCACTATGTGGGCTTTTACCTTCTTACAGAAGCTTGATATTATTACTGATCAATGTATCAATAATGTAAAATGTAAATAGTTCGATCTAAGACTTTAGAAATGTTTCTTTAATAAAAATTGTCAAATTTAAACGTAGATATATAATTTCCAAATTTTTCAACTTTTATAGATTTAGATTTTTTTGATAACGAAGAGTTTTAATGACATTATCTAAACTTAAAACTTCACATACATTTACAACGAATACTGATAAAAAACGTTATAGTGAAAATGTTAAAAAATCTAATTTACGTTACAACAACAGGGCATTCTCGCTAGGACAGATTGTGGTGTTGTACAATAATAATAGGTACTACATTACAAGCAGAAATAATAATTTTTATTTTTAATTACTATAAATTAAGCAATCCAAACGACGAATATAATTTTTGATTAAATTATTAGTGGGTGTAGTTTGCTAAGTATATTCATTGTAAATTGATTCCTCTACGGAAGCCAAAAAAATATACTCATACGACGTGATATTTTAAATGTTTTTAAAATGTAAAGAAATGTTTTAAAATGTAAGAAAAAGTAATTGAAATTCGTAATCTGCAGTGTTTAACTGAAAGTAATATACGAAAGAAAAAAAAATAACTCAAGATTATGAATTTAAAAATCTATATTTTTTTTTTTTAACAATTTAAGAAATTACTTCGGATGGGCCTTTTCTTAGCTTCCGTAGCTTTCGAATTATTTTACATAGCAAACTGGAAACCAACTATTGATTTTTATAAATTTTTTTATAATTGTGATCTGGTGTGTATTGAATTTATATAGGTAGAATGAAAAAAATGGTTATTTCTAGTCAAAGAACTAATTGTATAATTCCAACAGAGTTTAAATAAATGTTGGCAATAAAAAAAATATGGAAATGTATTAACTATTATAAGAAATTATTTGTAGTAATGATGTTTAGATAGAAACAAATCTTGATATCTTTACGTGACTAAAACATTGGGACTACTATACAAAAATAATGGGACTGCTATATAAAAGCGAATCTGCGCGCACATGTACAGGTGATCAGTGTTTTGAAAACTGTTTTTTGGGGGGTTGTTTTTTTTTTTAATTAATGATAATGAGAATTAATTATATCTTTAAATTTAACGTGCGCATGCGGGTCCAATTTTTTGTCGATCAATACCAAACCTTTTTTTTAATCAACGTGTTTAATCTTTACACTATTAATGGATACATTTTTATTTTTTTTTAAATTGTTTTTATCAGAGCGTATGAAACATCTCCTTATCTATGAGAAAAGTAGCAACATACACTTGGATTTTTTAGCTTTGGTAGGTAACTTGTCATAAAGGCAATGAGAAAGCATTCGACAATCATGTCTAAGGACAATCATAAGAATTCTGTTTATATTAAAGTAAAGGAAGCTATGGAGAGCCATGAGCCATGAGTCACTTTAAGGAGGAATTAAATAAAGCTTGGCTATTGCAAGAAAACAAATATATTTAGTTAGTAAGTATGTCCCAGATAAAGAGATACTAATAATTATTAAATTATCTCATTCCTATTTCAAAGGGTTAGATCGTTTTTATGTTGAGAGAAATGTTTGCGAAAATTCTTGCAGTAATTGGTAAAAAACAAAAGTAAGTGAAATAATTTTAAAAAATATTGTCCATAAATTTGAAATTAACATTGAATTTTCATTTTGATATTCGTTAATTTTTTCATCATATTTTTTTTATTTTTTTTTTATTTTTTGTTAGCTGGTTGTGCAACTACAATAGAATTTTCCGTCATTCGCACTCGAGTCACTGACCTGCGAAGATGAATACTCTCGCATTTAATTGGCTGCACAGAGAAAATGTACATGCGATAGAAACATTTGAAAAATAATGATTTGTCATTATCGTCAAAATTTTTATCGAACCTCATATCAAAAAGTAACCAAGAATAAAAACTTTAAATCGATTCTTAGGAACGAACGTTAGATATAGAATTTATCATAGTGTAATTAATATCCCCTGATATTATTTTTTGTTGTTATAAATGACAGAATAATCGTTTGAAACCATTATCACACGTCCCTCGTACGTCCAGACAGAGGTCAGTCATGATTCATCACACAAGAAGTAAAAATATCAGCACACACGCACAGAGGTGAATTTTAGTCGTAAAAACGAATTGACAACTAAAGTGTTACTCTCTCAACGTAAATATTAGTGTTTTTTAATGAGGCTATAGAATTTTAAAGAAAAATTCGTTTGGGGTAAAAAAAACTACTGATGTGATATTTTTAATTTAATTTTTTATTTAACCTCAGATTATTTATATTTTTTGTAATAATTTTATTAATTATTTCCAAAAAGAAGGTAATGTTTATTGCTAATAAAATAATAAAAAAAAAAACTATAAAGAACATTTAAAAAATAGCTTAACTCCCACAAAAAGGCAAACAGACGAGAACTTAAATATTAAAATACATTTCTTCAATCTGGAAGCCATATCTTTTTTTTTTTTTAATCTAAACGCGAGGGTTACTCCTCAAAAACGTTCGTTAAAAAACAATAACAATAATAATGTAGGTTAGAGCGTATATCTGAAATTAACACACACACACACACACATATAGATATATAATTAAGATGTATGCAGGTAAAACCTTATTCAAGTCGAACAAAACAATTACATCCTTCAACTAAAAAACCCCCAAAATAAAAAAAATATTTTACCTTTGATAGTGGTGTCGGCTTCAAAGTTGTCCCATGAAGTAGTCATGGTCATCGTAGGTAAAGATATATCGCAAGCAATGATATAAAACAATTTTTATCCATTTAAAAAATCCT
>OZ010609.1:33761101-33763601 GCA_963932145.1 Acanthosepion lycidas | reverse complement strand
ACTTGAACAGACGTAGATATGAACAGACACTGAGTTAGGTAGATATAAGAACTTATATAGATATATATGAACAAACTGCTAAAAAGTTTATATCACTCGCACTTTCACGCCTCCATCGATCATCTGACCATGTCTGATTAACAGTACGCCTAATACACACACACACACACACACACACACACACACACACACACACACATATATATATATATATATATATATATATATTTCTTACAGCCAAAAAACAAAAATACCTCATTATCTCATATATATCTTACCCATGTTGGGGTAATTTTTTTTTTTTATCTATTTTTTTTTTATAATAAATACATCGATTTTTAATAATTAATATTACTATTACACCCGGATTATGTATCAACGGATCGATTACCTGTAATATCTCTCTATATATATATCTATATCTATATATATATATATATTGAACATTGAAATCAACACTCAGAGGTGACAGGCTGTTTCATACTGGACGCAATCTCATGAAACAGTCTGTCGCCAATGTTCTCTTTTATATTTACATACGTCCTATCTCTGATATTGAGCACTTTATACCATAAATATATATATATATATGTTCTAGTGAAGGCATTATTTTGTTATGATATTTGGTAATCGAACACCTTACAGGGAAAAGCGGTTTCATTCGCTTCCGAAAATGATTTTTGATTAGTGGACATATTCAGATTTTTCCGCAATTCCAAGTCGATTTATTGATTCTAATTTCCGTGACAAAAACTCTACTACTACTACTACTACTACTGCTGCTGCTACTACTGCTACTATCAATAATAACAATATTAAGAATAATAAAAAACATGCAACTTCAGCGAAGATAGTTCTGGAATATTAAGATGACTTGCTGCCACCTGTTCTCTGGCGAACATCATCAGATAATAGTACCATCAACCCAACTCCCATTAATAATACTATTAATACTACTGCTACCAGGGATGGATGGGTAGCGTACCGGTTATCGGCGACGAAAGCGAAGTCTATCAGCCGTGTTCAAATCCCAGCCTGACCTGCTGCATTCACTTTCGCGCTTCGGAAAGGCACCCAGTTCTTCTCCCTCCGGCTGTGTGTTAAATAGCAAACAGTATAAAAGAAGGAAATATCTGTATTTCAAATCACAGAGAAACTAACAGGAATCCACTGCCCTATCCTACCAAGAAATCATGGTAATTCACAGATAAAAAAAAAAATCTATGAAGTGTCATGATTTCCTACCTACTGATTGAAAATATGCAGTTAATGTTAGTAATATTATTAATGTAGCTACAATTAATAACACAACTACTAATAATAAAAATTTAATATCGCTACTATTAATAATATTACTAATATAGCTACTATTAATAACAATACGTTTAATACATCTACTATTAATAAGACTAATAATATAGCTACTATTAAGATATATAGATAGTATTAATAATATTACTTAAATTATTAAAACTACTAATAAAATTATTAAAACTACAATTATTAAAACTATTAATAAAAACATTAATATAGGTTCTATAAAGAATATTACTAATATAGCTACTATTATTAAAACTACTAATATAGCTACTATTAATAATATGACTAAAATGTCTACTATTAATATGACTATTAATATACTTACTAATAATACTACTACTATTATGGCTACTACTGATATTATTACCTAAATGGCTACTATTATTAAAATACTAATATAGCTAATATTAATAAAACTATAAATATATCAACTATTAATAAACGTATTAATATAGCTACTATTAAGAATATGACTAATATAGTTACGATTAAAAATGCGACTAATATAGCTACTACTACTAAAACTATAAATATATCAACTATTATTAAAAGCTATTATTAATAATACAACTAATAATACGATTGATATAGCTAAGCTAATTAAAACTACTAACATACCTACTTTTAATAATGTTACTGTAAGGCACGGTGGAATAATATTAGTTTGGTGCAAAAATAATGACGTGATAATGTCATTTTTTGACGTCGTCAAAAAACGACATTATTACGTCATTATTTTTGCACCAACCTAATAGATAGCCGCTTAGATTGCGTTCGAATTCCAGTCGAATTCATTACATTTACTTACGTGCTAATACTCTTGAGAAAGGTATGAATCTTCTTCTTCAAGCTATGGGCAATTAGCAGAAAAGACCTGGTTCTACAGCCTTGGATGACAACTGATCTAGCAATCTAGAAATTGCAACCTACTGCGGGAAAAATCTGCCTCGTCAGATATCGAAAGATACATGATCGCCTAAGCGTGTATCCCGCATGGTACATAAACTGACTGAGTATAGCTAACATTAATAATACTATTAGCTCACTGAAAACAATTTTAATATCGTGGATAACGGAGAGTTATTGCATATACAGGAACGTCTGAATAAATTTACTAGGTTTTTGCACGAAAGCATTAACTTAACTTTTATACAACGGGTGATAAATAGTTCTCCACTCG
>OZ010609.1:33723601-33756101 GCA_963932145.1 Acanthosepion lycidas | reverse complement strand
TTTCGAGTTGCATTTTCTATGTTTTTGATTCAAAAGAATCCTTCTACTAAACTGGCTATCAACCAAGGCTAGGAAGTCTAGTCTACCTTGCTGTTTAACTCATAGGAGAAGAAATGGATTCATGCTTTTCTCAAAGGCATTAGTGCAAAAAGAATAGCTTAGGTCGAAAATGTGAGGGACAAGAAGGTAAGGAAGCAAGGAAGAAATGAAGCGAAAACCAGGTGAAGGAAAATAAATAAACAAATAGAGAGAGGCGAAAAGGATGGGGAGAAAGATATATAGAGATATAGGCTGGCTGGCTGGATATCAAGAGACAATAAGTGAACGGCAGATGAGAAAGGAAAAATGAAGAAGGAAAGGGATAAGGAAGATAATGAGAAGATACAGAAAAAGATGTTTACATATTATTATTATTATTAAAATCGAAGTAACGTTCAATACTTATAACCGAATTTCTGTTAACAAAGTGTTCAACATAAGACTAGAGAATAATTAATATTAAAAAAAAATTAAAAACGTTCAAAACTTATCGAAGATCAACTCAGAGATTCATATTATTTTAATTTCTGATCGATAAGAATGATTTCCTTGATCTCAAAATATCTATTTAATTAATATCAATATGATAATTTATGATTAATAAAAATCTTATTAATAAGTCAGTCTATTTATCTATCAACCTATATGCATATATACGTGTGAGCGTGTGTGTGCGTGTGTGTGTGTTTGTGTGTGTGCGTGCGTGTTGGAATATTTGGTTAAACAAGCGTTCTAATTGGTAGAAATGCAAAATGGCATATCAACACGTTTCCACTACACTCGTAATAAGTTTTGTAGAGTGTTGTTTGGTTGCTTTTGATAAAGTCAATTTGAACATTTTCTTTATTTTTTTCGTGGTGTCATATATAAGGGAAGTCAGCAAGTATATATATATATATATATATATATATATATATATATATATATATATATATATATATATGTATATATATATATATATATTATTATTATTATTATTATTAATATTATTATTAAAATCGAATTAAAAAAATTTAATACTTATCGAAGATCAACTCAGTTTCATTAATCTTTTAATCACTGATCGTGACTATCGATAATAATGATTACATTGATCACACAATATTTATTTAATTAATGTCAATAAGATCAAGTTTGAATAATATGCATATTATTAAGACAAAGCAATCATTCTTGTTGAGAGTTCAAACGAATTATTCAAAGATTACGAAACTCTGAGTTGACCTGCAATAATAATTAAATGGTTTTACTAATATTTTAAGAATAATTATAATATATATATATTAAATTTCGTTGTTTGCATGGTTCGAGAGCCACTCAAGATAGAGATTACGGTTAAAATATTTATGATGTATGAGGTGTGTGGTAATGGATGAGAAGGCGGTAAAGAATGAACATTTTGAGAAAATGGAGAAAAATGTCTATTGTCCCTTAACTTGAAGAGATCAAAATTAAAGTGTTCAAAGGAGCCGTGACGTGACGGTTCCACAAATTGGCAGTTCTTGTGTTCGTAGGAAATGAGTATGAATCAGCTCCATGGTAGTGTCACGGCGTGTCATAGCTGTAAAATTTTGAACTGGGGAAACTAGAGAATGAAAATCATCTGAACATTGATAGAAGAAGAGGGACATAGGATATACGGGATGGTCATAATTGCCAAACACCCGTAGAATTTTAAAGAATTCAGATAGTTTTCAAGATTACGTCAGTTCCCAACAAAGCCGGTTTGGGTGTCCATCTCATTGTATCTTCTTTTGTATCTTAATCAATTGATAAAAAGCAAGGCGATAATACCACTAAGACGCAATGGGGTACTGGGAGAAAAAATGATTTAAACAGTCATTAGAATGAATCAGAGACCAAGTCCTAAACAAGGTATAAACATTTACTCCTGTTCAATAGACGGGGGAAGAGTATAAACCGGGGGATAGGTGAGCCTATCTACTTCTACTGAGAAAGAAAATAAATTTAAAAATAGTAAATAAAATTTTGGAATTCAAACGGAGACATTAGAAGTAGAGAGCTGAAATAAAGAGGAAAACAAATCCTAAACAGGAAACCGTCACCCGAGTATGGTGATTTTTTAAGCGTAGCTTAGATGTGGCATAAAGAAAATGTGAAGAACCAAGTAAGGATCGAACTCATTACCCATGCTTACTAACTATTAAACCACGTCGAATGATCCCATATGCAAACATAATTACTAGCGGAAATTTACTTTGAAACTTGTAATTTATAAAGTTCAATGCATGTGATTAATATTCAAGAATTAATTAAGTGCATTTACAAGGAAAGAGATTATATTCAATATATGTGTTGGGTAGAAAAAAATGTTTTATCTTTTTTTTTTTACATTAGGCTACAGAATTAGTGAAGTATTTCTGTATATAGAAAAATATCGACCATATTATACGCGTATTTATTCGAAATTGTGTCAAGCTTGTTGTGGAGGCTTAGAATATGTCGACTGTATTTCTTGCAGATGGGTAAGTCCCCCCAAAATCACACACACACAAACACACACACACACACACAGGCACACGCACCAAAAGGTGTCATATTCTGGGTAGATATTTGCAGATTCGGATAAAAACTCGATTAATGTCCACTTGTTTTATTCTAGTGTAAACTAAAACCAGTTTGTACCTTTTTCTACTCAAGTGTAAACCGGATTAATGTTTATGTATTGGGTAATTCATTGTGATTCTTGTCCTATATATCTATCTCGGTTTGTCTTTATCTATCTATCTATCTATCTATCTATATATATATATATATATATATATATATATATGTTTTCTGTAATACAAAATTTAAGAATAGCTAGGAATAAGCAATATATATATATATATATATATATATATATATATATATATATATGTTATCTATCAATCATCTATCTATTTCAGTATGTTCTCACAGATCTCTCTATCTGTTTCTCTCTCCCCCCCCTCTCTCTCTCTCTCTCTCTCTCTCTATATATATATATATATATATATATATATATATATATATATATATACATATATATATATATATATATTATTTATCAATCATCTATTTCAGTATGCACTCACCCATCTCTCTATCTGTTTCTCCCCCCCCTCTCTCTCTCTCTCTCTCTCTATATATATATATATATATATATATATATATATATATATATATATGTGTGTGTTATCTATCAATCATCTATCTATTTCAGTATGTTCTCACCCATCTCTCTATCTGTTTGTCTCTCTCCTCCCCCTGTCTCTCTCTCCCTCTCTCTCTGTATATATATATATATATATATATATATATATATATGTTATTTATCAATCATCTATTTCAGTATGTTCTCACCCATCTCTCTATCTGTTTGTCTCTCTCCTCCCCCTCTCTCTCTCCCTCTCTCTCTGTATATATATATATATATATATATATATATATATATATATATGTTATTTATCAATCATCTATTTCAGTATGTTCTCACCCATCTCTCTATCTGTTTCTCTCTCTCTCTCCCCCTCTCACTCTCTCTTTCTCTCTCTCCCCCCTCTCTCTCTCTCTCTCTCTCTCTCTATATATATATATATATATATATATATATATGTCCCACCATTTAACTTTCGGAAAATAGATAATAATTTGTTTTTAATTTTCCTTAAAAATCATTTAATCACCAATTTAATCAAAGTACTGAAACATGAAAGCTTTTGTGCAGCGATTTCCAAATGTTTTATTTTAATCTCTTATAATATATATATATATATATATATATATATATATATATATATATATATATATTCCACTGTCGATAATGGCCTATTCTGTCATGCCGAGTTTTATATTCAGTGATTGCCAATACCGTGCAACTTGATACACGATCGTCAATTGTATCTGTATTTTTTTAAGCATTTCAACCCAAGGAAGGTAGGAGGGCCGCTAACACGTGAGGAGTTAGATTGAGTGGCAGTAGGAGTAAAGAAGCGTGTTTGAGGAAAGGATAAAGAGAAAGACGGGGAATTAGATCAAAGCATCAGAATATGTCGATTGATATTACATTATATTTTAAGATATAATATCAGGGAAGCCGTAAGAAGAAGGGAATTCCACAGACGGGAAGTGCGAGATAAGAATCTTTTGGAATAAAAGAGACGGCTACGACAGTGAAAGGGTGGGACAGAGATGCCAACCTAGTAACACGTTTAAGTTCATGGAGTTTGGGAGCGAGCGTAAGTAGCTCGTCAGAGCAGTAGCCATAAAAATACTTGTAGAAAAGACAGAAGAAAGCGACGGCACGTCTATGAGAATGTGACGGCAGACGAGATGCCAGATCAGGAGCCATCACATTGCATATCCGTCTCTGGATTTTGTAGAGGACCCCAAGATGAACAGCAGGAGCTCCCGACCATATATGTATTCCATGCAAGAACAAATATTTGATTTGTAGATTCGAAGGATGAACTTAGGCGAGAAAAACTTTCTTGCGCGAAACAGAGAACCAACTTTCCCTGAGGTAGATGAAGCTATTGATTCAATGTATTAGGTTGGTGCAAAAATAATGTCGTTTTCTCACGTAGTAACATATGTGAGAAAACGACATTATCTTTTCACCAACCTAATTCCATCTCAGGTCAGCGAACAGCGCGTGACCAAGCAGGTGCAGAGAGGAGTTGGGCATCAGCTGATAAGAGGTAGGGAGGGTTTTCTGTGGCTGGTAAATGAGAGCAGTTTCGTTTTGGAGACATTAAACTTTACCAGCCATTGCCTGCCCCAGTCAACCACAGATTGGAGGTCCTTTCCGAGACCAACCGCCAGGTTAGTTTTGTCAGCGACACCAGGTTTGCTATTGAACCAGGAGTAAACAGTAGTGTCGTCTGCGTATTATTATCTGTTATATTCCTATTAGCACGGAATATAACAGATTTTCACCAAGTGAAGTGGTTAGTCCGATGAAGTAAATAAACTGTTACGACTTCTCCATCGCGAACGATCCAACTGGCATAGTGCATAAGTCTACTCGTGTTCCCGATATAATCGGTCATCAGGCAAACCTATTAAACCCCTTTAACGCCCCCATCCCCTGAATTAAAAAGGTTCTGCCAAAGTTTTACCTCATTAGGGCTCTTCAGACCTCTCTCTTATAAATGGCAAGACCGACGCCAAATCAAAAGCATGATCTGATATCTAATTTCATAGGATAAGCTTTCGGTACTCTAAATTTGTCTGGTATAGGATAGCTTCAGATCGAGGTGTATTCTTCAAAAATAGAGCTTCCGAATAGAATATTTATGTCATGAAAAAATTTATACTTGTTATAAAGTTCATATGTGCTGGTTAGTAAGACTGTAAGAAAAACGCTGGAACAAAAACTTGAGAGATGAAGGATTTAATCACATGAGAATATGGATTGAGAATACAGTAGTTCTGTACGGCAAGTTTACGACTGGAAAGCGCTACGCCTTTACGACCCACTTTCTGCTACTGTTCCATGAACAACCGTTATTCTCATAACGGATGGACGAATCAATATTTCACTAATATGTATAGAGAAGTTTTGTCAGTTTTTCTACACAACAGTAGTGCCCAAAATCTATTAACAAAGACTAAATAGTCAGCCATTGTTCACGCTTGAATATGCTGCCGTCTGCCACCATCTTTATTCCAAGGAAAACTTGCCGTATTCAGAACTGTCCGCAAAAGAGGATTCTGGGAAATGTAAAAAGCTTCTATGTGCGGTTAGCCCCAGCCAGAGTCGAAAATGAGTTCTGGAGTAAACACCAAAATTATTAATAGAGGCAAAGTGTCTGTACCTTTTATTATAAATGGTCCTGAGTTCGTCCAATCCTCGTCGGATACGGCTAAGCTCCTTATAATAAACTCTAATTCCACGTGAGATGACAAAGACAATCCCCAACCTGGCTTATTACTTCTCATGGAACACAAACTTTATGATTTCTCTATCTCGGTTCGGAAAGTTTCCAAACAAAATCCTTGGCTCTAAGAAAAGTCCAGATAAAATTCCAGTGATCTTTGTTAAGAACCTTAGCACTGAATTATCTCCAGTCTTGGCAAAATTGTTTAACTGCTGCCTGAAAGAGAAATGTTTCTCGGGTCTATCGAATGTGTCAGCTGTGTATTTTGTTTTTGCAAGGACTAGTGTAATATCACCTCCTTTGTGTCATCATCAAATTCTTTGAGTCTATTATCAGCAAGAAGTCTGTTGATTATCTCAACAGAAGCAACATCCTGAGCGACAAGCAGGATGGATTTCGATCCACTAGGTCCACTGCTGATGTTCTGTTATTACACACAGAACCTGTGAAGTAGTCGATAATAAATGCATCACGAGAGGAAATACTTAGGCATCTCAAAAGCCTTTAACAAGGTGTGCCATAGGGGATTGTGACAAAAACTTTCTAGCTATTGCATTTCTGGTAGAGACTTCGAAATTGGGCAGTCAGTTCTCTCGTACAGGTCCATGAAAGTCGTTCTGAACTCTAGACTGATCTCCTCGGTGTAACCCCATTTCTGCGTTATATAAATGATCTACCCAGGCAAAAAACTCAGATATTTAACTAATACCTATGCAGATGATTACATGATTTATGGGTGCACTTTCCAAATCTATGTGGGTTACCCCATTTGTCTTTGCCACAAACACCCATTAGGGTGCGCTCTGTAAGTCTATAAAAACGTAAACATTTCCTCCTCTATCTCTTTCTTCCTCTTACTTCCAGATGTAGTCACACGTAGGTAAGGTGTTCTCGGCTGGGACACATTCGTTTTCGTGATCTTCTGTTGACTGAACTTTTACACACGTGTATCACACACGCTTGTTTCAAACACACACACGAAGAAGTACACTGTTATAGCTGGTTTTAATGTCTTTTCATTTGATTTCAAATGTGTATACGTGTAATTCCTTATGTTAATGCATACATTGTCATTTGTTTTAAACTGCATGTTTTGTTTGTTATTTCTACCCGGACTCACATGAGTCCGCCAATATTGTTTGCGGGACAAATGTACCAGAAGCCGTTAATTGTTTAATGGAAAACGACCTCGTATCAAATGGTGTGTGTTCCACAACACCAGCTATTAATATCCCATCACCACAAAAGAGACCCTGACTTATCTTCTGTTATAGTGAACGTTTATACTTTCAATGAGGCTCCTATTGGGACTCAAGTTCCCTTTTGTTTTCAAGTGGAACTTGTATATACGAACCATCGCCAAAGATGCTTGAAAAAATGGTCAGCTGCTTGTGCCGTTCCAGAAAGTATCGGATTCCTCTTGTCATGCTCTATTTTCCCAAAAGACAAATCAATCCTCCAAAAGATTATTGCGTCCACATATGAACTGGAGCTACTCCATCCTCACTTTCCAACCTTGAGTTCAAAACCGTTTACGCAGCCTTATGGGCGAAGAGGCTGTCGGTTAGTTACGTGCCATGCCTGAAACACGCTTAGGCGATCATGTATCTTTAGATACATCACTGACGAGCCAGATTTTTTCCCGCAGTAGGTTGCCATTTCTTTCCGTGGTAGATCCTGATATTTTCCCATAGTTGAGTGGGGAGAGAAGAGGATTCATACCTTTCACAATGGTATTAGGTTGGTGCAAAAATAATTTCGTTTTCTAACATATGTTACTATGTGAGAAAACGAAATTATTTTTGCACCAACCTAATATTTATATGTAAGTGAATGTAACCCTTAAAAAGGGAAAATAGAATCCTGATACCAGTGAAACTGAGCAGATATGAGGCTTTCGAGAAATTAATATCAGGTAAGAGCCTTTACTTTCTGTAAAAAGGGAAAATAAATATTAACAGTTTTTTTTTTAAAGTCACACATTTTCTTTCTTCTTTAATCACGAGAAACGGCAGCTTAGGGAATGTACTAAGATTCATTATTTAAGCATACACACAAATACACATACACACGTTTCTTTTTTTCGTTTTTAGATTAGATGAAGCCAAGAATGGCGAAACGCGTAATCAAATCTGTTGTCAATGAAACGTTTTCCATTTGTCAAATATATATATAAACGTATTGATTTTACAAGCATATCAATAATAAACGTATCACTCATAAACATAACAATCCCTCAATTGTTTAAACTGTTTGCCTCAGCCATTCCCACACTCTTCTTCACCTGCAAAACATTTATCATTATTATTTAATAAAATAAAAATAACAAAAATTATAATAAATCTTTTATAATAAAAATATTAAAATTATTTTAATGCATTAATCGATTTCCAGTATTAAATAAATCTTAGAATCTCTATTATAATACTTGTATAATACTTACTGTATACCTAATTTTGCAGCTCCCTGTATACATATATTATTGAAAATATTCATTTTTTTTTTCATATTAGTACATATACATTTACATGGATTATTTTTATAGAGGAGGTTTTAGCAAACATGGACCTTCGTACTCGCAATAAAAAAAAAACGGAGTGTCAAAAGTATGATTTTTCCATTGACACCGATATTATTTTAACTACCTTCACTCCTCAGCAGTGTTTGTTTCTGTCAAAAGGTACTATTAAAGATGTAATGAAGCCTAAGTATATGCTAAAAGTGAATTTATACATTTTTTGATGTTGAGAATTTACAATAAAAATATTCAGCAATATTTAGTTATTAGATTGTTTATTTACAAGAATAATTTTATGTTTACAACATTCTAAGAACCAATACAATTAAAAACAAATGCGATATTTATCATTTACCAAATTATAAAGAAGTAAATACGAAAACAATTTTTTATTCATAAATTTATAAACATTTAGTAAATTATTAAAATATATGAACCAAATATAAGGAAATCCTTATTATTTACCATTTTATAAAGTTTGAATCAGTTGGCAATTAGCCAAAGTTTTGCCAATCATTTCAATAAATAATATGATAAATAATAATAAATAGTGTAAATAAACAACCTAATAAATAATAATGATTATTATTTTTGTTATAAATTCTCAAGAAAATGTATAAATTCACATCCATATGCTTAGGTTTTATTCCAATTCTAATCATTGCTTTTTTTAAAACAATAAACACTGCGTAAATAAAAATTTACAAATTTATAGAGTTCGATCAATTGATAATAGCAAATCATTTCAATAAACAATCTAATAAACAAAGATTGTTTATTATTTTTGTTGTCAATTCTCAAGAACAAAGAAAATGTATAAAATCACTTTCATATATTTGGGTTTTATTACAATTCAAATCATCGTTTTTTTTTTAAGAATAAACAATGCCGAGGGAGTGAAGTTAGTTAAAGTAATAGCGGTGTCAATGGAAAAATCGTCTTTTTAACACTCCGGTTTTTGATTTTTGTTTTTCAGACACTAACATCCAACTTTGCCTATTTTTTTAACCACATGATGGGCTCTAAGTTTTCTAAATAAAAAAAAAAAAAAAAGAAGATATTTCCCTCCTTGCTGAAACCCTGAAATTCTCCCACTTGGTTGGGAGCCCCTGAAATTCACCCCCTCGTTAAGAAGCCCTTGTCTATAAGATTAGCAACAACAAATCATATATTCTCTTCCTGATTAAAATCCCTTTCTCCTATTCGAAATCTTCAAAGATGGCTAATATTTTATTTATTATTATTGATTATATCTTCCTCATAAACATCTCCAAAAGATCATGAAACCGGGTTCCTTTTTTCAGTAGAGGGATGACTAATACTACTACAAAGTGAGTATCTGTTATGACTTTAGATTCTTCTTATAGTACCAGGTATTGCTACCAAGAAGTAATACAGCTACAATTTCTGATCACTGTTACTTCTAATCCAGCGTATGAATAATGAAACTCATAATGTTAATAGTGAATCCTAGAATTGAGTGTGTGTGCGCGCTGTATAATGTAAAAGGGTTTCTGACTGTACAAAATGTATTAAATTTATTTTCTGTCAGCTTCATAGGCCAAGGATTAATTTTTTTCTGGAATCCTCCACCTATAGTAATATCAACCTTAAGTTACTCATAATTATCTATCTCAGTATGTTAATATCTATCTATCTATCTATCTATCTATCTATCTATCTATCTATATTACTAACTAACCATCTATCTATCTATCTATCTATCTATCTATCTATCTATCTATCTATCTATCTAACTAACTAACCATCTATCTATCTATCTATCTAACTAACTAACTAACCATCTATCTATCTATCTATCTATCTATCTATCTATCTATGTCAGCTTTTTCATATCTATCTATCTATCTATCTATCTATCTATCTATCTATCTAACTAACTAATCATCTATCTATCTATGTCAGCTTTTTCATATCTATCTATCTATCTATCTATCTATCTATCTATCTAACTAACTAACCATCTATCTATCTATCTATCTATCTATGTCAGCTTTTTCATATCTATCTATCTATCTATCTATCTATCTATCTACACTGAGTATCTTGATATTTAAGTATATTCATTAACCAACCCATCCCTCGCTCTTTTTTTTATATATATATATATATATATATATATATATATATATATATATATATATATATATATATATGTATAGAGAGAGAGAGAGGGGGGGAGAGAAAGATATGTATGATGAAATATAGTATTAAGATAGAATAAAGCATGAAATAAGCAACACGCGACCCTTCTTCGACATCATATTAATCCGAAAGAAGTCTACTACAAACAAAAAGGATTTAATCAATTACTATTCCCACCTCAGCCCCAAAATTAAACCAGGATTAATCATAGAAGTTTACCTCAGTACCCTTAGAATATGCAGGTCAGAATAGTACTGCTTAGTTATTGTTGGGTTGGGTTGGGTTGTGTATACATGTGAAAACTGGCGAGCAATAACTAAAAACAATGTTTCCCAAAGTGGGCGAAGCTCCCCTTGTGGGCTCTGTTATGTTGAAAGGGGGCTCCGGGAATTTTTTTTTATTTCATTGGATGCGGGTCGGTGAACATATTCAGGTGGCAGTGGACATGTAGCTATATAATATTCATTTAATTATTCAATATTGGCTACAAAAGTAAATTTCTGAAAGTGCTGTGGAAAGCTATCAAACTTTGCCTCGTTGCTTTTTTTCAATTTCCTATATGGCTGGATGCAGTTTTAGTGCAGTTACAGAGCTTCTTACTAAACAAAGAAACCGCCTGCAAATTACAAAAGAAGGTGATTTACGATTACTTCCAAGAACCACGGAACCTCGACTAAGAGCCTTAGCCAGTAAGCACCAAAGTCAACCATCACATTGAAAACATTGAGATAAGCTATCAAATAAAAGATTTTTTTTAGGATTTTAATCATTGGCATTTCTAATAAAAATGAAAACAATATTAAAATTATTTTTGCACTAGTACCTAAGTGTTATTTTGCTATGAAAGATGAATTCAGTATAATATTAGAAATTTAATTTGACAGTGTGCGTTGATAAAAAAGTTTGTGCCCAAAGGGGTTGCTGGTTGAGAAAAGGTTGGGAAACGCTGAACTAAAGGGTACTATAAATAAAAAAAAGAAAAAAAAAGAAGTAGGTAATATCCCTAGACATGAACAGTGGAACAAGAACAGTCTACCTGCATAAATTAAATAATTTCCTTTCAGGATTCCATGTAGGTTACCCGGATCGATATATAACTGATGAAGTCCGGCCGAAACGGTTTGATAACAACAAAGTTGTTGGTATTATGTATAATTCTCGTTGTGTATCGTATATTTTGGTTGTTTGTTATGTAATGATCGATGTGCACACGGATTGCACTAAATTTCAATAACAATTTTATATATTTACAAGTCTACCATTCGTCCAAGCGTTGAATATTGCTGCTACATCTGCTCTGGTCATCTGCTATATATTTAGAGATTCTAGATAAAATCGAAAGAAGAATCGGCATTGTTATTGGTCCTGACTTGGCATCTCGGCTTCTGTCATTTTCCCGCCGACGTAACATAGCTATCCTGTGCATTTTCTATAAATACTTTCATTGTAATTGTACTGATGAACTTTGATCTCTAGTACCCAGACTTTATGAATTTAAACGCAATATTAGATTGACAGCAAAGTCTCATCATTTTACAGTTGAAATGGCTGGATTTAACCGTAAGTTCTATGCTAACAGTTTCTTCTCTCGTACTTTTTGTATATAGAACTCTCTTCCGGCTTCTTGTTTCCCAATCAAATCTTATCCTCAAACATTTAAATGCAATGTCACTTGTTATCTTTTCTTCTTAATTCCTTTCTTTTATCGTCCTCCCGTATTAATAGTGTTAACACAATCAGGATTTCCTTTGCGTTTTAGTGTCTTTATTGTCTCCCTTGGGGTGAAATTATTTTTTCAAGTTAACCTACAAGTGAGTGTGATGGTTATAAGACCAATGTTAGAATTTAATGTAGTTCCATGAGTTTAATCCAAATTTGCAACAACTTATTCGAAATATTGGAAAAATATAATAAAAACCAATTATACACGCTTTATCAGTTGTGTTTAATAGAACCTTTGGAAATATATATATACTAGTTTGGGCCTTTATTACAATTGGTAGGGAGTAGATGCAATAGGCAACAATTAACTACAGAACTATTCAAAATTACATTAATATTTAAGCTTACTTTTTAAAGGTTCAATGGTAATTCTTCTGCCGCCAATTAATTTAAAAACAATCTGATGTACGTAGGTCCTTACTTTCAGTACAAACAATTATTTTTATTTTATGGGTGACTTTCGCAATTAATTTCGATGATTCCAAAATTTATTTCCAAGTTATGAAAATTCGTAGCCAAAAAATCATGTAAAAAAATCGCCGCAGTCATAGTAATGAAAAGTTGGAAATCTAAAATTTCAGGATAGCGGACTGGAATGATTTTAATTTGATCACGGAGTTGACCTGATTCTAAAATGATGTGATATGTTGTGCAACGGAGAAAATTTGAAAACGTGTGACACACTGACATCTGCATTTAGTACACACACACACACACACACACATATATATATATATATTGTGTATTTGTGCAGTAATCCCTCTTTTATACAACTTTAGGACAATTTCTACATAATTTATCTATAAAAGAATATATTTACTGAGGCTAACTTTTTCAATTAATTTTTCTTGTATTCTTACAATTTTTTTCTTTTCTGTAAATAAATTATGTAGAAATAGTTTGAATTCTTTTCTAGATAAATATAAATATTTCTATATATATATATATATATATATATATATATATAAACAGAGTGCGATGGTTAAAGTGCTGCCATTTTATATTTTTAATTTTGCGCATGCGCGTTATTTGTTTTTTTTCATTTGGTCGACTGCACACTATAGTTGGGTCAGTCGAGCACCGTCTTTGAGAAAAAGAGCACTATGACGCAATTCACTCCGCCAGAAATTTGGAAATGGTCTGCTGTACTGCTTGACATTCGCGCCGGGAGATCCAATACGAACATTTCAGAGTGTCTTTAGTATTTCAAATATTTCTGTGTATTTTTGGTAAATATATCTGTTAAATGAGATGTCAGTATTATTTTCATTTCTGCGTAATTTGGGCGACAACTTATCCATCGCTACCTGTATTTATAAAAAAAAAGCACAAGGAGGTAACTTTACGGCGTCGGGAAAGCCGAGCTGCCAGATCAGGACCAATAATATTGCTGATTCTTCTTTGGATTTTATCAAGGAGCTCAAGGTAAATAGCAGGGGCAGCAGACCATATGTGGCAAAAATATTCTAAGCATGGACGAATGGTAGACTTATAGATATGTAAGATAGATTCTGGAGAGTAAAAATGCCTAATATGACACTTTCTTAGCAATGGATTCAATATAGTCTTTTCACTTCATGTCAGCCGAGAACATTAGCCTGAGAAGTCATTTGATGACGCGCTGTTTAATCTGACTTTCAAAGTAAAATATATGTGCGTGTTTGATAGTATATTTCCATCGAAACGGCCGATTTTGCATTACCCAGGTGAATTGAGATGCGGAACTCCACTTGTCCTCGGTCTACATTCAACTCTCATACATGACTCCAAGATGTCGCATAGGCACCCCTTTCAATGGCATCGACCTGCTGACTACTCTGTATGAGGATAGTCGGATGGGTTACCCGACCCAACCGGTGAAGGAGAACCCATCTCACTAACCCACGTGTGCCAAGCGGCCATCGGTCATTCACCTGCCAGAGCGTAGGACCTCTGCCTCAGTGGTCAACAACTTTATTCGTGGGCGTAGGAACGTCTAAGACGAGGGGCGGGGTACCCGCAAAATACTCGGAGCAAAAAGAACCGGCAAGCCATTGTACTATTTTTGCCATTTTGCCTTGAATGTCACCATGGACGACAATTAGATCAGAATTGGGGTAAGTGGTTAACACAGCGGCGCTACATCCAGCAACAAGGCCTGTGATCGGGAGATTGGAGTTTTTGAGGAGAGTGAAACACCCTCTTCATTGCTGTTGTTCCCACGTCCATCATGACCAGGGGTAGTAGCACTTGTTAGCGTCTCAGATATGGACAAATAGTGAAAACAAAAACGAAACACCAGGAAAGCATAAGAATACAACTTTATGGTAAAAATACCAGCAATACATTTTATAGTAAAATGACCAAATACATTTTATCTGTGGTTGAAGTCATACAATTACGTTTAAAATATATTTTGTTGAAGCTATAAAATTGTGTTCAAAATATTTAGATTTCGGCATTAAATAACCCATAGAGGTGTTGATATGCCACTAAACAAAATTAACCAACGTGAAAGAACTCTTTCGTGACATTAATCCATGTAATATCCTACAATTTCTTTAAAAAATCAAACTGTATTCCAAAATATAACTTCAACAAAGCTACAAGGAACACCTATCGCCTCCTCTAGTAACCAAGTCCCCCACAAACATGTATATGCACAAAAGCTGAGTATTATCTACCAAGTATTCAATAGTGAAAGCAGAATAACATTTTCATTACTTCAAAACTCCCTCAGAATTAAGTTTCAGCATTAGATGAGCCATAAGGTGTTGATATGCCATTAAACAAACATGCAAACTATACAACCACTGAAAGTGACAGTGAAATAGGATGAAAGTGGCTAATCAACATTTTATATTGGTTGAACCTTTTGTGCCGTTTCAGGGAAATATATAAATATGATTATCTGAAAACACACAGCCACACACACAGAAATGTACCCAGTTAATTATGATATGGAGTTAGTTGAGCGAGAGACCAACAAATCTCCTTGTAATACCAAAGATGAACTGAAGGCAAGGATTATGCCAGATTTCACTAATTTAACAATGAGTCGCAGGAGATTCCGAAGTCGTCTGAAGGCCGTGGTTGAAGCCAATTGATGATTTTATTGAATGAATTTGCACTTTAATATTTCAAGATATTTTTGTGTAATTATAGTAAGTATATCTGTTAAAATGAGATGTCAGTGTTATTATTATTTTTGCGTCATTTAGACGACAATTTATCCATCGCACTCAGTGTTTTATTCTGCTTTCACAATAGAATACATGGTAGATGATACTCAGTTTTTGTGTATATACATGTTTGTGTGGACATAAATACTAGAGCCAGTGATATGTGTGTTTTATATTGTAGTTTTGTGGGAATTACATCTTGGAATACAGTTTGATTTCTTGAAGAAATTGTAGGATATTTTATGGATTAATATCATGAAGGACTTCTTTCATGTTGGTTGTTCTGTTTTTCTGTTGATTATGTTTAGTGGCATATCAACACCTATATGGGTTATTTAATGCCGAAATGTAAATAATTTGAACGCAATTATTATGGCTTCAACTCCATACATTTTGAATATAATTATATGCTTTCAACTACAGATAAATTGTATTTTGGGGAATTTTACTATAAATAAGTATCGTTGGTCATTTTTTATATAAAATGTATTGCTGGTATTTTTACAATAAAAATTTATTTTCATACTTTCATAATGTTTTTGTTTTTGTTTTGGGTTTGACTATTTGCCCATAGATGGGGCTCTAACAGGTGCTGCCACTCCAGATCAGCATGGACCTGGGAACAAGAGCAATTAAAAGATGATTCTATGCGACTGAAAACTTCCAATCTCTTGATCAGAGTTCTTGCTGCTGGATGCAGTTTATCGTCATACCCAGGACTAATTAATAAATGCATCTTGTCGCAAAACAAATGGTGTTAAAGCGTTTCTACAGGAAAGACATATCAGGTCAATGATACTGCAAACAAACAGTCCGAATTTCAATCCGAAGGAAAACTTATGGTGAAAATTTTAAAAAAATCCATCACAATGTTTCTTCTTGTAAAGCTGAGATACCAAGCACTATGAGAAAAAAATGAGAGAGAGTTTTTTTTTTTGTGAGTGAAGTCTATGCGTTAAAGAATTCATAATAGCCCCAAGATGATTGGCTATCATCAAATTATTATTTCTAATGATAATTCCTATTTTTTTCCTCAATATTCAGTGGTTCCATTTCTGTTCTTCCTGGTTGGTATAAGTCGGTTAAAATACTATATTCACCCCCTATTTGAATGGAGGAAATGTCATTAACTTAAATCATTTAATGTCATTTATTTAATATATATTTTATGAAATTAAAATGCACAACTGTTAAACAAACTTTGTCTCGCGTTACTTGACGCCAAATAAACGTCATTTAACTTCATTTGACGCCAAATAAACAAAAGCAACATGAAAATATTCCACGTACAACGATTCCATATATTTCACAGAAGTATTATTTGTATTTTATCAAATATTTGTCACGGGTATTTTAGTAAGATTGCTGTGAATATGCGGTTTGTGGTATATGTCGGTTTTGTGCCAAATTTGTAATTATATTACAATAAATAAACTTTGACAGAAGTAGTATACGATATATATATATATATATATATATATATATATATATATATATATATATATATATATATATATATATATATATATTTGGTTGGATTGATGTGAGTTTGTGACCCTGACGATCGCAAAAGCGTGAAACTCGGGGTCACAAACTCACATCAATCCAACCAAATATGTTAGCTCTATCTCTGATATTGAGCGCTTTCTAATAAGTACTGCGCATATAATATATAAATAATTATATATATATATTATACACACACTTTTCACATATATATATATATATATATATATATATAGAGAGAGAGAGAGAGAGACAGAGAGAGAGAGACAGAGACACAGAGAGAGACAGAGACAGAGACCCGTTTTCTTATGTTTAAATCGATATATAAATATATTTGTATTCATAAATGTATACGTATTATAGATGTGTTTTTTATTTTATTCATTTCGACCCAAGCAAGTCGAGAAAGCCACTAAGACGTAGGAGTTCTTGAGTGTGATGTAATATGAGAAAAAGAAAAAAAAACAATATTAAGTAGTGAAAACAATAAAAGAACAGAAATTAAAATAACTGAAGATAACGATAGACATTGCCTTTAAAGGATTTGAAGATCAAAATTGACTGGAAAGCGAGAAGTCGAAAGGGAATTCCACGAGTACGAGAGAAGAAACTGTTAGCATAGAACTTACGGTAACACATTTTGCCATTTCAGTTCCGCCAATCTAGTATTGTGTTTAAAGTGTAGGTTACCGAAAACAAATATTGTGTCTGTGTATGTGTGTGTGGCTGTGTTCGGAAATTAAAACGTTCCTATTGCTATATAAAAATATGCCCATATTCAATTAAACAAAAATAAATCGTTGGTAATGGCTAACAGCAGATTAACCGTAAGACCGCAGATTTACATATAAGTGAATATATATATATATATATATATATATATATATGTGTGTGTGTGTGTGTGTGAGTGTGTGTGTGTATACTTATGTGCGTATATATATATATATATATATATATATATCAAATATGTGGTTCAATTCAATTTACATTACATGTTTTTGTATGAATGATTCATGTAATATATATATATATATATATATATATATATATATATATATA
Source organism: Acanthosepion lycidas (assembly GCA_963932145.1). Taxonomy (NCBI): domain Eukaryota; kingdom Metazoa; phylum Mollusca; class Cephalopoda; order Sepiida; family Sepiidae; genus Acanthosepion; species Acanthosepion lycidas. The sequence continues at coordinate 33,738,066 of OZ010609.1, read as the reverse complement.
TATATAAAGAACTTTGTACATTCGTCAACACGAATAAATTTTGCTTTCCATTACACCCGCCAAACAGAAAAATATAAGAATGCTGTAAAAACTAAATAAATAATGAATAAAATTTTCCTTGTCATTTATATTCAACGAAACATGTTTAAAAAAAAAGGTTGCTGCCCAAATATACATTAATGTAGATATTTAAAAATATATAGAAATATATGTTTTTTTGAAACATACATACATACACACACGCACACAAACACCCCCCACCCCCCCCCACACACACATACATATATATATATATATATATATATATATATATATATATATATATATATATATATATTACGAGTTTGTGACTGGTAGGGATAATTCAAAGTAGGATATTAATGCAGGGAATGCTTAATTATAAACTACTGACAATAATAATAATGAAGAAATTCTTAAATATTCACTTTGGTTAAAATCTATTTCGTGAATATTGATGGTATTCAGTCTTCAGACTAAAAGAGTAAGGTTTACTTCGTGATTATATATATATATATATATATATATATATATATATATATAAGCTTTACTTCGCGATTTTATATATATATATATATATATATATATATGAAATGGGAATTTTTATCTCCATATCTTATTCTTTAATGAAGCTTTAATGAAACCTGTTAGATTGATAAACGTTTCCTATTTGTTCTTTATACATACATACATACATACATACATACATACATGCATATATATATATATATATATATATATATATATATATGGGGTGAGAGAGAGTGAATGTGTGTGTGTGCGTATCTATAAATATATGTGCATGTTTATGTATATCTATATTTACAGAATGCTATCCGAAAGTTAAGCTTACAGTTCATTACTTACAACACACACACACACACAGACACTGACACAGACATATATACAGATATGCACGGACACACTCACACATATATGCACACAGAAATACATGACCATCACTTATAGTGATATAGCAATTAGCAGTTGCCCTCGCCACATTTTCACATTTTCACAATTCTACCAATTGTTATCATCAGTAAACTCACATTGTATGTCAAATAAACCATTTCCATCGAAGTGATACTGAGACTGATAGACAAGTAGATTCCATTTTGTTCGAACGATTTTCACAATCCGTTATATCACACGTGTAGTATTGGTTAAACTAGATCTGCGCAAAATACGAACCGGGGGCAGCATATAACCCGCGACACTACCGAGTTGGGCCTGTGAAGTTTTTTTTGTTCTTTGGGGGGTGGGCTCGGGTACAGTACTTTTTTTTGAGAAAAAAAAAGTACTGTACCCGAGCCCACCTTTGCTGGGGCTGAGTAAATTTTGATCCGTGGCCCGGGTGAAAACGCTCGGGTTCCGCGCATAAAACTTGACTTTGTGTCGCATGTAGTCCGCAGTGGGGCGACCGGTAAATGCCAGTCGCATCGGAGTCGGGCAGTTTGATGCCGAGCTCGCGACAAGACCTCTGTCATCGGGCAGAGAGTGTCAAGACCTCTGGCATCGTGCAGACGGTGACTCCTTCGGATAGAGACTCGGCTGAGAAAAACAGACAAATAATGTCCCCGAGCCCCCTTTCGCGGGGACTGGGTAAATTTTGACTAGTGACCCAGGTGAAAACTCTCGTGCTCTCCACAATAATACCGACCTGTTAGTGGAGGGACTGAGTCCTATTGGATTCAGTCTTCATGCTAACTAGACAAGCGTACGGCAATAGCCTACGCATTGCATATAGAGAATACTTAACAAATTACTTTATACCAAGTACCAGTGTGTGTTATAACAATAACTTTACAATAGGAAGTTATAAGAGTTGCCTACAAGTATACTCGATTACAAGCGCGGGATACAAATCGCAACGTTATAAATGGAGTTATAATAATTGGCGAGGCATTTGAACTCGAGCGCGGTATAACAGTCACCACATTATAACTGGAGTTATAATAGTGGGCGACTAGATTTTCATAACTCATTCGTGTGCAACATAGACAGTTGTGTCGGAGTCAGGTAGTCATTTTGAGTCGACTATCAGGCAAATAACACAGACGTTCACGTCGAATTACTCGAAGCATTACGATGGGTTATTGTCGTAACGAAACGTCCTTATAGTAGTGACGACAAGGAATTCGAAACTCGGACAATTTATAAACACTGAGGATTCAGAAACCCAATCGGAGTAAACAAGTACGCAATATACTTTTCTTGTGAACAAGTCCGAAATATAGTTGTTGCTGGAACTAGAAAAACAGCAACTGAAGTTGTTAGATGTAGTTCAGAAGAAGACAGAAAAAACCTTCAACGTCTTTTACGCAAGACGCAGTGCAAAACACCGTATCAGAATTTATATACAATCAGGATGGCAGACTGAGTTTTGCTGCGCATTTTCACAGATGTGAAGAAATATTTAGTCAGGGATGCAGTGGCTGAGAAGACGATAAAAAACTGGTTGTTTTTAAGAAAAATAACTTCAATAGAATACGAAAAGCACTGCAATTATATTTCAACAAGAAAATAGAGTTTGAAGACACAGTAAACATTCCGACGAACATTATATTGACAAATGCTCTCTGTTCCATGCTCGTTAGAGGTGCATGAAATTAACCAAAAATGATGATTTTGTCACGTTTGTCAATTGAGAATGTGAACAATTTAAAGTAAATGAAAAAACTCCGGATAGGTTCAAAAGATTAATTTTCGTGCGGGAAAAGATTCTGAAGTAGGAACGACATTTTTAACCATGCTTGAACATAATAATTACGTAGCACTATAGGAAATAGTGGATGAGCTATGGGCTATGTCTGAAGCATGAGTTTGAAAAACTTCAGAATAAAGAATTTGCATTGGTAAAAGCTAAGGAAAAATGCAAAAAAAGGAATATAAAACTTTGTTTCAGATGTGTAAAATTACATGTTGGGAAAGACTGTCCATGGAAAAATGCAGAATGATATAAATATAGTATAAAAAATGACATATGGGGCCACACTGCAGAACTAAGCCAGATTTTTGCAAGAAGAAAGTAATACACACTATAGCGACGGAAAAAATAGGTACACGAAACAAAAAAAAATGTTAACATGCAAATCAATAAATGTGTCAGTAAAAATGTTGCTAAATACTGGTAATGACATTTCAATAGTAAATAAAACGACATGGAAAGAAAAAAATGAATTTAAAAAGTCGCAACTTCAGTTTCTAACGCGAAATTATTTTTTGAGAATTAACATGTGATGTTTATTTTCAAAATAAGCAAGTAAAAACAAAAGCTTATGTTCTAAGAAATGCGATGAATCTTTTCGGTACGGACTGGATGGAACTATTCGAACTGTGCGATTTGCTGATAAACGCTTATTGTAAAAATGTAAGTTGGCAAGCGACAAATTTTAAAATGTCACAGCGAAAAACAGAAGGAAGAAGTGAAAAAAATGTTTTCCTGATATTCTGTCTACTGAACTGTTCAAAAAGGCGAATTTTCAAGTAAAAAAAAGGTTCGACGCCAGTATTTAAACCGAAACGGGGCGTAACATTCACAGCATTAGAACAAGTAAATGGACAGACGAGAAAGTGTTGGTGCGTTGCAGAAAATAAACCATTCGAATTGGGCTGCACCAGCGATGCACGTAAAGAAAAATATTGATAAAAAATCTGTGTTTGCACGGATTTCTAGACTGGATTAAGTAGTTGTCTTGAAACATCCAATTACCGATTACCAAGTCCAGAAGAATTTTTTTTTTTCTAAGTTGAACGACGGAAAAATATTTTCAAAGCTGGATCTCTCTGAAGCATATTTACAAATTCAAATTGAAAATCAATGCTCTGAACTAACGACTATAAATACATACTGAGGTTTATGTAAGTTTAATCGACTTCCTTATGTATACGGTAGCACCAGCTATTTTTCAACAAGCCATGGGTACCATGCTGGCAGATTGCAATTTTGCAGTGGCGTATTTGGACGATATTTTGATCAAGTATGTGTCGAAAGAAGAACATGTTGGGCATGTCAAAACTATTATGCAAAAATTAAGAGAATACGGATTCAAGCTTACTGAAGAAAAATGTGAAATTTTTGTCCAAAAATAAAATACCAGGGTCAAATTATTGACAAAAATGGTAGGAGACCAGATCCGTCGATGGCACATGCAATTAGAAATATGCCTACACCAACTAACGTAAATATGCTAGAAGCGTTTTTTACGACTGGCTAATTATTATCGAATTTATGTACATAATATACATAAATTGACAGCTCCACTCAACAATCTACTGAAAAAAATGAGTAAAGTCGAACTGGTATCATAAATGTCAAAAAGCGTTTGACGAGATAAAAAAAAGTCTTACGTCTGATTTATCGCTAGCGCACTGAGATCCAAAAGCAAAAATTCTAGTAGCGTCAAATGCTAGTGATTACGGTGTTGGAGCGGTAATTTTACACAAATATGATGATGGTAAAATGAAAAATTTTGCTCATGCTCCACGCTCTATTATACCGGCAAAGAAAAATTACAGCCAGATTGAGAAAGAAGCTCTAACAATCATAATCGCTATGAAAAAATCCTATAAATTTATTCATGGAAGAAATTTCACGTTGTAAATAGACCATAAACCTTTATTAGCGATATATGGTTCAAAGAAAGGTATACTTGCCGATACAGCTAACAGATTACAGGTAATATCCTGTTAAATTATAATTTTACGATGGAATACCAACCGTCGAAAAAATTAGTATATGCGGATGGATTAACTAGCGTAATACCTAAAAACGGAGAACCATTGGAAGATACGATCATAGCAACGCTAAAAAGCGAGATAGAAATTAAAAACATTCTGTGAAACGTAGTAAGGGAATTACCAATTATACTGGATGAGATTTTTAAAAATCTGAAAAGGACGTCTTTATTGCTAAAACAAAGAAGCAATTAAAAGAATCTAAAAAAAAATACAGAATCAAAAATTGAACGGGTATTCGATATACGATGGTCTTGTAATGTACGGACAAAGAATTGTAATGCCGTGTGTGTCACAGAAATGGTATATTAAAGAATTTTCATTCCGGATATACTGGCATTTCAAAAATGAAATCTGTCAGAAGTTTTGTATATTCGACCGGAAAGGACCAACGATATAAAAAAAAAAAACAGTAAAAAAAACAAACAGTAATAGCATGTAGAGGTTGTGCTCTAGCAGCAAAACTACTTGTTGCAAAGACAGCAAAGAACCTTGGCCAAAGACAGACACTCTGTGGTCAAGATTACATATAGATTTTGCAGGTCCTACGCATGCAGCATATTATCTAGTCATAGTTAATATTTTTTTACAAAATGACTGGAAATTTACAAGTTACAAAAATCCTACATCCTCAGTGACAGTGAATTTAACTAATTTTTTCTACAGGGGAACATATCCGTAAAAATTACTTGAAGAATATAACAGGATATAATTTTTTTAACTACACAGTAATCTTAGAAATTTAGGAAAATATTAATCTAAGTAATCTAATGTTTTATTGAATTTGAGGCCCTTTGGCTTTAAATTTGCTATAGTTGTCGCTCTTATTTTCTGATAATGTCGTGTATGGACATCGATATTTGCAAAAATCGATACATTTATACACACACAAATAACATGCTTTTTCAAATACTAGAGGTAGCTGAATTGTATTAAGTTTTTTCCATTTATCAATAGTATAGTCTTTTATTTAATGACTATATCGCCTAACCTGTACACATTAATAGAGAATTTGAAAAGATTTAATATTTTATAAATTATTCCAATTAAAATTTATAAAAACGAAAATAATATTTATTTAAAATTCATTATTCATCGAAATTGGTTTTTCCTAAGACAATAGTGTCCTTAAAATATCTTATTCATAAAAGCAATCAAAAGCTTTTCAAATTAAATAATGTGTTAGTTTTATTGCATTTTTGACAACTCTGGTCAGAAATTTTAATTCTTCAAAGATTTCTACTCATAACAGCCAATAGTTGCTTAAAGAAAAACAATAATAATAATAATAATTATTATTATAATAATAATAATAATAAAAGTCTACAAACAAAATTACTTATAGATATGGCAATTCTATAAATTAAAACGATATCTGTTAAAGAAAACAAAACTACAGATGAGTAAATTAGTACATATAAAGATCTTGTAATTGAAATAGAGAAAAAATGTAGAACCTCAAAAATGGTATTACACCTATAATAATTGAAGCCCTGAAAACCCTTGTTTGCAATAGGCGTCTCCAAAGGGGAAGTGCCAAGGAGCTTGAACATTTTCTTAAACCCCGACCTTGTTTTCTAACGACGTGGGCGCGTGGATAAATACTCCTGTTTAAAAGAATTGCCATGTGTGGAACTGCTCATCTTGTGAAGAGAGTATTATCAATATAAAGGAAATAGAAACACTACATGTTAATTATCACTTAACTTCAGAATTTAGGCAAACATGGAACATATAATTACTACCTTGGCTTACTCTAGATCTCAAGCACTGCACTACACAGAAAATAACAACAACAACAACAACAACAACAACAATAATAATAATAATTTTAATAATAATAATAATAATAATAATAATAATAATAATAATAATAATAATAAGAAGAAGAAGAAGAAGAAGAAGAAGAAGAAGAAGAAGAAAAAGAATGCGCCAACGGCAGCACTGGTTGAAATGTCATGTGCAAGGAAAGTGTTGTATCTCTAAGGTTCGGGTAGGTCCTGAGGTAGGACCTTCATCAGCCGGCCAAAACATTTAAGACTCGAAAAGGATATCAATAATCCTAACTAACCCGGATCGGAGCCTGCTAGCAGGATCCTACCTGTTATATATTTTAATGAATAAGACAGATTTAAAATGTCGCTGAGGAAACTATTAACAATCTAATAGATTTGATCTACCCGATCCACAAATGAATTTAAATATATTAGGTTGATGCAAAAATAATGAAATAAAAAATGTCGTTTTTTGACGTTAAAAAATACGTCAAAAAACGACATTATTACGTCATTATTTTTGCATCAACCTAATAGATATGATAGGGTAGGGAAATACCTGCATTGGAAGATATGTCAGCAATATAACTTTTCCGATGCAGAAAAAATAAACACAAACCATCACCATTGCTAGGAGGGGAAAATCCCGGATTTCCCCGTCCCTACCGACCGCACAAAACACACCAATTAATCAGACATAATATTAAAAGATTTCAAAAGAACATAAGTACTTACTCGTATACATCTATCAAAATCCAAAATTCAAAGAGATATGAAGTAGGAAATAAAATACCAAACATAGAGACTAAAAACCCGGAAGAAAAATGTGCATACAGCAGAATTCAAAGGAAATTATAACAACAACAACAACAACAATAATAATAATAATAATAATAATAATAATAATAATAATAATAATAATAATCTATGTAATTTTTATTTTATTTTATTTTTTTTTATTTTTTATTTTTTTTTTATTTATTTATTTATTTATTTTTATTTTTTTTTGTCAGTGAAAAGTGTCATGATGCCATTTCTAACCTTAGGTCCCTGGTTGGGACCCGGAAAGAAATGTGTAAACGCCAGAAAACAAAGAAAATAAAAATAATAATAATAATAATAGTAGATCCACAGATGTGCACTGGAAGATATGCAAGAAACACAAAATCAAAACCACTGAGAGTTGATATGAGCACCAACCAGACACACTTACCCAAAATAACGATGTAACTATTCTCTTGGACATGTCAAACCAAACTGTCAGGGAAATAAAAGCCAACAGACCGGATATTATCAGAAAAACAAGAAATTCAGGAAGTGTATGCCTATTGACATAGCAGTGCCATCTGAGAGAAACACCTCCATGAGAATTATCGATAAATTGTCTAAATACAAGGACCTGGAGATATCGAGATTAACAGGATGTGGGGGATGAAGACTGAGACTGTACTAGTAGTAATCGGAGCACTGGGCCTCATGAGAAAAGGAATGGACAATTTTACTAACAGTGTCCTAGGTAACATCAACGTACAAATCGCCCGACTAGGAACATCCTATATACTAAGAAAACTGCTATCAGTTAAATGACAATTCTCTTATAGAGCCTAAGGACCATAGTTTGGACCCGGCTCTACAGGATACAAAGCAGGAAACATAACATACACTAATACTACCACTACTACTACTACTACTACTACTACTAATAATAATAATAATAATAATAATAATAATAATAAACTAAAACAATTAACCATCTCGTATCAGGTTGCACGGCCTTAGCATGCGCCGAGTATAAAACTCGGCATGACAGAGTTGGCCAATATCTACACTGGAAAATCTGCCACTTTTATGGGATGGAATATTCATGAAATTGGTAGGAACACCACTGAGACCCGTTTACAAACACAGGACTTGAAACAATTTTATGTGTCTTTACAGAGCAAACAACACTAATCGCTCAGACATAAGTGATCAAAGACAAAAACAGAATGTGCTTTCTTATTGATATGTCAGTTCCTTCAAATTGTAATGTATCTTTAAAGATCCTTAAAAAAAAAACTATCAAAATCTTGAAGTAGAAATCTAAAAAATGTGGTACGTGTGAACATCGATAATCCCAGTTGTAGTTGGAACCCTCGGATTGATCGGAAAAATGTCCAGTATACTCAATGAAGGGATTCCTGGTAGCCAATGCCTAAAAGAAATATCAAAAAGTGTTCTTACAAGTACAGCTTACACCCTACGAAGGGCTTTATCTATGTAAAATGTATGTGTTTTAGTTATTAATTAATTTATTTTTTACACAAACAAATATGCAGCGGAAAATTTCATGATGCCATTTCTAACCGTAGATTTGGGGACACAGAAGAATATGGTTCCACAACAGAAAACAAAATCAAATAATAATAAATGTTTCTTCTAATTCTTAATCTTCTTACTATAATTATTAAAAGTGTCATTTGAAGAAAAATAAGAAGTAGAAGAAGAAGAAGTAGAATAATAATAATAATAAGAAGAAGAAGTAGAAGAAGAAGAAGATGAAGAAAAAGAGACGTAGAAGAAGAAGAAGAAGAAAGTATAGAAAATACGACCTGATTAATTTGCATGACGATACTAGAACTAATTATTATTATTATTATTATTATTATTATTATTATTATAGTGTTCACACCAACAGGTTGCTTACAATGAAGATCAAGTGACAGCAAACCCCTCATTATAGGACGGACGACATCTCTAAACTTGGAAGGGCAACCAATCTGGGAGAAAGATTCTGAATTCAAAACCGAGAAAACGACAGGAAATCGTCGTCAAAAACAGTTATGGCAATTTACAGAGAGTAAATGTGTGGAAGCTGTGGAGACACATGATTACATACGCCCTTAAGAGATATGATAAAAAATGTCTCCTCCATAATCCAGGTTTCTTCTAAGAGTCAAAGCTGGTTTCAGTAATGCTATCGTGTGGATAGTCCCGACTGTTCCCTTAATCCCAGAAGCCCTTTTTCTAGTATATCGCAGTTACAGTACCGATGTATACTGGAGCTAATTGGAGTGATTAATGCTGTACAAAAAAAAGGGAAAAATTCTTGGATTTATTTGTTTGGGATTTGGAAAAATGTCTGCACGTAACATCGAGGAGGATACTCCGGAAATATTGGATAGAGATTGTCGATGGAAATAAATGGTCGGATGATTTTCACCAGTAGTGACCTGAAAATGTACTTTTTACCAGCAACCAACATCATATGCTGAGCAAACAACACTAACCGCACAGGCATCATGATCAAAGACCACAAAACCTTTCTTATTGACATGGATTTCCCTTGCAGCTTGTAATGTACCTTTAAAGAACTTCAAAGAACTATAAAAATACAAGAATCTTGAAGTGGAAATCTAAAAAATGTGGCACATGAGGATTTCAATAATTCCAGTTGTAGTTGGAGCCCTCGACTAGATTGGAAAACGTTCCGACAGATTCACTGAAGATATTCCTGGTAGACCATGCCTTACAGAAATTTAACTTTCAAGTACATCTCACAAATTACGAAGAGCTTTTTCAATGTGTGTGGTTTTAGGTTTATTTGCGGTGTGATAGTTTACAAAAAGTCCCTTTTCTCTTTCCTTTTTTTTTTTCTTATACTCTATATACTAAAATCTGATATCCCCCCTTGGAGATGTCACTCTGACTTATACTAAGTTAAAACTTAGTGTATAGTATTCAGTGGGGTAGACGATACTATTATGAACTATTCTACCTTCGATGTATTAATAAATCCACAATCTCATTGGTTGGGCGTGCTCTTGGATCTTCTTCGAGACTCGTCCTTTTTTTTTTGGTAGTGGAAAGTGTCATGATGCCATTTCTAACCTTAGGTCCCTGGGCGGGACCCGGAAAGAAATGTGTAAACGCCAGAAATCAAAGAAAATAAAAATAAAATAAAAATAATAATAATAATGACATAAAATTACTGAAAATCATGATATCAAGTACCAATTGTATTAGGTTGGTGCAAAAATAATGACTTAATAATGTCGTTTTTTGGCGTATTTTTTAACGTCAAAAAACGACATTATTGCGTCATTATTTTTGCACCAAACTAATTTTGTTGTTTTTTGAGTTTTTCAGGCTCAAACCTGAAGGCCCTTCGTAAAGCAAAACAAGATTACTCAATGCACAATCATAATAATAATAATAATTTATTATTGTTATTATTTACATAAATCTTATATAGATAAAGATTTCCATAATGAGCGAGCTGTAATTGCGAGTACAATTGTTTGTTTTCGTTTAAGTCTACATCTACAAGTGCAATTCTTGATGTCCTCATGGGCAATATTTTTTACATTTATTATTATTATTATTGTTATTGTTATTGTCAACAGTGAAATATGAATTTCTAAACTTGTCTTGGGAATATAACTAGAAACATTGTTCAATCAATTTGCATGATACTTAATTAAAAAACATTTTACATGAGTCAGTGGTTTATTACATTTTTGCAGCGCACTCACTAAGATTTCTAAAATTAAACTAAGGACAGAACAGTTAATCCAAACAAAACTATATCCGATGACAAAAACATTGAGTAAATCTATCTATCTATCTATCTATTTGATCATAATAAACATATATATATCTATATACATACATTCTGTGTATTTAGGCAGCAAACTGACGACAGCTTGAACCATATTTACTGTACTTTTTTCCAAAATGAACTTCGGAAAATTTCTGCTGAAATTTCTTCTTTCTAAGAAGGATTATTCGTAACTTGGAAAAATGATCATTAAAATAAAATATCCATTGTTTATAATATATATATATATATATATATATATATATATATATATATATATATATATATATATATGTTTGCGTGTGTGTATATGTATGTATGTCGTGGGGGTACATGCAAATGTATATGAAAAGTGATTAACCATATCATTGATTAAGTAATAAACAAAGCTAAATAATGTTTTGTTCCCAGAAAAAAAAATTATGAGAATACGTTCCAATTATATATATATATATATATATATATATATATATATATATATATATATATATATATATATATATATATATATTAATATATATATATATATATATATATAATAATAATTAATAAAAATATAAAACATGTCCTTTATCTTTTTTTATCCCTATTGCGTTATATATAGAAATATATATGCGTGTGTGCGCGTGTGTCTGTATATGTATGCATATGTATATGTACATAAATATATACATACAAATCGGGCGAGACAGAGTGTCTGAGAGAGAGAGAGAGCGGGAGGAAGTGGTGAGCGTGTATCGATAGACATGTTTGTCTTTTCTTCAAATATCGCTATAACTTTTAAACGGTAAAATTTTTAACATCTGTTGCATATGTTATATTATGAGTGTGTGTGTGTGTGTGTGTGCGTGTGCGTGTGTGCGCTCGCGTGTACGCGTGTGTGTGTGTAGGTGTGTATTTGTATAGATGTGTGTGCTAGGGATTGTTATAAATAATTCATATTTGCACAGTGCGGTTAAATTAATTCAGAGTTCGATCAATGAACATTAACAACCAGAGCGATCGATTTCTAGAACGCTGAATGTAGATATTAAGTTACTTACCTACATTCGGTATTTGACCGCTTCTTTTAAAATGTCCGAGTATATTTTCAACTTATTCGATCGCCGTCCACGTCTTTATTGCCTCCTTCACTGACTGCAGCCCCTATCCTTTCTACTGCTGGCAAACCAACACCGTCAATAAAAATTTAAAAACGACTACACAACTACTACCACAAAAGTAGCTATTATTACTACCACTACAACTGCCAAGACTACCTTGAAATTTAATGCCTCTTATTATTATTATTATTATTATTATTATTATTTATTTATTTATTTATTTATTTATTTATTTATTTATTTTGTTTTCTTCGATACAATCATTTATCATGATTTTCACCTGTGGCTTTATGTCAATGAAGTTTTTTTTTTTTTCTTAGGAGGTTATCAGAAAAACTGAATTGAATGATTATTATTTTTTTTTTTTTTTTTTCCTTTGATTTCTGGCGTTTACACATTTCTTTCCGTGTCCCGCTCAGGGACCTAAGGTTAGAAATGGCATCATGACACTTTCCACTGAAAAAAAATAAAAAAATACATAGATAAACCCCTTCTTAAAGTGTAGACTGTTTTTATCAGAACAATATTTAGTATCTCTTTGAGGCATGGACTTCCAGGAATCCCTTCAATTAGTCTACTGGAATCTTTTCCAACCAGTCCTAGGGCTCCAACTACAACAGGGATTATTGATGTTCCCATATGCTACATTTTTGAGATTTCTATTTCAAGGTCCTTGTATTTTGACAGCTTTTTGAATATCTTCAAAGATACATCGCAGTCAGCAGGGACTGCCATATCAATAAGGAGGCACCGTTTTTGTTTGTGGTCTTTAATAACAATATCTGGGCGGTTGGCTTTGATTGTTCTGTCAGTGTGTATTGTGTAGTCCCATAGAATTGTAACAGGTCCTATCTCCGTAACCGGGTCTGGGCGGTGTTCATATTATTATTATTATTATTATTATTATTATTATTATTATTATTATTATTATTATTATTATTATTTCCTTTGATTTCTGTTGTATACACATTTCCATCCGGGTCCCAGCCTGAGACCCCAGGTCAGAAATGGTTTCATGATATTTTTCGTTTGATCATTTTTGTAAAAATAAAAAACAAACTAATATCACAGACATTTTACATAGATAAAGCCCTTCGTGATATGTGAGCTGTATTTAAGATTTTGTTTTGATGATTTCAATTTAAAATTAAATTACATTACTAAATAGCTTCATGACATTTTCAAAAACAAAAACTAACTAGAAAACACTAAGATTACACATATTTTACATAGATAAAGCCCTTCGTAATATTTGAGCAGTACCTGTGAGTACATTTTTTTTTTTTTTGTATTTCTTTAAGGCATGGGCTAACAGGCTTCAGTGAGTCAATCGAACCCTTTCCCAATCAATCCGAGGTCTCCAACTCCAAATTGAATAATTGATGACCTCATGTGCCATGTTTTTGAGGTTTCCATTTGAAGATCCTTGTATCATCATCATCATTATATTTCGATTCCTGCTATGGTCACACTAACTAGCAAGTCTGCGGAAAGACAGTGCAGTGCTGTATTTTTTGGCTACATTTAATGTGTTGTTTTTCTAACTCCCATAACATCACTTGCGTTACATGGAGAAGTTCTTAGTCTTTGGGCTGTAGTTAACAAGAAAATTTCTGTATTTCTCTTAAGTTAGGAATTTAAGGAATTTTTCAACGTGTTGTTATGTTCATTTTTTATTCATTCTAAGCAGACCTACTATGCCTGGTACTATTCTTGTTTTCATTTTCCATTTTTTTTTTTCTATTTCGATTTCCATGTCTTCATAATTACTTCGATAGTTTTTTCAAATTCCTCACTATTATTATTATCATTTTTATATTCTTTGATTTCTGGCGTTTACACATTTCTTTCCGGTTCGGGCTTAGGGACCTAAGTTTAGAAATGGCATCATGACACTTTCCACTGACAAAAAAAAATTACATAGATAAACCCCTTAGTAAAGTGTGGGCTGTACTTGTCAGAACAATTTTTTGTATCTCTTTGAGGCATGGACTTCCAGGAATCCCTTCAATTAGTCTACTGCAATCTTTTCCAACCAGTCCTGGAGTTCCAACTACAACAGGGATTGTTGATGTTCCCATGTGCTACATTTTTGAGATTTCTATTTCAAGATCTTTGTATTTTGACAGCTTTTATTATTATCATTATTATTATTATTATTATTATTATTATTATTGACTTAAACTAACTTTTAGGGATTATCAATTACAAACAAAAGCCAGCAGAAATATAAGCAAAATTTAAAAGTATTTT